>JACBWV010000730.1:1292740-1362094 GCA_013435795.1 Chlamydomonas sp. ICE-L | reverse complement strand
TGTGTGTATGTGTGTATATGTGTGTGCGGTTGTGTGTATGTGTGTAGTGTGTTATGTGTGTGCGTGTGTGTAGTGTGTTAGGTGTGCTCGATGTGTATATGTGTGGAGTGTGTGTAGTGTGTATATTTGTGCTGCGTGTGTGTATGTGTGTATATTGTGTGTGCGTGGTGTATGTGTTATATGTGGTTGCAGTGTGGATGGTGTATGTGTGTGTGATGTGTGTATATGTGTAGTGTGATATGTGTTTGCGTTTTTGTGTGTATGTGTGTATATGTGTGTGCATGTGTGTATGTGTGTATGTGTGTGTGTATGTGTGTATATGTGTGTGCTGTGTGTGTTTTTAAATTTTTTGTTGTGTTTTATTATGTGTGTGCGTGGGTGTATGTGTTTTTGTGCGTGTGGGTATGTGTGTACATGTGGGTGCGGGGGTGTATGTGTCATATGTTGTGTATGTGTGATATGTGTGTGCGTGTGTGTATGTTTTGTATATGTGTGTGTATGGGTTGTATGTGTGAATATGTGTGTGCGATGTGTTATGTGATGTATATGTGTGTGCGGGTGTGTATGTGTGTATGTGTTGTGTATATGTGTGTGCGTGTGTGTATGTGGGTATAGTGTGTGCGTGTGGTATGTGTGTAGTGTGCATATGTGGTGTTCGTGTGTGTATGTGTGGATATGTGTGTGCGTGGTGTATATGTGGGCGTGTGTGTATGGTGTATATGTGTGTGCGTGTGTTGTATGTGTGTATTATGGGTGTGCGGTGTGCATGTGTGTTGTAGTGTGTGAGTGTGTGTATGTGTGTATAGTGTGTGCGGTGTCTGTGTGTATGTGTGTATATGTGTGTGCGTGTGTGTATGTGTGTATATTTGTGTGTGTGTGAGTGTGTATATGTGTGTGCGTGTGTGTATGTGTGTATATGTGTGTGCGTGTGTGTATATGTGTGTGCGTGTGTGTGTGTGTGTATATGTGTGTGCGTGTGTGTATGTGTGTATATGTGTGTGCGTGTGTGTATGTGTGTATGTGTGTATATGTGTGTACGTGTGTGTATGTGTTTATGTGTGTGTGTGGTATGTGTGTGCATGTGTGTTGGGGGTATATTTGTGTGCGTGTGTGTATGTGTGTATATGTGTGTGCGTGTGTGTATGTGTGTATATGTGTGTGCGTGTGTGTATATGTGTGTGCGTGTGTGTATGTGTGTATATGTGTGTGCGTGGTGTGTATATGTGTGTGCGTGTGTGTATGTGTGTATGTGTGTATATGTGTGTGTGTGTGTGTATGTGTGTATGTGTGTATATGTGTGTGCGTGTGTGTCATGTGTCGTGCGTGTGTGTGTATGTGGTATTTTTGTGTGCGTGTGTTTTGTATGTGTGTATATGTGGTGTGCGTGGGTGTAGTGTGGGTGTATTGGGTGTATATGTGTGTGCGTGTGTGTAGTGGAATGATGTGTGGGGTGTGTGTATGTGTGTATATGTGTGTGCGTTGTGTGTATATGTGTGTGCGTGTGTGTATGTGTGTTTGGTATATGTGTGTGCGTGTGTGTATGTGTGTATATGTGTGTGCGTGTGTGTGTATGTGTGTATATGTGTGTGCGTGTGTGTATGTGTGTATATGTGTGTGCATGTGTGTATGTGTGTATGTGTGTGTATGTGTGTATATGTGTGTGCGTGTGTGTATGTGTGTATATGTATATATATGTGTGGTGATCAAGCAATGTGCATTTTGTGTGTATGTGTTGGAGGGATTTTAAATGTATTTTGGGGGGGAGTGTAGCAGTTTGTTGGGGGAAGTGTAGTAGTATTTGGGGGGGGAGAAAGCAGTATGTTGAAGGGAGTGTAAGCGTATGATTTTGTGTTTGTGTGCACGAGAGTGAATAGGCAGTCAGGGGAGGGTACGTGCGTGTTTTCATATCTTTATTCTTGTGTTTGTGTGCATTGGAGTGACTAGGCAGCTGGGCCATGTCTGTGGACCTGCATAGAAACTACATTGTATGTGTGTTGTTGTTGTTGTTGTTTGTGTTGTGTTGGGGGGGGGGGGGGGGGGGGGGGGGGGGGGGGGGTAAGCGTATGTTTTTGTGCTAGTGCACTGGAGTGAATTGGAAGCTGGGTCATGTCTGTGAACCTGCAGATAAAATACATTTTGTATGTGTGTACGCGTTGGAGGGATTGTATATGTATGCAGGAGGCAGTGTGTTGGTGGTGGTGGTGGTGTGTGTTTGGGGGTAAGCGTATGTTTCTGTGCTAGTGCACTGGAGTGAATTGGCAACTGGTCCATTGTCTGTGCAATATATATATATATATATATATATATATATATGTATATACTAGTACGGTTAGCCCGTGTGGCCGGTGGCCACACAGACACCACATCACCCCTACCCCAATCATAATAGGGTGCCCGTGGGGCTGGGTTACATAAGGGCTACACATATGTCCTCACCTCCACCCCTCTCATAAACACAGTCATCATGTTTCCCCCACTTCAAATCCTGACGCATCTGCCCCCCCCCCCCCCCCCCCCATCCCCAGCACTAACAACTACCCACACCACTAATCCCTCCCCCATGCATCCCCCCCCCCCCCCACACACACACACACAGTCCCCACTCTGCCCAAACCTCGACCAGGCCCAATCTCAAATTGCCTCACCCCTTTACCCGCCAACACACACGCACTTCCCTGCTTCTCCGTTCCCATTAGTCTGATCTTCTCTCGGCCATTTTAGCAGATGGGTTTAACAGAAGCGATTATGATGTTTCCAGCTGAGTTCGAAATCGCGCAGACGTTTTTGGACGTTTCGTCAGACGACGCGGAAATGCGAAGACTCTTGGAAATTGCAAACGAACGTCTGCGCAGTTTCCAGACTCAGCTTGAAATATCGGAATTGCGCGAGAGCAAAGGTGCTTACCTGTAGCTTCCTCTTCGCGCATAGATACCTGGTTGGGCGTGCAAGCTGTTTCCGAAAGGGCCTTCGCTCGGTCAACTCTGTCACGCACTCGCTACAGCTCAGCGCGAAATAACCTTTCGTTGCAGGGTGTGAGTCGTGTGGGGTGGGGGGGAAGATCTTGAAGAGGTATTGCACGCGGTGCAAGGAGCACGCATCAAGAAGGAAGTCGGACGTCGGAAGAACGTCACAGGGTTGGAGGGACTTAGATCGTGCAGAGATACCATGAGCCGCGCCAGTGTCTTAGCTCGCAGCAAGATGAATGTATCAATAGAGCCTGCAGAAAGGCTGGAGAATGGAAGTGAACTACCTCCAATCACGAATCAGGCGATGTGATAGCGAATCAGGCGATGTGATAGCATAATGCGACGACGAATGTAATGCTGAGATGAAGAAAGAAGTGCGCATGCGTGAGCCAAGTGAAAGTCAAGGGCCAGCCGAATCATGGGCCGAAGTGAAAGTTCTTGAGCATGAGCCGCAGCCCGCAGGTCGCTCCGTGAAGCAATACACTGAAAACTATTATTCCGAGCGCCATGCAAAGCGATCTGAGGGTCAGCAAATGACCTCCGAGGAGAGGATCTCCTCACTCATTTCATTGCAATTCATTGCAGTCACAGTATGGGAGGCAGCTGTGGACATGAAATGAGCGCGCGCGCATAGCTTAGCGCATCTGCTGTTTCGGCAATTGAAATCGCTGGGCGAAGACTTGGGTGTACGGAAAGTCGGTTGCAAGTCAGTTAAACTTCGCACGCCCATGGCACGTGGGTACGCGATGATGACACCACCACGACCACGACCACGACCGCGACCGCGACCGCGACCACGACCACGACCATGATTTCTTTATATATATATATGTATACAAAAAGAAAATATATATATATATATACAAAAAGAAAAGAATATGTATAGAAAAAGAATACAGAATATACAAAAAGAATATATATATACAAAAAGAAAACAGACGCTTGGACACATGGGTGACCCTTGGGGCTCTGCCAAAAAGAAATAGTTATGAAAAAGCAAAAATAAAGAAGCTACAATTCGTGATGAACATTCCAATTCAGCTGAAAGTTGTGTGCTTCAATCACTGGCTGGCTTATGGAGCTGTCTGGAAGCTGCCGTGAGTCACGGTTGGGCACTAAGTGGTTAGGCACTATGTGGTTAGGCACCTTGTCAGCTTCTAGATACACCACCTTGATTTAGGTTTGGCTGGTTAGCAAGCCAGGGGAGCTGCCAAGAAGCTGCTGCTCGTAGCTGGAAATAAAATCTATGGTGCAAGCTCTGTGTGAATTGGATGTAGAACCAACGCAAAATCAGGTGCTATACTAACTGCAGCACACATTAGTAACATATCTCCCACAATGGATCGATCTAGCACTCCATTTCACCAACTATGATACACAATTTGTCTTAACATACATGACCACCCCAATTGTATTAATACACATCACCAGCCAGGGGGAACACAGCACCTATCTGGACTCCATAACCCCACCAGGCGTTATCATTACTTTTTCATACTCATTATTTGTCCCCATTCTTATACCATTATCCCCATTCTTTAAGGTTTCGGGTTTTCGGTTTTGGGTTTCGGGTTTACCTAAACCCTAAACCCTCTGATGCCATTATCCCCGTTCTTTGGTCCTGTCTCATTCCCTCATCCATGACCACCTACGAGGAACTCAGCACCTACCTGGCCTCCATAACAACGTGCATGTTTCCGCAAGCGGCGCTATTTGGACTTGTTTGGGCTATGCATGGCAGCTCCATAAGCCAGTCACTGGGTCAAGTCCAAAGGCTTTCAACTGCACTGGAATGATCATTACAGCAGATGTGTGGAACTCAGCACCTACCTGGACTCCATAACAAGGTGCATGTTTCCGCAAGCGGCGCTATTTGGACTTGTTTGGGCTATGCATGGCAGCTCCATAAGCCAGTCACTGGGTCAAGTCCAAAGGCTTTCAACTGCACTGGAATGATCATTACAGCAGATGTGTGGAACTCAGCACCTACCTGGACTCCATAACAAGGTGCATGTTTCCGCAAGCGGCGCTATTTGGACTTGTTTGGGCTATGCATGGCAGCTCCATAAGCCAGTCACTGGGTCAAGTCCAAAGGCTTTCAACTGCACTGGAATGATCGTTACGACAGATATGCGGAACAAAGCACCTACCTGGACTCCATAACACCGTGCATGCTTCCACAAGCGGCCCGATTCGGACTTGTTTGGGCCATGCATGGCAGCTTCCAGACTGCTCTGTAAGCCAGTCACTGGGTCAAGTCCAAAGCTTTCAATGATCACTGGAATGATCGTTACGGCAGATATGCGGAACTCAGCACCTACCTGGACTCCATAACACCGTGCATGCTTCCGCAAGCGGCCCGATTCGGACTTGTTTGGGCTAGGCATGGCAGCTTCCAGACTGCTCTACAAGCCAGTCACTGGGTCAAGTCCAAAGCTTTCAATGATCACTGGAATGATCATCATGACACCTATGAAAAACACAGCACCTAGTTGGACTCCATGCCAACGTGAATGTTTCCGCAAGCAGTACACTTTGGACTTGTTTGGGCTAGGCATGACAGCCATGCGGAACACAGTACCTACCTGGACTCCATAACAAAGTGCATCACGCTGCTTTCTTGTGATCCAGGCGGTACAATCGAAACCACTGGGGCACTACAGGCATGTAGGAAAGGAAGAAACAGGCGGTCAAGTTGGTAGACAATTGGGGGGGGGGGGGGGGGGGGGGGGATATGGACGGTGAGAGGATATGGGTAGTAGGTGGTGGTCAAGTTGGTATATGAGGGAGGGAGGGGGGGGGGGGGGGGGGGGGGGGGGGGGGTACAGTAGTGGTGGACAGTGTTTGTCTGTGTGTATGTTTGTTTGTGTGTGTGTGTGTGTGTGTGTGGAAGGGGGGGGGGGGACACACACTAATATTAGTTGCCGTTCCCTACGTATGGGTGGTGGGTGGTGGTCAACTTGATAGTTGATGAGGGGTGTGGGGTGTGGGTGGGTGGGGGGGGGGGGCACAGTTTATACTATGTATTTCATGACCCAGCTGCGTCATATGGGAGGTTCCCCTTAACACCACGCCCCCCAAGGCGTTATCTTTTTTATTTGTGTACAAAGTATTGAATAACTGATTATTGAATATTTTTCATTTGGATACAAAGTATTGAATAACTGATTATTGAATATTTTTTATTTGGATACAAAGTATTGAATAACTGATTATTGAATATGAGATTGCGTTTTGCCAACTTATTCACAATTTGGCAGCGTCTAAATTTATTGAACGAAGACAAAATGTGAATTCAATTGCATGCACCTGTATATGTGTTCTAAAACAAAAATACTCTCATACCCTACGGCAACAAAGCCGAATATAGGTGCGGGCTGCCGTAGGGCCGATAATGAAGATCATAATAACTAACTGGAGGGGCAGGGCTTTTTTTACCACTTTTTATAGCGATCTCTAGTTTTGACCCCATTTTGGCAAAAATATCGCTATAACAAAGGAAACACAAGTTTGTTTTTGCCCTAAATGGACCTAAAAAGCTATGAAAGGCTATCAAAGCTTTAAAAAGCTATAAAAACACTCAAACGCTCTTCCTGGAGGAGGCCTATAACCATACAGCTAGAAAAAAACCTCTTTCAGATTAGAAAAAAAAGCACTGTCACAGTGTGGAGGGGATGCTTATGTTTGCTTTCATGCTCGTGTTAGCTTTGTATGTATGTATGCATGCTGAATCCAGGGGGTAGCCATTTTGTGGGGAGAAGCACATGTCGCAGGGATGAGTACAATAGTGTGTATATATATAGTGTATGATATATCGATATAGTATTAGAAAGTGCCTGTACCACCTAATAAGATGCTTTTAAAGTTTATGAGGCATTGTTTACAGAGAGTTAGAGAATATTATAAAGTGCATATACCCCCTAGTAAGAGGGTTTTCAAAAAAAAAAGGTAATGATAACGCCTGGTGGGGCGTGGTGTTAAGGGAGCCCGTCGTACGCGGGTGGGGAGCGGTCTCCTACCTCAACTGGACAAGCTACCATCACGGTTGACGACGACCTGCAATGCTAAGAGCGACCGAAGGGGGAGTCGAACCCCCGACTCTTCCTCCTCAAGCAATCTGGTCTACCACTAGATCATTGTAAATCACTGGAAGGGGCTAAGAGGGTTTTCAAGTATATGGGGCTTTTGTACAGAAAGTTAGAGAGTATTAGAAAGTGCATACACCCATTAATAAGCGATGGTCAAACCCCACAGGTTTGAATTCAAATTCAAATTCAAATTCAAACAAATGTTTATTTTTCAACATACGCACGTCATGGCCATCTTGACAACTTCCTTGTTGCTTCCGGAGATGTAGTTAGTGAGCTCAGTGAATCCGGTACCGCTGGCAGGTCCTGTGAACTGGCAATGGCATGGCTTAGATAGGATGTTGGGTAAGATTTCTCAAAAAGAAAGCAGTTAGAAGAAGGCTTAAGCAGGATAATGGGAGGGGAGGGGAGGGGAGGGGAGGGGAGGGGAGGGGAGGGGAGGGGAGGGGAGGGGAGGGGAGGGACAAGAGGAAGGACAAGAGGGGGGAGAAGAGAGAAATAAATATGCTGTCAAATGTAAAAAAGCGAAGAAAGAAAAATGTCAAGAAGAGAAGAAAAGCAAAGAAAGAAAATGTAAACAAGAAAATGTCAAAAAGATAAGCAATACAAATAATCACGTTGATGGTTGGTATGTTCTGTTCTTTTTTCAAAATCTCTTCATCAGCAACTGATCCTGGGGCGCATGGTGCTTTCAAGATACAAAACAAGAAGATCAAACAAAAAAAAGTTTTTTGCTTTTTGCTGTGAAAGCATTTTCAACCCAGGAGGTGGGTCTCCCGACATAAATCAACGACATTGAAGATTCATTATAAGAGATAGTCAACTGCTACTACAATAGTATTGAAATTGAAATTGAAATTGTTAAATCCGTGTAATACAGTCACTCACAGGACGTGAAATTAAGGACACCACTGCGTAAGCCGGAGCTAGCAGTAGTCACCGTTATTACAATAGTATACAATACAAATAAATCAAAATCTTAAATTGTCATATACTGGGAGTATAAAACAAAAATGGGGGACACCTATCCCTAAAAAACCTGAGGAGGGCTGACCCCCCCCCCCCCCCCTAAATAGAAATACCCCTTTTTTGGAAAACTTAGATATGGATTCTGGGGGGTTCCAGAATGGCGCACATAATGGCATCCTCGGAACTCCCGCACAGGGCTGGGGCCATACCACCCATACTCACCCATTTACACACCCACTCACCCATTAATTCACACAGCCTCCCACCCATTCACCCACCCACCCAAGTGGTAGATAATTATTGCACGGGCTCCAAAGTAGTGGCAATGGACTGTCCTTGCCAAGGCCTACCCATGGGTAGTCTCAGAATGTCATTTGGAGGTCTGAGTAAAAAGTTAAACAAAATCTGAGGAGGGCCGCCCCCCCCCCCCCCCCCCCCCCCCCCTAAATGAGGTGCTCAGAATGACCTGAAAAATGTCTCATAATATCGCCATGTTCCATGCCATTACAGCCCCAATATCAGAAAAATTGATCGGGAGAAGTACGCAATAGGAGGCCTCCTGCATGTACAATAATTCAATACAATAAATCAAATCTTATATAAATCCGTTTACATGCAAAGAAATGAAAAATTTGTATAAATCCGTACACATACAAAATAAATCAAATAGTATACACATCCGTATACATACAAAATAAATCAAATAATCATATGCAATCAAAATAAATCAAAATCCTGCGCGAAATCACGATGAAATAAAAAGAAATCAAAACTTCTTAATCAGCACCTGATCCTGGGGGCATAGTACTTTCAGCCACCAAGTAGTTGTCATACTGCCTCAGCTCATAGTCCCTGTACTTCTTGAGCACTGCATGCTTGTGAGTCTCAATATCGGGCGTCATCTGAACGTCGATGAACATCTTCATCACATGTTGCAAGCCCTCGAGGGAGAGGAACCTACAGCCAGTTATGGGTGGGTGGTGGGTGGGTGGTGAGGGGATAAGGGTAGCGGGTGGTTGGTGGGTGGGTGGTGGGTGGGTGGTGAGGGGATAAGGGTAGCGGGTGGTTGGTGGGTGGTAGGTGATGGTGTGTGGTGGGTGGTGGGTGTTGCAAGCCTTCTAGGGACAGGAACCTGCAACCAGTGGCCGGTGGGCGGGTGGGTGGTGGTGGGTGGTGGGTGGTGAGGGGATATATGTTGTTGGTTTGTGGTGTGTGGTGGGTGTTGCAAGCCCTCTAGGGAAAAGAACCTGCAACCAGTGGCCGGTGGGCGGGTGGGTGGTGGTGGGTGGTGAGGAGATATGTGTTGTTGGTGGGTGGTGGGTGGTGGGTGGTGGGTGGTGAGGAGATATGGGTGGTGAGTGTTGCAAGCCCTCTAGGGATAGGAACCTGCAACCAGTGGCCGGTGGGTGGGTGGGTGGGTTGTGGGTTGTGGGTGATGGGTGGTGGTGGGTGGTGGGTGGTGAGGGGATATAAGTGGTGGATGGGTAGGTGGGTGGGTGGGTGTTGAGGGGATATGGGTGGTGGGTACCCTATAGGGAAAGGAACCTGCAGCCAGTGGCTGGTGGGTGGGTAGTGGGTTGGTGGGTGGCTGGTGGGTTGGTGGGTGGTTGGTGGGTGGGTGGTGGGTTGGTGGGAGGGTGGTGGGTGGTAGGTGGTGAGGGGATATGTGTTGTTGGTGGATGGTGGGTGGTGTAAGCCCTTGAGGGAGAGGAACATGCATCCAGTGGTCGGTGGGTGGTGATGGGATTCAGTGGTTGGTGGTGGTTGGTTGGTGGAGGGTGGTTGGTGGTGGGATTGAGTGGTTGGTGGTGGTTGGTAGGTGGAGGGTGGTTGGTGGTGGGATTGAGTGGTTGGTGGTGGTTGTAGGTGGAGGTGGTGGTGGTGGTAGGTGGAGGGTGTTGGGTGGATTGAGTGGTTGGGTTGAGGTGGGTGGTGGTGGGATTGAGTGGTTGGTGTTGGGTGGTAGGTGGGGGGTGGGTGGTAGGTGGGTGGTGGGTGTGTGTGTGGGGGAATATGTGTTGTTGGTCGTAGGTGGGTGGTGGGGTGTGTGGGAAGGAATATGTGTTGTTGGTGGTTGGTGGTTGGTGGTTGGTGGGTGGTGGGGGGGAGAATATGTGTTGTTGGTGGTTGGTGTGTGGTTGGGGGTGGGGGGGGGGGAATATGTGTTGTTGGTGGTTGGTGGGTGGTGCAAGCGAGGAACTTGCATCCAGTGGTGGTTGGTTGGTGGTGGTCGGTTGGTTGGTGGTGGTTGGTTGGTGGTGGTTGGTGGGTAGTGAGGGGATATGGTTGGTGGTTGGTGGTGGGTGGTTGCAGGCTTGATAGGAACCTAAGATATCGAAGCAAACCTATATTGGATTCCATATTTAGTGACTGAATAGGACCCTGGACCCCTAGGTGGTGTTTCTTTTTTCGAAGACCCGTCGCCATTCCGTCGAATGCTACAACCCCCGATATCGGGACACGCTGCCCCCCGACCGCCCCAGGCTCCGCGCTTTGCGCTCCGCCATGCGATGGCTACGCAAATATCCTGAAATCAGGGTTGAGTAGTCCATGTAGCTACGCAACCTGGACTACAGAAATCTGAATAGGACCCTGGACCCCTAGGTGGTGTTTCTTTTTTCGAAGATCTGTCGCCATTCCGTCGAATGCTACACCCCCCGGACCCCCCGATATCGGGACCCTCTGCCCCCCGACCGCCCCAGGCTCCGCGCTGTGCGCTCCGCCATGCGATGGCTACGCAAATATCCTGAACTCTGGGTTGAGTAGTCCAAGTAGCTACGCAACCTGGACTACAGAAATCTGACTCGGACCCTGGACCCCTAGGTGGTTGAGTATCCGATCCAAGCCAGTTAGGTCCGTTGTCAAATTCAAATTCAAATTCAAATTCAAATTCCCCCTTGTAAATTGTAAATACATTTTAAAATACCACTGGTGCTTGATGGCATCCCAGATATCCACATGCGCCAGGATGGTAAAAAAAACACAAATTCAAATTCAAATTCAAATTTTAAATACCTGTTGCGCTTTATGGCGTCCCAGATGTCCACATGTGCCAAGATGGTGAAAAAAACAAAATTCAAAATCAAATACGAATCCAAATTCAAATTGAAATTGAAATTCAAATTCAAAATTTAAATACCTGTTGTGCTTGATGGCATCCCAGATGTCCACATGCACCAAGATGGTGTAAAAACAAATTCAAATTCAAATTTTAAATACCTGTTGTGCTTGATGGCATCCCAGATGTCCACATGCACCAAGATGGTGAAAAAACAAATTCAAATTCAAATTTTAAATACCTGTTGTGCTTTATGGCGTCCCAGATGTCCACATGCGCCAAGATGGTGAAAAAAAACTAAAATTCAAATTCAAATTCAAATTCAAATTCAAAATTTAAATACCTGTTGTGTTTGATGGCATCCCAGATGTCCACATGCCCCAAGATGGTGAAAAAAACTCAAATTCAAATTCAAATTCAAAATTTAAATACCTGTTGTGTTTGATGGCATCCCAGATGTCCACATGCACCAAGATGGTGAAAAAAACTCATATTCAAATTCAAACTCAAAATTTAAATACCTGTTGTGTTTGATGGCATCCCAGATGTCCACATGCGCCAAGATGGTGCCACTGTCTGGATCTACCTTGTAGTGGGTGGTTCCAGTGAAATTGAGGCTAGGCTTCCATGGCAATAGCCACATCCCCATTCCCATCGCCCGCCTGGAAACGAAATAACAGGGGGGGGGGCAGAAATGTGAAAAACACTATATTTCTTGTATGTATGTTACAGTCCAGGGGTAGGCCAAATAGGCCAAATCTCTTACACACGTTCACATAGTTAGTGAAATTGAGGCTAGGCTTCCATAGCAATAGCCACATCCTCATTCCCATCGTCCACCTGGTAACGAAATAACAGGGGGGGGGGAGGGAGGGTCAGAAATGTGAAAAACACTATATCACTTGTATGTATGTATGTTCCAGTCCAGGGGTAGGCCAGATAGGGAAAATCGCACTTGCAAAACACACATGGTTAGTGAAATTGAGGCTAGGCTTCCATAGCAATAGCCACATCCCCATTCCCATCGTCCAACTGGCGACGCAACATGGTGTGTGTGTGTTTTGTGTGTGTGTGTTTGTGTGTGTTTGTGTGTGTTTGTGTGTGCATGTGTGTGCAATAGCCACATTCCCATTCCCATCGTCCACCTGGTAACAAAATAACAGGGGGGGGATGGTGAGAGGGCCAGAAATGTGAAAACAGTCCATCGCTTGCACAAATCCCCATAGTTTCTGTGAAGCGAAGGCTAGGCTTTCATGGCAGCAGCCACATGCCCATTTCCATAGTCCACCTGGCAGCACTACAAGGTTTGTGTGTGTATGTGTGTGTGTATGTGTTTGAGTGTGTGTGTGTGTGTGTGTGTGTGTGTGTGGTGGTGGTGGTGGTGGGGGGGGGGGGGTCAGAAATGTGAAAAACACTCCATCGCTTACACAAATCCCCATAGTTACTGTGAAGCAGAGGCTAGGCTTTCATGGCAACAGCCACATGCCCATTTCCATAGTCCACCTGGTAACAAAATAACAGGGGGGGGAGGGGGGGAGGGGGGGGGACAAGGAGAGGGGGGGGGAGATTCATGGGCACTCCATCACTCACACACATGCATACGTACTACAACCATTGAGGGGGGGCAATAACAGGGGGGTGGGGGGGTGAGGGGGGGCAATAACAGGGGGGTGAGGGGGGGCAAATAACAGGGGGGTGGGGGGGTGAGGGGGGGCAATAACAGGGGGTGGGGGGGGTGGGGGGGGGTGAGGGGGGGCAATAACAGGGGGTGGGGTGGGTGGGTGGGGGGGGGTGAGGGGGGGCAATAACAGGGGGTGGGGGGTGTGGGGGGGGGTATAACAGGGGGGGGTGGGGGTAGTCTTTGCAAGGAGAGGGCATGGAGGTTTGTGTGTACTCCATCACTCACACACATGCAAGCGTACTACAACCATTCACAAACACTGTTAGCTGTGAACACCCACCTGGCGGTCACCTCATCCGCTCCAGTGACTGCAATGCTGTGAAGGTCGAAGTCGATGGCGAAGAGGGTCTTCAACATCTTCATGTTCATCCTACACAGAAGAAACAGTAACAGTGTGTGTGTGTGTGTGTGTGTGTGTGTGTGTGTGTGTGCGTGTGTGTGTGTGCAAAAACAGGGATGCTTGCCATCTCCGGCAGTAACATCAACATTCATATCAACATTTTAATAAACATTCATATCATTCTCATCTACTAATATATCAAAATGTGTATCAACATTCGTATCATTCTTATCAACATTAATATCAACATTCATATCAACATATATTCGATCCAATCTCTTGTTGCAATCAGTAATTAAGCAATGCACACCCAGCAGCAACTGACATGTAACAACTGAAGCAATAAAGCAACGCACACACAGCAATAAAGCAATAAATTAACGCACACCCAGCAGCAACTGATATGTAACAACTAAAGCAATAAAGCACCGCACACACAGCCATAAAGCAATAAATCAACGAGCAGAGTCAGTCCAGCAGCAACTCACATGTAACAACGTTCTAAATAAAGCAACGCACACACATGCATGCACAAGCAATGCACACACATCAACGTAAGCAATAAAGTAATGCAATACAGCAGCACCAAACACGTAACAATGTACACATGCATGCACAAGCAACGCACACACAACACCGTAAGCAATAAAGTAATGAACACCCAGCAGCAACTCGCACGTAACAACGTTATAAATAAAGCAACGCACACACAACAACATAAGCAATTAAGTAATGGACACCCAGCAGCAACTCACACGTAAGCGTTGAGGTCATTGCAAGAAGTGATGGGGTCCTCAAACCTGATGTTGGGGGAGTAGCGGTAGGGGGTGATCTCCTGTACAAGGGGAAGGGGGAGGGGGGTTGAGGGGAAAGGGGGAGGGAGGGTGGGTTGAGTGGGTGGGTGGGTGGGTGGGGGGCTCTTGTCCACAGGTTCTAGGTTCTAGCTTTTCAGGGGAGCATGGGTTTATCTACCCCTTAGGCATAGGCCTTGTTCAGGGAGGAGCGGTATGGGGTGATCTTCTGTTGAAGGGTGAGGGGGGGTGCGGGGTGGGTGGGTGAAGGAGGGGGGGGGGGGGGGGGGGGGGTGAAGGGGGAGGGAGAGGGGGGGGCTTGAGGGGTGGGGGTTGGGAGTTGAGGGCGTAGGTAGAGGAATGGGTAGGGGGAGGGTAGGAGGGGGGGGGGGGGGGGGGGTCTTTTGTCCACCTACCTACCCCAGTGACCTGGACAAGCCTTTACAGGGTCTCGTGAGTAGGGACCGAAAAATAATATGATGTCATCATACGATATCATATGATGCCAGCAGTCTGAGTAGGCTAAAGTTACCATTTATATAAAATATCATATGATGCAATTGGTATGATATCATATGATATCATACTCGCCTTTGGTCAAAATCATATGATATGCCCGTCCCTACTCATGAGTAGGGGTCGGCTATCGTTATATAACATTAGTGAATAAATAATATTACATAATATTAAAAAAGATTGGTCAGACGAGCCGTCTCATTTCTCATTTCAAGTTTATTTGAAAAACTAATATTATTGTGACACGATGATAGAATGAGTTAATACTAGTTATTCAAACACTTATATTAGTTGCCGTTCCCTACTCATGAGTGACCTGCACAAGTCTTTATATGGTCTCATGAGTCATGAGTAGTGAAAGGAAAAGTGAGTTAATATTAGTGAATTCGTAAGATGAGTGAATGTTAGCTAATATTAGGCCTCCCCCAAGCTATCTGAACCAATTTGGCCCTTTTGACACAAAAAGTCAAATCTCGCTGCTCGCGGAAAAATCGAGGTCGCCATTGGTCATACATTCATCGTGATGGATCAACTGAACTTTTCATCCAACTAGTTTTGTTTATTGGGGTCCTGGGACCCTTAGAGAGGTCGCTAAATCCTAAAAAATCCTTATTTCACCAGAAAATAACTTTTTTTTTTAAAGGCACAACTTGGATGAGGACCCCACCGGCATAGTCCTTCTCCCTTTTCCATCAAAAAACAAAAAAAAGTGGCTGGGAATCGCTGGCAAAATATTAGCAGCCCTCCAAACAATAATTATGGTAACTTAGTGGTTCAGATAGCTTGGGGGAGGCCATTAGATGAACAAGCCATCTGACCAGAATTTGAATTTAATAGAAAAACTAATATTATTGTTACACCCTGTGTTACACGATAATGAAATGAGTTAATATAAGTTATTCAAACACTAATATTAGTTGCCTTTCCCTACTCATGAGTGACCTGGGCAAGCCTTTACAAAGTCTCATCTGCTTAGGATGCTACCAGGTTCCCGTGGGTAATGAATTCATGACCTGGGTGCGCGTGCTAGCTGCTCACCAGGGTACTACTACACGCGCGCGGGAGCGCGGTGCCACGCTGTATTTGTGAGCCCCTCTGCGCGTTTCGCACAGTTTTTTCAACCCCCTGTGGGCACAGCGCGCAGTTTATGCGCTTTTTGCAATAAAAAGCGCTGACAAATTTGACGTTTGTGGGCTTTAAGCGCTGACCAATTTGGCAAGAAGTAGCACCCTGCTGCTCACTGCTTCCCTTAAATAAAATAGATTCCATGTCAATGCGTGCGCACGTTGCCTTTAATAGAACAGATTCCATGTCAACATGCGCACCCAGTTCATGTATTCATTGTGGGTGTCGCACGGGGGGGCTTGGAATTGGAAGAGGTGAGCAGCCCAGAGTTGGTTGGTTGGTTGGAATTGGAAGAGGTGAGCAACCCAGAGTTGGTTGGTTGGTTGGTTGGTTGGAATTGGAAGAGGTGAGCAACCCAGAGTTGGTTGGTTGGTTGGTTGGTTGGTTGGAATTGGAAGAGGTGAGCAGCCAAGAGTTGGCTGGAAAACCATGTATCCATTCAAAATCAAAATCAATTGGTTTACATATGAAGATATTTAAATCAATTGGTTTACATATGAAGATATTTAAATCAATTGGTTTACATATGAAGATATTAAATCAATTGGTTTACAAATGAAGATATTTAAATCAATTGGTTTACATATGAAGATATTTAAATCAATTGGTTTACATATGAAAATATTTAAACCAATTGGTTTACATATGAAAATATTTAAACCAATTGGTTTACATATGAAGATATGATACCAATTCCATGATGAGGGATTGAGAAGGAGATGGTTACTAGTTCTTTCACATAGGCTACACACACAGCCCATTTCAGTGAAACGCTTGGTCTAGTGGTACACCAAATCGCTTTAAACGACGAAGGGTCGGGGGTTTGATTCCCCCTACGGTCACCCTTAGCGTTGCAGGTCGTTGTCAACCGTGATGGTAGCTTGTCCAGTCGAGGTGGCAGACCATTCTCTGCCCGCGTACGAAGGGTTCCCTTAACACCACGCCCCACCAGGCGTTATCATTACCTACACACACACCCTACACCCACCCACATAATAACCCATATCCACCCACCCATACACCCACCCATACCCATACTCACCCACACACCCACCCATATACCAACCCATACCCACCCACCCATACACACACCCATTCACCCACACATACCCATACCCACCCATACACCCACCCACATACCAACCCATACACCCACCCACCCATACACACACCCATTCACCCATCCATGCCCACCAATAAACCCACCCATTCACCCATCCATTCACAGAGTTGGCTGGAAACCCATGGAACAAGCCACAGCCAGCTAGTTCGTGTTGTCAAACTCAATTGTCAAACTCTAACCTGAAACTTGTTGTCAAACTCAATTGTCAAACTCAATCCTGAAACTGTATCCTCAGATTCGGTTGGATATCAGTTGGCATTCCAGTCAGGATTCTGGTAGAGTTGGTAGGCAATCATGAACCATGAAACAATATAATCCAATATTATACTCACCCCGGTGGTGAAGATCTTGTCCAGGTCATTCTTCAGGAAGCTGCAAGTCTCCTCCATCACCCACTTCCTCCTGAAAGCCTTGTCCATGGAGGGAGGGGGCACAGGGGGGACCAGCAGAGCGGTCTCCGTGCTGGGCATCACAGGAGCCGGGATGGGGGCCTGGGCGGCAGATGCTCGAGCGGTGTCGACACTGGATGCTTTCAACACAACCGACTGCCTACGGATGGTGTGGGGCGTGCGCCTAGGGGGGGAGGAGGGGGTGGCATGGGGGGGGAGAACACGAGTGGGAAGGCGGTGGTGGGGGTGTTCTGCACCTGCGCCTGGTGGAACCGGAGTTTCATTTGGGGGGGCGGTTGGGGAGTAGGGTTAGAACGTGATTCGCCCGGGAAGGGGGATCAGGGGAGATGCGCGCGATAGCTGTGGGAGGGTGGGTTGTTGCGTGGGTTGGGGTAGGACGGGGAGGGGGAAGGACGTAAGGGTGGGGGAGTAAGGTGGGTAGCAAATAAGCCGCGCGATTCGGAATTATAATCAAGTCTGGCTATGGATTCAGGATTCAGGCACGCGATTGGTTGCACAGCAGCAGCGGTGAGAGTGGATTGATGTTACTCTGTTCGTGCCGATGATGGGAAGCAGTCCTGATGGGAAGGCTTCCAGGTTTCGGCTGAAACGGACTGGGTGACAGCAACTGCCTGCACTAGGTTTGTACTGCGGAGGTACCAAAAAAAACCTGGGTCCGAACGAAACCAACCCGCGACCGTACCGCACCGGTCCGCGGACCCCCAAGGGAAGCCATAAGCCATAGGGAAGCCCAACTGCAACCGTACAGCGGGACGCGGGGGCGCGGGGGTGGTTGGCCGCAGAGGGGTTAGTTCGATGTTCTCCTCTTATTTACCGGCATCTGCGTGTAACCGTTTGGTGACTCCCGACGCCTCCATTCCTTTTTAACGATCCCCACCACGCTTCTAATCGCTAACTGATAATCCGTCTTTGTTCTTAATTATTCGGGGAGTCCCCAATCTGCTCATCTGCCCATTTCCGAATCGTCACGCGCCTTCACGTGTCTGGGGACCGCTAAAGCGTTTTCTCGTGTCTCAAGCGCTTCGAACTTGTCTGCTCCAGGTAGCCCCTCCCTCATCTTCCCTCAGAATCGTGGCTCAAATGGTGCGAGTATACTTGCAGTGTGCTGCCTTCAATCCAAGCTCAGTGGTGAGCTCAATAAGGCGAGGAACAGCCTTCAGCACTTGGGTCGTACCGCAGGTTTTGAGCAGCCTTCAGCAGTTGGGTCGTACCGCCATGCATATGGAGGCCCCGATATCTTTCCACGGGACCAGGGTACTACTAAGCTCGGTGCCGCGCTGCCTTTTTGAGCCCCTCAGCGCGTTTCGCGCAGTTTTTTCAACCGCCTGTGGTCGCAGCGCGCAGTTTTTGCGCTTTGTGCCTTTGTCCACTAAAATGCGCTGACCAATTTGACGTTAGTGCGCTTGAAGCGCTGGCCAATTTGGCAAGAAGTAGTACCCTGCACGGGACCATAAGGCGCTGCCATCTACCTGTTTATACTTTCAAATAATGCGAAGAGGTTCTAAATCTAGCCATGTTGAGGATCACTTCGCCCCTTTTTGTGTTTGCCCTACATGCCCCTAAAAAGCTATATAAATAAATAAATTGAACGATTTGTTACGAGGCGTGAGGTTGAGGGGTCCAGCCCGTTTGCTTACACTGGGGCCAACCACTAAAAAGCTACTAACAGCTATAAAAGCTTTAAAACGCTGCCCCTGGAGCAAGCCTAAAACCAAACAGAAGCTAGAAATCCCCCACTTTCATTTAAGAAAAAAAAACTGTTTCTGCACATGCATTTCCGAAGTACAAGGAAGGATGCCAGGGACTCAACCAAGAGTACCGCCCTTACTACCTGTGGGCTGTGGCATAATTTCCACGTTAGGTCCAGCGATTCTCACAGCGATGACAGAGGCGATGACGCCATGACGGCCCGGACAAAGTTCATGATTCAAGGCGCTGTGAAGCATGCCGCCTCAGGGTATGCAAGGAGACCCGCCAGAGGTTCCGGTCTTCCGGATGCATGGCTGAAAATCTAAGATTGACGGTCAAGTGAAGGGTGTCCTCCGTTCGCTATTCTGCCTGTGCGGAGCAGCTTCTAGGCAGCTCCCCGAGATAGCTGGACTGCCTCGCCAGGGTAGAGGATCATTTGCCATTTGAGAGGTGCCAGGGCTAACCATACTCCTGATGTACTGCAGCAGTACGAGGACCAAAAATTGAGAAGGACCTGAAGGAGTCCTGCTGTTGCTACAGTTTATTCCCCCCCCCCCTTTACATACACTAGTTACTAGCAGCAGCTCCCTAAACCAGCCATCTAGTCATGTAAAAAATGAAAAATGCGATTTGTTCGCGTTTACATTTTCCTGGTTACCGGTATACCTTTTTTACTGCGGAAGACAGTGAGCCGCCAGATTGCTGGCTGAAGCTATATGTAACTAGGGGGTCCCAAAAATAACTTACCCCTTAAGGAGTAAGCTTACAATGATTGTTTACATTTATTTCTGACATGGAACATAACACTATGCATGGGTGCAATGCATATCCCTGTGCCATGTGCACATGCCTGACCTCCGCCCAATCCAAATGAAGAAGGATCCTCTCCCTTTCTGATGACTCAATTACACAAAAAATGTCGCAACACATCAAAACATGACCAAAATAGGAACCCGCCCATGTATCCTATGGACGCTTGTCTTGATTGACATTATCTACAGGTGGCACACTGGCATGGTGAGTTATACCCGAGCATGAAAACATACCAATAAATTTGCCAAGCCATGCTGTTGTGGCCATGTACTATGCATGAATTACTACCACATCCCAAACCCACACAACCCTGAACATCCCATGTGCATAGAGAACCCCCTAAGATCTAGTGTGGCATGTCATGGGGTGGTAGGCCACAGACCGTACACACATGTAACATGCAACACCTAACATTGCTCTAGTATTCAAGGCCCTTGGCATGCAACAACTCGCCGCTGCCCCAAATACGCACCTCTTAGCTTTCCACATGTCGACGTTTCCACCACTGCCAACCACTCCCGCGAGCACCAGGAAGATTTCCCTATAGATAGCCGTCAACTAGGGCGCACTAACTATCGAAAGTAGGCAGTGTGGGATTCGGAATTCGAATTCTTCGCCGTTGAAAAAGTATGCTCCCTGCTGTCCGTGGATATTGGGATAGGAAGACAGTGAGAAGCCCATAGTTTGGTGAAACCCCATGTAATAATCAAATCCAACCCAAGCTCCAAATATATAAAAACAGTAAAAACACGGCAACACGCAAAGATGAGCGTATTCTTTCCAGGAGCCCGGTGGTTGGCCCAGTGCAAGCAAACGGGCTGACCCCCTCAACCTCACGCCTCGTAATAAGGCGTATTGTTTATTTATTTCCATAAGCCCCCAATAATGTTAAGCATGTCGTAGCGGGTGGATGGCAGCGGCGAGGAAGTTTCCAAGCTCCATGTTAATTTGGCGTCGACAGGGGCGAGACGTCCACCAGAGACCTTCTCTAGCCGCCTTGCAGCTTCGATACACTCCACCGCAGCATTTCCTAGCTGTATCGCTGAAAGTTGACCACCTGCAATAGGGGATGGTCAATAGGAATATGGGAGCAACCATGGGGTTTAAAGTGTCTAAACCTTTGCAATCAGTACGTGTATAGTACAGTATGCGCTACAGTCTGTTGCATGTGTATGCATGCTGTTACAGTTCAGGGGTAGACCAAATAGGCTAAATGGACCTGCCCAACCGCGACAGGAAGGGCTGAAATGAAAAAGCATTGATGAACTGAACCCCAAAGAATTGTGTGTAAGGATGTACTGAAATGTGTCCGAGCTTTGAACTGGGGCATAAGATCAATCAATCACCTGGTAATATAAAGCGACAAGATGTAGACAAATACCCCCCCACACACCCACACACCCACCCCTCTTGGGATATGCGTTATTGTCAGACTTTACAGGCTGCGAGTGCTTTCTGGACATCTAGCAAGATGTGCAGGAAGCACTCGCAGCCAACTTTGAGCCCACATGTGACTTTTACAAGAGGAACCCGTCTGGGAAAGCGACATCCAGCTTCAGCCCTACCCCTTGCCCACACAGCCCAAAGATACAGACTTATGCATGACCCTTGACCCTAGACTCCTTGCCCACACAAGCTAAAGATGAGCCCACGTCTAAATTTTACAAGAGGAACCCGCCTGGGAAAGTGACATACAGCTTCAGCCCTACCCCTTGCCCACACAGCCCAAAGATGCAGACTTATGTATGACCCTAGACTCCTTGCCCACACAAGCGAAAGATGAGCCCACATGTGACTTTTAAAAGAGGAGCCCGCGTGGGAAAGCGACATCCAGCGTCAGCCCTACCCCTTGCCACTAAGCCCAAAGATGCAGACTTATGTATGACCCTAGGCTCCTTTTGCACACAAGCGAAAGATGAGCCCACATGTGACTGTAACAAGAGGAACCCGCCTGGGATAGCGACATCCAGCTTCAGCCCTACCCCTCGCCCACACAGCCCTAAGATGCAGACTAATGCATTACCCTAGACTTCTTTTGCACACAAGCGAAAGATGAGCCCACAGGTGAATTAATAAAAGGAACCCACCTGGGAAAGTGATATCCTGCCCTATCCCTTGCTCGCACAGCCCAAAGATGTAATCTGCAAAGCTAGAGAGCCACATGTCCCGGCCCGACAGCTCCCCGGGAAGACTGCCAGTATGTGAAGACACGACTATTGCTGCCATCACATGTTGGTTCACTTGCTTGACAAAAGGCTTATCAAAGGGCTCGCCTTCCCTAGCAGGGGGCAAGTGCAGATCGGAAACTGCGCCCGGGCCCACCATATTGATGCGCGTCCATGGGCATGCGCCGATGCCTGGCTCCTGTATCGCCTGCAGTTAGGGATGGCAGCAGGGGGGTCGAGTTGTTGTTGTTGGTGGTGGTGCTGGTGATGCTGATGATGCTTGACTCCTGTATCGCCTGCAGTTAGGGATGGCAGCAGGTGGTCGTGTTGGTGGCGATGGTGGTGGTGGTGGTGGTGATGCTGATGATGCCTGACCAATGTATCGCCTGCAGTTAGGGATGGCAGCAGGTGGTCGTGTTGGTGGCGATAGTGGTGATGGTGGTGGTGGTGATGCTGATGATGCTTGACTCCTATATCGCCTGCAGTTAGGGATGGCAGCAGGTGGTCGTGTTGGTGGCGATGGTGGTGGTGGTGGTGGTGATGCTGATGATGCCTGACCAATGTATCGCCTGCAGTTAGGGATGGCAGCAGGTGGTCGTGTTGGTGGCGATAGTGGTGATGGTGGTGGTGGTGATGCTGATGATGCTTGACTCCTATATCGCCTGCAGTTAGGGATGGCAGCAGGTGGTCGTGTTGGTGGCGATGGTGGTGGTGGTGATGATGCTGATGCTGATGCTGATGATGATGCCTGACTCCTGTATCGCCTGCAGCTAGGGATGGCAGCAGGGGGTCGTGTTGGTGGCGATGGTGGTGGTGGTGGTGGTGGTGGAGATGCTGATGCTTGACTCATGTATCGCCTGCAGTTAGGGATGTATGGCAGCAGGTGGTCGTGCTGGTGGCGATGGTGGTGGTGGTAGTGGTGGTGGTGGAGATGCTGATGCTTGACTCATGTATCCCCTGCAGGTAGGGATGGCAGCAGGTTCAATAACTATTTTATAAGTATGTTATGTTTTATGTTCAAATCAGGGCCTTCTCAAACAATCAAGACCAGGTCTGGATTTTCAGAAGGGGCAAATGTCAGTAAACACTCGATGAACTAGTGAATATAATACATGCTTTGGCTGATAAGACATCCCAAACAGATTTGTGCACAGCATTGGCTAGAACCTCATAACAATTGCCAGGGTCCCAGACGTTTTGAGCTAATTGGCCCGCCATATGCAAATGTTGTGAGGCGCATCCACGTAAATATGCTCCTGTGACCCCCCCCCCCCCCCCCCCCCCCCCCCCCCCGTTTACAGAGACGGAGATTGCGTACTTCTAAAGCGGTACACAGCGTGCGAGGGGGTGTTTGCGACTCAACGCGCCCAAAATGTTAATCGACGCCCAATGTATTACCGGTAATACACACGTATTATCCGTAATACACACCCAGGACAAACACATAAAAAAACACAATATGCTATACATACGCAGGTATGCACATTAAGGATTTTTTTTTCAAATCTAAAAGTGGTTTTTTTCTAGCTTTATGGATTTAGGCCTTCTCCAGGGACAGCGTTTTTATAGCTTGTTATAGCTTAACACCTGGTTCAACACGGGGTCCATTGGGCCGAATTGGGGTCGAAAATAGCGATCGCTATACATAGCGGAGAAAACATCCCTGGTGCACATAGCTACGAAAGTACAGTATACACCACAGAACATACGCTTTGCGCCAACCCTACCTGCAGTACGTGCAACAGTACCATGCACTGTACATACGCTTTGTGCCAACCCTACCTGCAGTACGTGCAACAGTACCATGCACTGTACATAGGCTTTGTGCCAACCCTACCTGCAGTACGTGCAACAGTACCATGCACTGTACATACGCTTTGTGCCAACCCTACCTGCAGTACGTGCATCAGTACCATGCACTGTACATACGCTTTGTGCCAACCCTACCTGCAGTACGTGCAACAGTACCATGCACTGTACATACGCTTTGTGCCAACCCTACCTGCAGTACGTGCAACAGTACCATACACTGTAAAACCCCCACACAAATTTACGCTTTGTGACAACCCTACATGCAGTACGTGCAACAGTACACTGTACACTGTACATCACCACACAAGGTATGCTTTGTGCCAACTACATGCAGTACGTGCCAACTACAGTTGTGCCAACTACACGTGCCAACTACACGTGCCAACTACACGTGCCAACTACAGTTGTGCCAACTACAGTTGTGCCAACTACAGTTGTGCCAACTACATGCAGTACGTGCAACAGTACCATGCACTGTACATACGCCACAAAAGGTACGCTTTGTGCCAACCCTACCTGCAGTGCGTGCAATTGTACCGTACACTGTACATACACCACAAAAGGTACGCTTTGTGCGAACCCCACCTTCAGTATGTGCAACAGTACACTGCACATACGCCACATAAGGTACACTTTGTGCAAACTGTACCTTCAGTGCGTGCAACAGCACCATACACTGTACATACGCCACAAAAGGTACGCTTTGTGCCAACCCCACCTTCAGTATGTGCAACAGCGCAAGACCTGCATCACGCCCAGCTCCCGGCCTAGCCTGCTCCAGATCAAGCAGACGAACGCCCGTGCACCCTACGAACCAAATGTCCACGTCCAAGCTGAATAGCACTCGCTGGATTTGACCAATCAGGGAACCTGCACAGGCACAGGGATAATGGAAAATTGCACAAGGGTAGTACAGGGGTAGTACAGGATGATAGTGAATTGAAATTAAAACATCAAAAATAAGACCTAAGACATTAAAATAGCACTAACCAGTGCTACTTGCAGTCAGTGGATTTGGGCAATCAAGAAACTTCCGTCACCATCACCATCACCACCACCACCACCACCACCACCACTATCACCAACACCACCAACATCACCACCACCAACACTTTTACCACCACCACCACCACCTCAACCACCACCAACACTATCACCACCACCAACACCAATGTAGCAGGATAGGCTTGCTACAGTGGGTATTGCGTGCGCGACACTTCTATAAATCAGCCTCGCAGGTCGAGGAAGCTAATCTAATCCAGAGTTCTTACTCGGTGTCTTTAGGCGCCCCCAAAGTATTCTATTACATCCGTATTCACGCTACGTAAATACCACTGCCATTTAACATAGTTCCGCTTCAATCAAACTGCTGCTATAGGACAGTAAAACAACAGGGGCCTACCTGGAAAGGTGCTTGTGCCTAATACATCCAAAACTGCCTCTTCACGCTTCAGCAAATCAAGAAGTAGCTTCAGCTCTTCGAAGTCAACATCGTCAAGCTGGGTGTCATTAGATACATCCTTCAACCCAGGGACTTTGCCTAAGTTGCATGACAGTCGAGCACCAGGATCAAACTGAGTCAGAAACTGTAACACTTGCTTCTTGCTCAGGGTTAGTGCCTCGTTTCCTCCACCACCACCACCACCACTACTGCCACCATCCATGCTCGTGGTTTGTCCGTCACTGCCGCCACCTCCACTTTCCTGCCCAACCTTAGCTTCCGGATTCCTCTCCGACTCAACCATCATGGCCCATATCTTCTTCCTGTATGCCGAGTTTGATTTGGCTTTTTGTGCTGCAGCAGCCTTGGTTGGATCCCGCCCGTGTACTTTGCTCTGCTCGCCCCGTGCCGCCGCCAGGCCACTCCTAATGTGATCGCTCGGATCCAGCGCGAGACCTTTCTCAAACGCTGCAATGCTCAAGTCCCACTGTGTCAAGGAAGGTATGAGAAAGGTAAGAAACAGAAACAGAAAAGGAAACAGAAAAGGAAGGTATGAGAAAAGTAAGAAACAGAATCAGAAAAGGAAACAGAAAAGGAAGGTATGAGAAAGGTAAGAAACAGAAATAGAAACAGAAAAGGAAACAGAAAAGGAAGGTATGAGAAAGGTAAGAAACAGAAACAGTTATGAGAAAGGTATAGAACAGGTATTGACAGAATTGACATCAGCATTTGAAATCTGCAAAAGTGCCCGGGCAATCCTGCTGCCAACATTATGATTATGATCGGCAATGCTACAACAGATTGACACCACTTTTTATTTGTATAGCTACTAGTAACAGCTTCTAGGCAGCTCCGTGTACCCTTCCTTGGGCCCAACCAGAAGCTAGCTATTGCGCCTGAAAGGAGTGAAAGCTGATCAGACAGTCACTCCAATGCAGCTGAATGTTTTTGGCTCGAACCAGTGGCTGGCTAATGGAGCTAGCACGAAGCTGCTACGAGTAGCCCAAAAATGAAACAGTGATTGAAACCTAGGATGTTTCTTTTCCCTTTCAATTTACCTGAGCCAAGCCGTGGTGGGCAGCACCTAGTCTTGAGTAGCCCTTGCCCCAGTCGGGTTTCAGATCCACGCACTTCTGCGCATCGACCAGGGCAGCGCTGAAATCCTTGATACTAGACGAGGCTGCAGAACGGTTGCTGTAGAGGACGTGGTTGCTTGGGTCGAGCTCAATCGCCTGGGAGAACAAGGCAACAGCTGAGTTAAACTCTCCCGCTGCAAAGGCGGCATTACCCTTGGCTTTCAGCGCGTCTGCCATTATTGGAACTGCGCAACCCCAAAGATCTGCAAATGGTATCTCGCCAGGGAAACCCTGTATCTTCCGTTGATCGGGGTCCCGGGTCCGAGTTCGAGTGTACGGGGGGCTTAGCCGGGGGGGGCTGACCAATTTGACAAAATGTAGTACCCTGGTTGGAAGACGGCGAGCAGCTAAATTGCTGGCTGAAGCTATGTACCTGTAACCAAGTTCAAGTTCAAATAGCAATTCAATTTAATTCTGGTCGAAATACTACGCTGTGGTAAACAGATTATACAGTTTCAAGACTTGTATCAGAATAGATAGAATATAATTACATTACATTACATTACATGTTAAAGTCTACTTGACACCGCGAGGGTGTATGAGACTCTGTGCTTTAAACAAAAAGAAAAAGCACCCACAAAGCAAAAAACCCCATTACATCAGGGGTGTGTCGAGGACAAACAAACCAAACTCCCAACCACCGTTTTGGTGGCGTAGGTATTAAACCCCTTAGAGCCGGACCCAGATCTCAACCACTTACAGTGGCGGAGGTAAGAAGCTAACAAATGAGAAGTCACAAGAAGAAGAAAAAAATAATATATAAGATAGGCGTGATTGTTTTGGCTCGATTACATACCCGTACGCGCCTTAAGTATTGGCAAGATTAAGTACCGTATAAGTAAATATCATTTCCCCCTTAAAACTGGGTCTCAGAATGCATGGCAAAACTAACTTGGCAAAGGGGTCGACGGCTTTGACTAACTCAAGTTCAAACTTGAAATCCAGTTGGCAAATAAAGGTAAGGGTCTTTTTTCTTACATTATTACATGTTATTGTAACCGTACCATACATTTCTTTGTTACATGTTCACTAAGTAGTTTGCTGTTCGCTGAAAACAAAATCATGTTACAATTCAAATCAGGAACATTTGATTTGCTAGGGCTTAGTAGACAGACCGGTACATGGCTTCAGCCAGCCAAATTGCTGGCTGGAGCCATGTAACCAAGTTCAAGGTCAAGCACATGTTCGCAAAGTAGGCTGCCCAAGCTTGCTGAAAATAAAACCATGCATGTAGCAATTCAAATCAGGAACATTTAACTTGCTAGGGCTTAGTAGTAGATAGACCGGTACATGGCTTCAGCCAGCCAAATTGTACAGTACCATGCATGGTAACGGTATGGTAACTTGGCAAAGGGCAACCACTTGGAGTGGTCTCAAGCTGGATCCCTAATCCGATTGGCAAAGGGTAGTTTGCCAAACCGTATGTCCAACACCATCGTCATGACAGAATGCAAATACTTCCAATGCTGTCTGGCACCCCCCCATGGAAACTTCTCACAAGCACGTGCCCACCACATGCTGTCTAGCAGTCTAGAAACACGTTGTGACCAAGCGTCACTCATCCATCCCAGTCTGTCCAACACCACCATCAATCATAAGTAAATGTCCATCCATTGAACGCTGCCTTGCCCCTCCATGGAACTTTTCTCAAGCTCACTTCCACCACATGCTACCAAGCGCCATGTCGTGTCCAAGTGTCAATCAAGAAACAGTGTCTCATACACCCTTGCGGTGTCAAGTAGACTTAACATGTATGGTAATGTAATGTAATCATCCGTCCAGCTATGCATGCCCAACACTATCGTCATGACAGAATGCCAATCCTTCCGATCCTGCTGTCTTCCCTCCCCCCCCCCACCACCACCACCACCACCACCACCACCACACACACACACATGAAAACCTCTCCCAAGCACGTGCCCACCATATGCTGTCTAGCAACACGTTGTGACCAAGTGTCAATCATCCATTCAAGTCTGTCCATCACCACCGCCATGCATAAGTAAATGTCCATCCATTAAACTATATTCAGGTGTCTGTCTTGCACCCTCTCCCATGAACGCATATCTATAATAGAGCGTTCTGCCAAACTCTCTACGTACCATGCACAACCTCATGGCAATTTCTGCCGCTCATAAGCATCCTGCCACCACGTAGAGCCGTCTCGTGCATGAGTGCCGCATGCAAAGTACGCACACTTGCTTGCCGCATTTCCAGCCTTTGTCACCAGCCTATATTTTTGTGCAGTGTCGCACTTCAGCCCAGTCGATTGCACAACCATCATACATTTAGCAGGGGGGTCTGCCCCCAGCGCCATTGCCGCTACATCTGATTGGTGGAGTGTTGACCCGGTAGAGCCTGGGACAGTATGTCGTTGAGCACTTGCAACATCAAACCGCTCATAAGTATCCTTCCACCACTTAGAGTCGGTGCGTGCATGAGTGCCGCATGCGAAGTACACACACTTGCTTGCCGCATTTCCAGCTTTTGTCACCAGCCTATATTTTGGTGCAGTGTCGCACTTCAGCCCAGTCGATTGCACAACCATCATACATTTAGCAGGGGGGTCTGCCCCCAGCGCCATTGCCGCTACATCTGATTGGTGGAGTGTTGACCCGGTAGAGCCTGGGACAGTATGTCGTTGAGCACTTGCAACATCAAACCGCTCATAAGAATCCTTCCACCACTTAGAGTCGGTGCGTGCATGAGTGCCGCATGCGAAGTACACACACTTGCTTGCCGCATTTCCAGCTTTTGTCACCAGCCTATATTTTGGTGCAGTGTCGCACTTCAGCCCAGTCGATTGCACAACCATCATACATTTAGCGGGGGGGTCTGCCCCCAGCGCCATAATGCGCAATGATTGCCGCTGCATCTGATTGGTGGAGTTTTGACCCGGTAGAGCCTGGGACAGTATGTCGTTGAGCACTTGGAACAGCAAGGCACAGGGTCAAGGCTGCCTTTGCGCTGTCTATTGCGTTGGTAACATCGGCAATCATTGTTGCCTTGCGCTCAGCCGAGACAGCCTGTTGCGCTTGTCCCTGCTCAGACCAGCCTTGAAAGAGACACTGCGTTTTCTCAACAACCTGAACAGAAGAAGGAAATGTGATGCATGTGAATATCAAGTGTGTTTCAATTCCTCTGAGAAGGTTGACAGATGAAATATCCATGGGAAGGGCAACGTGCGGTGGTAAAGTAAGAATTAGGAAATCTTGTTTGTATGGTACATGCCGGGATGGGTATCCAATCTCTGAAAACATTTATAATATGCTCTTATCATCATTTTGCTCACATATTTATATGATGCTCTTATCATCCATCTGCTCACACATTATGATGCTCTCATTGTTCTTGGTTCATATTCTAGAACTCATGTACATGTTCACCTTCATGCTCAACCGATGTTTCCTTTGTAGGGTGTATCCCAGGCAGTCTTACCGGCTTTAGCTGCCCCATTGCTCTCTCTAGCGCATCATCCTTCTTCTTCTGCTTTTCAAGCTTTGTCATGATCCCCACGACGATGCCCATGTCAGTCAGGATTGTTGTGCATTGGCTTCTGTTATGCTTCACGTGCTTGGCGGTGTCCAACGGCTTCTTCAAATCCTTGCACACAGGACCGATCCCGAAAGGGGCGTCATCAGCAATACCGGCCACTTGGCTGACGCCTTCAGCGATTAAGTGCGACCAGCACTCTGAAGCCACCCGCTCGCTCGCCACTGTCGCAGTGGAAGCCACCCGCTCGCTCGCCGGCTTCGCAGGGGGAACCGCCCGCTCGCTCGCCAGCTTCGCAGGGAAAGCCAACCGCTCGCTCGTCAGCTTCGCAGGGAAAGCCAACCGCTCGCTCGCCAGCTTCGCAGGCGCACTTGAAGATTGGGTTTGGACCCGGGATAGGTCCGACGCTTTGTCCTTTTTTGGCAGCACGCTGCCCGGCTCATCTACTGGGCACTCATTAGACGCTCCGCAACCCTAGCTAGCAGACTTGTTGCGAACACCTCGGCTGGAAGTTGCCATTCGTTCACAGTGTGCTGCGAACCTACTGGATGCACAAAGTGCGCGCTTTATCCGATAGCACCGTCGATAGCGGTAGATGGCTTCGTCAATCAATGCACGAAAGTGTGGTGTATGAATAACCTTGCTTATGAAGGACACCTGGTGTCAGATTTAGCTCAACGGGTCGGGAACGATCCGGGAACAAACTTAGCTTACAAGAGATACAAGCACGGCTTGCATTGAGCGTCTCTTCGACTGCTTTTTTTTCTCGTTGGGTTTTTTTCGACACACGAGTTCACCTTCTGTAACAAACCGTAAGCTTCGCCCAGACGTTGCGAAGCATAACGTTATCTGACAACAGCCTGGAACCTTCGACTGTCGTAGTTATCTGATGTGTTGCTGACAGTGTCGCAGACCAACTGTCGCGTTCCGTGTTCTGCAGCGTAAACCCTAGAACCCTAAGTTCTAGATCCTTCGGCGGCACTATAAATACCGCCGCGCGCTGCCTCTATAACGTATACACGACTAAACTTGTATCCCTTCTTCTTCCACGAGAACTAGTCGAGCTCACGAAGACGCTCGTTACATTTGGTCTCTCCTCCCGCGATCGATTTTGAGCGCGGAAAACCCTTGTGTGGAGACAGCTTTCTGGATCTGACACGTCACGTGGAAACGGCTTTCAACCTGGAAGCACAGCGCTTGGCGCGAAGTCATTCACGCGCACACGTGCCGCGCCTTGGCACAGCCAGCCAGCGCCACCTTAGCTACTGCCTTTGGACAGCGAATCGACCCTCTGCAGACATCACCATGAGCGCTACTACGAATGTCGAGACGACTGTAGGATCAGCCTCGATGATTCAGGCCGAGGACCCCTCTATCTTATATGAAGAGAAAAGGCAAGCTTGAACCGGTGAATTGGCCACGACTAGGGGTGGGCGCACCACTGTAGAGTAACCCTATTAGGGTTACTCTACACTGTACACTGTCAGTATAGAAGGGCGGAGTGAAGTGACCCCTATTAGGGTTACTCTACACTATTAGGGTTACTCTATTAGGGTTACTCTATTAGGGTTACTCTACACTATATCTATTAGGGTTACTCTGCACTATATCTATTAGGGTTACTCTATTTTTAGGTATTAGGGTTACTCTACACTATATCTATTAGGGTTACTCTATTAGGGTTACTCTACACTGTACACTGTCAGTATAGAAGGGCGGAGTGAAGTGACCCCTATTAGGGTTACTCTACACTATTAGGGTTACTCTACACTATTAGGGTTACTCTATTAGGGTTACTCTATTAGGGTTACTCTATTAGGGTTACTCTACACTATTAGGGTTACTCTATTAGGGTTACTCTATTAGGGTTACTCTACTAGGGTTACTCTATTAGGGTTACTCTATTAGGGTTACTCTACACTATTAGGGTTACTCTATTAGGGTTACTCTATTAGGGTTACTCTATTAGGGTTACACTATTAGGGTTACTCTACACTATTAGGGTTACTCTACACTATTAGGGTTACTCTACCCTATTAGGGTTACTCTACACTGTACACTGTCAGTATAGAAGGGCGGAGTGAAGTGACCCCTAGCGATGAAAAGCAATAGGCTTTCAAAGGCTTTTGCAAAGATAGTGCGTGCGTTGGCTCAAGAGTCAAATCTTTGCAAAGTTTGTAGGATGGCTCGTGCATGTTGAGAATGAGGCGAAGTTGGAGATTTATGAGGAGTCTAGATTGGTAAATTCCAGATGGATCTCTAGAATGGAGACTCCAAAGTTATCCCTCTGCTTATGTTCATCGTCAGCTAGTGTTGGTCAGAAAAAGGAAAGCTGAACCAAAGAAATGTTACGGATGCAGGTTATGGATGAATGGCCTATATCTGTGATTTTTCTATTTGGTTGTTGAGTTATTTTAACAACGTCGAGTGCGTTTGATTCTTCAAGCCTTAGAAGATTGTTCTTGGAATTAAATATAAAGTATCATGCATGTAGGATCTCGGCGCTCCTCAAGTACCACCGCAACGAATAGAAAAGTGGTAGTGCATATAGTTTGCAACCCTATGCTCATGATATGCACACATTGTTCTTACAAGCATTTTAGTTGCAACAACAACAATAATTGCTGTTGCCACAAATGTCGTTGCATGGATCGCTACAACTGTTATGCATCACTACCCTTAAAGAAGAGAGTGGGGTAGAGCGTTGATTGCAACAGCTTGGCATGTATTTTGGTTTAATTCAGAGTAGGATACGAGGTTAGTGAAGTACACCTTACTCCCTCGTTTATACGCGAGTAACATAGCATGCAGGCTAATACTATAGGCTGCATGTCCTCAGTAAAAAGGGCTCCCTACTCTCTATTTCAGTCGATGAAATTTATTAAAGGCGTCTTTGGCATTTGTGCTTAGCCGTTAACGCCCTAACGGTAGCCCGCAATAATTAAACTGTATGTGTATGGTTGAGCCTATGCAAACCATTATGGTTACAGCATATGCCCCAACGTTTAATTGTATGCTTGAGTCAAACAGAACGTGAAGATATGATTATTTGAAGACTTCGTGTGGAAAGAAGCCTAACGCGAAGTTAATCTGCATATACCAAAAAGCTTTGATAAAGCAAACAAATTGCAGACCAAATAATTCATAACGTGCTGACGAGATTCTTCCGTTCGCCATCCCTATTTAGAAATAGTGAATCACTCAAGCCTTAAAGAAATAATCGACCTGAACCAATGGAAGTCGAAATAAACATAATTTATTAATGTGATTATGCGGAGCGCGAGACTATGCGTCCCGTAATATGTCTTTTGTGCAAGAAACCCGGACATAAAACCAATGAGTGCCCGGACTTCACAAAATTATCATATTGGTGGTGGGAAACTTTACAGGTACGACTATTGAGATGTAGGATGACTGTTTGTCAGACATCCACAATACATGTGGTAGCCGGCCAAATAAAGTTATTCCCTTTATAAATAAATATCGTCATATGTGTCCTTTTGAATGGCTGATTTTGCAAGGTATGATGATGGGATAGCTGGCTGCTATTCTCACGCACAAAAAAAGGAGCAACTGTTAACTTGATGGTATCAAAGAAACATTTTGCTCCACAACAATCGGAGAATGAGATGATATATCCGAAGAGGACCACACAAAATGGTGGAATTTTTACCTTGCCAAAATATTAAAATGGTAAATATGATAGCTATTCAAAATTGAAGTGACTTAGATAAAGCCACATACATGATGGAAATTGTGGATGGAGCGGTACAATCCTACAATTAATTGGAAAACCCATGAGGTTATGCGAAGTTAATTGGAAAACCCATTGCATGAGGTTATGCAAACAAGGAAAGCATATCGAGATGAAGTTGACTAATGCAGTTAATTTCTGCTTGGCGCCTCAGTACAGAGAGCCACAAATACTATCCCTCATTTTATCACAATCCCTTCGGTGAGTTGGGATTTGAAAACAGTTGTATGTGGCTAGGGACGCCAGGAAAAAAGGGCCTCCTTACTTCATCGCGATCCCTTCGGAGAGTTGGGGTGCGGAAACAAAAAGTACAGTGTGTTACGAGAAACATGAAACGGCCATCATGAATCCAACACCGAAAAGAAGTTTGGGAAATCCTTGTGTAAGCGGAAAAGAGTCCCGCTGGTGAGGACTGATGAGGAAGTCCCACCAAAAATGTCTGATGGTGGCGGTGGTCTCCTCGGCGGTACCTCGATCCACATTAACGCCCATCAGAAAAGAGGTACGAATGATCATTCAGCATGGCAAACTCAGCATAGAGACCGGTTCTATGTGATAGCTGGTGGCTGAGTATTATAAAGTCTTTCCAAAAGGGTTATTATCAGGTCTTCTACGAGCTAGATCTGTTAATTATGAGACAGGATTGGCATCGGGTTTTAACCCACAAACCGCCCCATTGTTATATTGAGTTGTGATGAATTGCGCGAAGTCAAAGAGCAATTTTGAGAGTTACTCGATAAAAAGGCTCATTCAACCTATTTTTATCCTTACGGAGCCCGTGCCTTTTTATTTGCCAGTAAAGAGGAAGATGGTACTAAGAATATGATGTGTGTTGAATATTGGCAGAACCCTAAACTCGAGAGCTATCAAAAATGGTTATCCACTTCAGCGTATTGATTGGATTCTGGATTGGTTACAAGGAGAAGAGAATTTCCTAAAATTGATCTTTGATCAGGCTCTCACCAGGTCCAGATCAATATGAAGGATATTAGGACATACCAAAATATGGTATGGACTTTCTGAACTCACAGTCCCTTATTTTGGCGTTTGCGATGCTCCTTGGCTCAAGACTGATATGATCAACAGTTGGATGACTTGGTCATGATTCACATTATGACATTCTGTTATTTTTCCAAAAATAATCTGAGCATGCTGAACATCATCTTCATACAAAAATGTTTTTGGAACAAAGACCAGAAAATAGTCCTCCAAACACTGCAAATTGCATTGATGTCAAGAAACATCATATTCAAACTTGATTTTGATTCAACTTTTGTGGTGAAGGCCCATACAATTGTCAATGTCATTCCCAAACGATTTTGCGATTGGAGTGATCTTTACCTCAAAACAAGAAGTAAAATGGGTTACAATAACCTATGAGAACAGGAAACTAAGATCTCCAGAACTTTCATATTTAGTTCATGAATGCGAGCTATTTAACGAACCATTCATGCATTAAACGAAGGAGAGACACTACCTTTCTCCTAGGTATATGAATTATGGTGGAGATTGATAAAGGTTTCGCAAAATATGTGTAGCGCATCTGAGTAGTCATCAAGCAAACTGATTACGCTTGCTTGCTGAATACAATTTTGCCATTGTTGCTAATGAAGTTGGCTTAACGGTGCAGCTGATGTTCTTTCTAGAAGGCCAGCCTTAAATCTTTGTGAAACCAATGCAGTTAAATCATTTCAGACGGAAGAAAGAAAAAGATTTTTAAAATTTAAAAAAAAAAGAAGATTAATTTAAAAAATGACAAGATTACGATTTAAAAGACGAAAAAAAAAGATGAGAAGGGAAAGGAAAGATTTAATTTTTTTTTTTGAAACATAAAAAGATTTAATATTAACAGATGGAGGGTGAAATAGTTAAATAAAATTAATTCTCATGGAAACTAAGGTAACTAACTAGACTTTATAAACTATTAAGGGTTTATTAATATTAAGCCCTTATATCTCAGGAGATTTGTAGATGATAATTATATAATTGGGATTGCAGGGATTTTTGCAGGCTTTGGATTTTTTTTTGATTGCACCATTGCACAAACTGGTTTGTTTGTGTTTTGTCAGCTGAATGAATGTGTGTGGATTCGGGGAAGGAGGGCAGGAGCGGAGCGGAGGGAGGAGGAGAAGGGGCGGAAGCGGGACAGGAAGGGACAGGGGGGGGGGGTGGGGGGGAAAGGGGGGGGGGGGGTGAAAAAAGAAAAATAGGGAAAAGGGGGGGAAAGGGGGGGAGGGTGCTAGGGGGGCGTATGGCGACCGTGTAGGGGCGGTGTGGGGTGCGTAAGTTCTGTGGCGGGGTGGAATGGTATGGTGAAAATATAAGAGCTGGGTACCTTCTTAAGAAAAGATATACAGAAGGGGCGGTGGGTTATTTTTGTGATTATAAAGGTATTTCTGTGGTGTTATTCGCTCTGTGGCGGAAAGATTTTTTTTAAGAAAATGTTAAAAGTGTTTGGAATTTTGTTATTTTGTGCTGGTGATACGTTTGAACACAAGTAGGTTATCTTTTAAATAAATAGCGTTTAGACGTTTTTTTTTTTTTTTTTTTTAATTTTTTTTTATTTTTTTTTTCTATTTTAATTAAAATAGCGTTGACTCAAGAAACAGACTCAGTTGGGATTTTTTCAAAATTTATCCTAATGTGGATACTATTCAGTTATCTAATGATACTTATGGTACCACAACCAAAACCAAAAAGACGCGAAACGAGATTCATTGTTGATTCTGTGTGTGAGGAATGCGAGGGGAGAAAAAGAAAAGAAAAATCTTGATTTCCGCGAAAATTCACGAAATTTGTTCAATTTCCGGCAATACAAGGGAAATTCAATTCCATGGAATTTCGAGTTGGTTTTATTTAATGTTATTATCGCAATCCACCGAATATGTAGAGATGCCGGGGTAGATTAGGTTGGCAGGTACCGGGGTAGGTTGGTTTAGGTTTGGTTTAATTTGTTGTTGTAGAGGCTACGCAATAATGGTACGATCCTTTTCTGATGATAAAAAGGAAAAGTATATTTGGTGGCCTTTAGTGGAAGTATCTGAGCACGTGTATGGATACTTACTCAAAGTATAGTTCATATCAGTTTCTCCAGCCTAAAAATTTGAGCACGCCTTTTCAAATACAAGTGGTGGGTTGAGTGAGAAAAGAATGGAAAACAAATCTATTTCTAGTTGGAGGAATATTCTCTTTGGAAAGCGACATGTGGGGCTTGTGGGCTGGATTTTGTTAGAGCACACTGTTCCGGGGTCCGAGTACTATGTCTCACCTTCCCGCGTCCTTCACTTGGATATCTGATTGTTTGCTGTCAGAGGCCCACGGTCCACCGAACGGTGTCAATCAGGCCCCCTGGTGTGAATCAGGGCCCCTCCTCACCTGGTGTGAATCAGAGGGTGTGAATCAGAGGATGTGAATCGCTTGGAAACGATGGTTCGTTTACCTTCGTTGCCCTCGCTTTCGTAATCCCATGTTACTGTCTTCGCTGATACCTTTCTCGATTCTGCTACACTACCAGCTCGTGCTTTCTTACAAAAACGAACTACGTGCCTACAAGACATACCACTTAGAACCTTCGAATTCCCGTTTTGTCAGACCGACCATTTTTCAGGATCAAGCATTTATTCTGGGAAACTTCGCGCAAGTTACATCTCAGGATTCTAGCCCCCGTGGAGTCACCTCCGGCTTCTTCGGTGGCTGCTGGTAAGAAAATATCAGAATAACATGCTGTTTTTTTTCTTTGTCCCGAGCACCTGCATTTTTACTTGCCGATGGGAGCAGCGGCCCCTCAGATATAAGTCGAAATGGCAATGAGAGCAATCTGTCAGAAACATTGTGCCAATCGGCTCCCGTAGCTGATGCTGAAGATGCGCTGATGAGCCCGCGCTGATGAGTCCGCTTATCGCTCGGTTTGGCTCCATCTGCCGGGCTCGGCTACCTGTGAAACCCACCCACCACTGCCCGAAGAATCGCCTGTGACGCATGCACAATTGAAAACAAACAAAATCATATGAGGGGCCGCACGAGGCTCCTGCCTACAGCCAACGCAGGTTTTGCGCAACAGCAAGTAACGGCAAGAAGCACCATGGGCCGATACGCGTTGGCTGGACACTTTCAGACCGGGTTCGAAGCAGAGTTACCCCTCCCGGCCCTGGATCGACGACTATATTTATACCAAACTGCACAGCTTAGATGAGGATAAGAAACCCCGACAGAGGGACGCGGCACCGTAGCACAGTATGCCGAAACACGTAGCACTGCGACTAATACCCCCCTTCTCTTGCGCGCGTAAGACACCGCACCTTAGCCCACCGCACCTTAGCCTGGCATCCGTACTGCCTGTACTACTGTCTGACTTGGAGCTGACGCTGTCCCTAGGCCGATAAAAGTGTCGAGATCGCACCGCATCATAACAGATTATCTTCCTCTTTTTACGACAATACGTCCTCATTCCTTCTTCCCACAATGCGTCCTCATTCCATGCTTCTCGACAATTATGATAAGGTGCTTCCGACGTTATTATGGACAATTCGTATGAATGGACCGGTGCGGAGCTTACTGGTTGATGGCCCGCGTCCAAAGAAGACTCCTTTCCGCATGAACTTAAACGAACCGAAAACGGGCGCAAGGCGCAAGCGAGGTGAGCAATCCTTGTTCACACAGCTAGCTAGTTAGCTCACACCTGAAAGAAGCAAACCACTACCGGTATGAAGCTTCCTAGATGGTGGTGCGTACCCATGGAAGACTCCTTTCCGTCGCAGGAACCTTAACGAACTTGCTTGAAAGTGCTTAAAAGCATGTTGTCAGCCAAAGTTAGACTACTTGCTACTTCTTGTCCCTGCTTCTTGTATACTCAGCCATTTCCCAACCGGTATCAACAGTTTCACGTCCATTGTTCAGGCCACGATATCATGCATGGAGGGAAAGCTGCACTTCTTTGACCTTATTGGTAAGTTCCTGCAATGGTCTCAAATGTGTGTCTATCTTTCTTTGTACCCTTTAATTTACAAGGGAGCCTTCCAAAACCAGGACTTGCAAAAGCCTTGTTAAGTGCAGCCGTATCTGGCATATCATACCGTTAGGGATTTTTAGTAGAGCCCCCCCACCAGATTCAACCCGTTGCCCGTTTGACTGACCAACCGACCGAAATATTGAAGCCTGACACGTCAGCCAACTGCCTCAAAACTAACTGGCTTCGGTCAACTCCATTCCTGTTGCCACCTGTTGTTCCGTTGCCAACACACTCCGCCAATTTTCCGCGTCACTTGCGACGCTGCATAGGACTTGTCTCTGAGGACTAAGCCTTTAGAACTAGGACTTTAGGACTGCTACACCCAGAAATTTAGGCAGTATGTACTATGCACTTGCCTGTCTTCTTTTCTTTCCTCGAAATAATTATACAATTGGTTGTTAGCTTCAACTTGCCCTACCTTGCGTTAGGTTTGGCTGAATAGCTAGTCATTTTCCAGGTTGTCGAAGACGGCGAGCAGCCAAACTGCTGGTCAGAGCTAAACTCAGGTTCAAACTGAATAGACAGACAGGGGAGCTGTCTAGAAGAGAAAAACTCTGATATCCGTCTATAAACCACCTCATAGGATCCATTTTGAACCTCTTTTTCCCTGAATGCACAATTTATTTCTGAAGAACTTGCTTTATTACTATGCAGGTGGAAAACATGAGGCAGTGCGTGTGTTTGCATGTTGTCGCTTGACAAAAGTTCTAGGAGGACATCTACAATTGAAGGATCACTGTCAAGTTGGATGGCTGGTTTATAATGAAAGAGGGGACACATGTCAGCATTCCCTGGTTTTAGGATGGCTAGGGTGTGGTCCGCAGTTTACGATGACCATGGATGCAGTCCCAGGTCTTGAAAATAGCAAGACCAGCCCGTGTTTAAGATCAGCGATTCTAAAGGACCGCCTGAAGGATTCTCTACTGCATTTATTTGGATGGGACACCTTTCCTTTCTGATTAGGTTTAGATCACAAATTGTTTTTTTGGATCTCCGAATTTTGTCGGGTTCGTTTAGGTGGATTCCTGATTTTCTGACATTTTCGAGGATGATTTCCCAACATCTGGAAAATTTGAGGAATCTGACCATCATCATGATGATGTCCTATAAATATTCGTTGTTTGATAGAGATTTCTTTATAACTTGGACTTCCAATATGTCTTGCTTGCAGTGTCGTGAAAAAATTCATTGCGATTTCTGGATTTTTTCAGGATGATGCTTTTGAGACCTGGAAATCCCTGATTACTCGGTTTTATTTGTTTTTCAGCTTTCTAAAATTTTACTGCGCTTTCTGGATTTTTTCAGGACAATGCGTTTGATATTTGAGAAATCTCTGATTTCAGCGTGATGATTTCTGGAATTTTCCAGGATGATGCTTTTGACATCTAAAAAATCCCTGATTTTTCGACTTAATTAGCTTTTCAGCGTCCTGATTGTTTTTGTGCGCTTTCTAGACATTTTCGAGATGATGCTTTTGATATTTGGGAACCCCCTGATTTTCCGATGTCATTTCTGATTTGACCCGGATTCATAAGAAATTCGGGTCCAGTTGGTAGGTGCCGTTTTCCAGGCGTAAACTGTAACACGACTATGAGAGAGAGACTAATGCCTTCATGAGACTAATGCCCACCTTCTCTCATCCACGAACGAGGGACTCACTGGTTTCGATATCCCAAATGCCGGCGATGAGACCTTCTTAACATCTCGCCATGTACACGTCACAAATCCTACGTGTTGCTTGGTGACATAAAAAAACCAGCGACGCGCTTCATAAACCAAGGAAATAATGCACCAGCGGAGGTGCTGCGCGAACACGAAGACAGACACGGTTGCATCCTCCGCCCCAGATCGTTGCCGCCCCTTCTTCAACACTGGCCAAGCTATACGTTTCGCCACAATGGACAGCGCGTTGTTACATAAACACGCCTACTTGGCTCTGTTCTCTCCTATGAACGAAAGCTTCAAAATTCCATATGATTGCAGCAACGAAGAATTGACGAACTTCGATCCGGATCTGGATCGACAATACTACTGTACAGCCCCCACGTATGGCAAACTGTACAGCACCTGAAAAACAAAAGAACGCGCAGCCACCCGTCAGACAAAAAACAAAAGAACACCGTAAGCTCGTTCTTAGTTTAACCTTAGGTCCGAAACTGGTTCTTTCAGTTCCGATGTCTCCGTGAAAACCAAAAGCAAACGCAAAGCAATTTCCGGAGTTTACATCGTATTTTTGCATCCTGCCGTGGTCTGTGGCGAAAGTTGCTCGAAACTTCCGAGGGTACACGATCGTACGTGAGTGACTGCCGCGAACTCAACAGAGCACAGATCGAGCCAGGGAATCAATCAATCGCCATCAAATTGTGCCATCCATCATATTGCCTGAAGTTGAATTGTCAGAAACTGCGTGATCCTACCTCTCGTTCCGACTGCTGCGGGTCGGTATGCCAGCCTGTAAGGGCTGGAAATGGCTGGCATGGTGCTTGTGTATGTCAAATGGGTGACCTCCTCAACTTCTACACCAAATTCACCTGGGTATAATCTTCTAGGAGGGTGCATTCTAGTGATCTGCAACCTGAATTATGTTGCCAGCTTGGATGAGACTCTTAAAACACAAGAAATGTGCCATTTAGGGCACATTTTGGGTCAAATTATACGATCTTTGCCAAATCCTATCTGAAACCCAGAACGGGAAGGATTATCTTTTTCAAAAATGTTTTGCATCTTGGCTAAGGGTATTTTGAAATCGAGCTTAAAGTTTTGGCTCGAAAAAAGTGGGAAAGTGTAGCTTTTTTGCCCGATTTTCGTCTATTTGTGGCATGTTGAGGCCATGTTTTCGTGGTGTGCAGCCAAAGGTAACACAAATATTTTGTGCGGAACTTCACCACGAAGCTGTCGACTGAAGGCCTATAAAAAAATAATCGTGTTACTGTTGGCTGCGCACCGGCTTTGAGACATGCCAAAACGTGTAACCAGATCTGGCCCTAGCTTAACCCCCCCGGGCTTAGACCGCCTCAGCCCTGTGGTTTCGCTGTTATTGCCTCACGTCCTCACCCCACCATAGGTCAAGGTTTAAGCCCATGTATGTTTATTTTTGTGTACCTCATGTGGAGATAGATTCATCACATTGGTTATGGGTTGCTGTTGGGCCGGGAATTATGAGAATTTGGGAATTATTTTTACAAATCATTTAATGACGTGGTGCATCGGTGGTGCATGGCCATCCATTTGCTACTTGTATTCCCATGCCTCAAATTTGATGTAAATAGGCTATTCACGTTACACACACACACCAAGGGTGAAAATTTAAAACATGCACGTGAACGGACCAAGTTGCAAGCTATGTTTGGGTGGTTATGTGGCATGTTTGGAGGATGCATGGAGTACACATCCATAGGAGGTAGAGCTGCTAGGTGTGCACCATGTGCCATGTTCTTGCAGATATATGCCACATGACACAGCCTAGGCATCCCCATTGTTGCCATCCCCAAGTTGCCATCTCCACATTTTCTCATTAGCCCCCTCAGGACCCCCGCTCTGGACCCCCCAGGGGTCCCGGGGGGCTGAAGCCCTATGTTCCCCCCGTGTCTCTCTCCGCCGTCTGTCTGTCTGTCTGCTGTCCGCTGTCCGTCTGTCCGAGGGTCCGAGGCGTTTGAACGATTCCGACCACCTCCGCATCCACAATTTTTGCTCATTGTTAGAATGCTCATGACTAGAGTTATCAGCATCGCAGCGTTTCAAACTTGTCTTCTTATCGTGGTATACTTGGGGGGTGCATAGGGTCCACATACATGTGTGTGTGTGTGTGTGTGTGTGTGTGTGGGTCCGTGGGTGAGGGGTGGGGGGGGGGGGGGTGGGGGGGGAGGAGGTCTGGCTAGGCCTCATGGGCAACATGAGTACTCCCTATCATATCTAGGTATGTATAAATAGGGATGCCTGTGTACATAGTTTAATGTGGCATGTATTGGCAAGTGCGTGGCCCATGGTTCACATCTGGCAGCTCTCCCTCAGTCCCTGTAATGGATGTGTACTCAATGCATCCCCTAATCATGCCACATTACTACCAACCTAAACCTTGCAATCTGATCCGTTGCTGCGAGATAGATAGAGTCTTAGGCCGGCTACTAAGCTGTCGGCTACTAAGCTGTCAGCTACTAAGCGGTACACTACTAATCAGTCAGCTACTACGAAAATATTACTTTATGCTTTTATTTTCAACTACGCGCTGCAGATTCTAGGTAGCTCCCCTGGATTGCTAACCAGGCAAAACTATAGCAACGTAATACATCTCAGGGAACTCCCCACCCCGCTAAATATAGTGATCGATATAGTGACCCCGCTTAGCCCAAATTGCCGCTATCCCGTGATCGATATAGTGACCCCGTTTTGCCCAAATTGCCGGTATAAAAAAAGGGTTTGCACTAAATGGCCCTAAAAGCTATAAAACGCTTTAACACGCTGTCCCTGGAGAATTTTATGTTCTGTAGTTACACTGCAGACTCAATACTCAGTAGAGAGTGAAGAAAGATTAATCGCAACAGAGCGATTGATATAAGATGCAGATCTGTACTATCTGTATATTGCTCAGTACTGCATTGCGGCGCGTAGGCCATAGCTGGTCTCGACACCTGGCGGCAGACAGCACGTGCCCTTGAGGGGACATAGACTTGTGCATACTTTGCCTACTCAAGAGCTGAAGAGCCGACATATAAGTCGGACTATAACAGAGGAGGCGTACAACCATAAATCTAGAAAAACACACTTTCAGATTTGAAAAACAAAACTGGTGCTCCTGGCGCGCTGCCTTTTTTCACGCAGGTTTGTGCACCCCCCCTGTGGGCGCAGCAAGCAATTTTTGTACTACAAAGCGCATTTTCGTTCTTTACAAGTGCGCTAAAGCGCTGGCCAATTTGGTCAATGGAAGTACCCTGCTCCCCGGCCCTTCACTATCTACAGTGACCAGCCTGAGGGCTGATAGACCATACTACCAATCCAATCCAAGAAAGCTTAAATTCCGCAAATCTCTCGGAGGCCTTACACAAATACCAGTATAAACATATGATAAACAAAATAAGAGAAGCTAGCTAGTAAGAAATGAAATACCGCTTGATATAATGCGGCACCAACATTATTTTATCCCACTGGTGATAGGACAGGAATTAAACGTGGTGGCGGTGGTGGTGGTGGTGGGGGGGGGGCTATTGAAATAATACATTCTGCCACGCTCACTCCAAGCCCAATTGGCTTGGCTTGGCCCTCTCCACACTCCCTCCAAGCCCAAGTGGCTTGGCCTGGCTTGGCTCTCTCCACTTTCACTCCAAGCCCAATTGGCTTGGCTTGGCTCTCTCCACTCTCCCTCCAAGCCCAATTGGCTTGACCTGGCTTGGCTCCCTCCACGCTCACTCCAAGCCCAATTGGCTTGGCTTGGCTCCCTCCACTCTCACCCCAAGCCCAATTGGTGACCCCTCGGCCCTGGGCCCTCTGTATACTGGGCCCTCTCTAAACTATAACATACACATGTACTGGTGTGTTGAGCATTGTCGTAAATACGCAGCACAAACTGGCCGACACTAAAAAAACTGCAACCAACCAATTAAGGAAGAAGGACACACTCTCAAGCTTGAACAGGGTTAGGTGCATCTGCAGGTAGTGTTTCTCTTTTCAGCTGCGAGCAGCAGCTTCCAGGCAGATCCCCTGACTGGCTATTCAACCGAATCTGGCACAACCTCAAGCACCTTGATGCTGTCATAATCAGCTGTCCAGAAGTGCTGAAATAGTTCAGTGCAGCCCAGTGGCCGGCTCAGGGAGCTGCCTAGAAGCTGCGATGCAAAACCGAAAAGAAAAACCCTGCTGCAAGCATGCACATATCTGGCTCAAACTATACTGGATCTGACTTGCGCGGTTCCAGGTGTGCTGAATCCATCAGTACTAGCACCAGCTGTACTGCTCATAGCTTCTAGGCAGCTCCCCTGGAGCTTCCTACCAGCTCCATTAGCTAGGCACTGGGTAAGCCCAAAGCTGTCAGCTGCACTGGAATGCCCATCGTGTCAGCTTGATCCATCATGTCACTTGCTAGCTGCAGGTTTGGCCCAAGGGTGGGGAAAGGGGCTGCCTAGACGGTTAAGGACATTGAGCAGCCCATAGTTGGCTGAACAAGTCCTGGGCGCGTCACAAGCAACGCGGTAAATTGGCTGAGAGTGTTGACTTTCAGAGCAGCAGGTGGCACCGCAATCGAGAGAAGCAGATCGAAGCCAAGGTTTACAACAGGGCCAGGGATACGTGCAGACAAACTGACAACGAGGTGACTCTCAGGGCTCCCGCCCCCCAGAAGGGGGGGCACCGCAAAAAACATGTAACTAGCCACAGACAGCTAGTTGTTTTTGTCAAAGGAAATCCTCCTGGTCTCAAACAGCTCCAATCGGTCACTCTGCAACATGGTGGTGGTGGTGGTGGTGGTGGTGATGGAGGTGATGATGGTGGTGAGGTGGGAGGTGGTTATGGTGGTGATGGCAAGGATGGTGATATTGATACTAATCTTCCTGGTGGTGGTGATGGAGGTGATGATGGTGGTGAGGTGGGAGGTGGTGGTGGTGGTGAGGTGGGCAGTGGTGATGATTGAGGTGATGATGGTGGTGAGGTGGGAGGTGGTGGTGGTGGTGGTGAGGTGGGCAGTGGTGATGATGGTGGTGAGGTGGGAGGTGGTGATGGTGGTGATGGTAAGGATGGTGATATTGATACTAATCTTCCTGGTGGTGGTGATGGAGGTGATGATGGTGGTGAGGTGGGAGGTGGTGATGGTGGTGATGGTAAGGATGGTGATATTGATACTAATCTTCCTGGTGGTGGTGATGGAGGTGATGATGGTGGTGAGTTGGGAGGTGGTGATGGTGGTGATGGTACGGATGGTGATATTGATACTAATCTTCCTGGTGGTGGTGATGGAGGTGATGATGGTGGTGAGGTGGGAGGTGGTGATGGTGGTGATGGTAAGGATGGTGATATTGATACTAATCTTCCTGGTGGTGGTGATGGAGGTGATGATGGTGGTGAGGTGGGAGGTGGTGATGGTGGTGATGGTACGGATGGTGATATTGATACTAATCTTCCTGGTGGTGGTGATGCTAGTGATCATATACAATGCTCCTGGTCGCAAACAGCTCATACCGGTTGATCTGCAAGATGGTGGTTAGGTGAAAGGTGGTGATGGTGGTGACGGTAATGATGGTGATGATGGAAATAGTGATACATCTCCTGCTGCTGGTGATCATATACAATGCTCCTGGTCGCAAACAGCTCATACCGGTTGATCTGCAAGATGGTGATGGTGGTGACAGGTGGTGATGGTGGTGACAGATGGTGATGGTGGTGACAGGTGGTGATGGTAATGATGGAGATGGAGCTGTTGCTTCTACTGATGGTGATGCTGGTGATCATATACTATCCTCCTGTTCTGAAACAACTCAAATTGGTCACTCTGCAATTTGGTGGTGAGGTGAAGGTGGTGATGCTGGAGATGGTTATGATGATGATCAGATATTTAGACGTAGACATCACTGAGCATGTTGCGCGTTCAGATGACAATTAACGAGCTGTAATGTGGATGGGGCATGATGATGATTGCAACATTGCACCAAGTAATGGGAACATACACCATACAGCACGAACAGACTATCTACACAATGTGCGCACACATTCATATGCACCCACAAATCCACACACACACCCATGCAAACACACACCCATGCACACACATTCATGCAGACCCGAAAGTCCACACACACACACTCATGCAAACACACACATGCGAACACACAAACATGCATACACACCCGCAAATCCACACGCACACTCATGCAAACACACACGCATACACCCACACATTCATGCATACCTGCAAATCCACATACACATGCATGAACATGCTACGCGTTCAAATGATAATTAACGAGCTGTAACATGGATGGGGCATGATGATGATTGCAGCGTTGCACCAAGCAATGGGAACTTGCACCATACAGCATAAACAGTCTGTCTACACAATGTGCGCACACTTTCATACACACCCACAAATCCACACACACATATCCACACACCACACCAACACCCACGAATCCACACACCACACCACACAAACACCCACGAATCCACACACACATATACAGACACACACAGACATATCAACCCAGGTCGTGGAGTACTGCCACTGCTGGTACAATCACTAACACGATACTAGTGCGGTACATTCACACACACAGACGTTTAGGGTTAGGGTGACACATAAACAAACGAAGTAACCCAGATGGCGGAGTATTGCAGCTGATGGTACAATCACTAACACAGTACAAGTGCAGCACATGGGCCTCACCTTGTTTGTCTTCATCATCTTAGAAAAAGCTGCGAGGTCAATATCAGGCGCATTGCCTCCTCCCTTTTGAGACGCCTCACTGCGTGTGTTGGCCTGCATCGCATTGTATCACAAGTCAAGATCACAACTGCACTTGAATAGACTAGAATAGACCACAATGAATTTACGATATATATTTGACAATATGTTGGATCAAGATCAGGCGCATTGCCACATCCCTTCAGAGACGCCCCCCTGCGTGTGTTGGCCTGCATCGCATTGCATCACAAGTCAAGATCACAACTGAACTTGAATATACCAAATTGAACTAAAGCAAGATGATCGACTGATATGTTGGATCCATATCAGGCGCATTGCCCTTCTGCCTTCTGAGACGCCTCACTGCGTGTGTTGGCCTGCATCGCATCACACCACATCGCATTACAAATCAAGATCATAACCAACATTGAATAGACTATAATCAACGAAAGTGAACTTTAGTGAGGTCAACAATATGTTGGATCACGAGCAAGCTTAATGCCGTTCTCCCTTCCGAGACACCTCGCAGCATGTGTTGGCCCGCATCGCATCACAAACCAAGATCATAACCAACATTGAATAGACTATAATCAACGAAAGTGAACTTTAGTGAGGTCAACAATATGTTGGATCAAGAGCAGGCTTAATGCTGTTCTCCCTTCCGAGACACCTCGCAGCTTGTGTTGGCCCGCATCGCATCACAAACCAAGATCATAACCAACATTGAATAGACTATAATCAACGAAAGTGAACTTTAGTGAGGTCAACAATATGTTGGATCAAGAGCAGGCTTAATGCTGTTCTCCCTTCCGAGACACCTCGCAGCTTGTGTTGGCCCGCATCGCATCACAAACCAAGATCATAACCAACATTGAATGGACTATAATCAACAAAAGTGAACTTTAGTGAGGATAACAATATGTTGGATCAAGAGCAGGCTTAATGCTGTTCTCCCTTCCGAGACACCTCGCAGCATGTGTTGGCCTGCATCGCATCGGATCACAAATCAAGGTCACAATCGAACTTGAATAGACTATAATCAACCCAAGTGAACTTCAGTGAGGTCCAGGGTACTACTAAGCGCGCGCGGCAAGAAATAGTACCCTACTGAGGTCAACAACATGCTTGAGCAATTTCAGTCACAGTGCCCTTCTTTCTGAGAGGCCCCCCACCAGCCTCATAGCTGCATGCACAGTATCCGGCAACGGGCACTCGCCACCATCACATAGAAGTGCCCCCAAATCAAACACAGTCAGAAATCCTGCTGTCCCTGGTGCTGCGGTGGAACTACAATAGACAAGAATGAAATATAATTGACCAGAACAGACAAGAACGATCAAATAGATCCCCTCAGCTCACCAGCCTCATATCAACCTGCATGGTACCAGGCAACGGGCACTTGTCACCATCACCCATAAGCGTCACCAAATGACCAGAACAGACAATAGCAGACAATAGAAGATCAGAATGTTCTAGAATCATCATCATCATCATCATCATAATAGGTCATATAAAAGCAATAAATCCCTCTGCTCACCAGCCTCATAGCAGCCTGCACAGTATCGGGCAAGGGACACTTGTCACCATCACACAAGAGCGTCTCCAGCTCGGACACTGTCAGGCGCCCCAGGTGCTCGGTGTCAAACTCCTCAAACACCCTGAGGAAAGGGCAGCAGTGAGGAGAGTTGAATTGGAGGTGGGAGGTGAGGGAGGGAGGGGGAAGCGGGGGTGCTTGGTGTCAAACTCCTCAAACTCTCTGAAGGAAAGGGTAGAAGTGAGGAGTGTTCAATCGGAGATGGGAGGCGAGGGAGGGAGGGGGGGAGCGGGGGAGGGGAGGGAGATGGGTGGATGGGTGGGGTGTGTGTGGGGGGGCTTGGTGTCGAACTCCTCAAACACCCTGAGGAAAGGGCAGCAGTGAGGAGAGTTAAATTGGAGGTGGGAGGTGAGGGAGGGGGGGGTGGGGAGGGGGGGGGTGCTCGGTGTCAAACTCCTCAAACACCCTAAGGAAAGGGCCAAATAGAGGTGTGTTCAATCAGAGATGGGAGGTGAGGGAGGGAGGGGGGAGCGGGGGAGGGGAGGGAGATGGGTGGGTGGGGGGGTGGGGGTGGGGGGTTCTGTGTCGAGCCACTCAAACACCCTGAGGAAAGGGCAGCAGTGAGGGGGGATAGATTGGAGGTGGGAGAAGAGGGAGGGAGGGGGGAGCGGGGGGGAGGGAGGAAGATAGAGAGAGGAGGTGCTCTGTGTCACACGCTCTGTGTCACAAACTCCTCAAACACCCCGAGGAAAGGGCAGAAGCGAGGAGCGGCATTCAATGGAACGGGTAGGGAGTGTAGGGGAAAGAAACTGTAGGGAAGAGAGAGTAGAGGGGAGGGGGAGGGAGGGTGGTGTGGGGTGAATAGGGGTGGGGAAGGGTGGGGAGTGTAGGGGAGAGGAGAGGGGAGGGAGGGTTGGTGTGGGGTGCGGAGGGTTGGGAAGGGTGGGGAGTGTAGGGGAGAGGAGAGGGGAGGGGGAGGGAGGGTTGGTGTGGGGTGCGGAGGGGTGGGGAAGGGTGGGGAGTGTAGGGGAGACGAGAGGGAAGGGGGAGGGAGGGTTGGTGTGGGGTGCGGAGGGGTGGGGAAGGGTGGGGAGTGTAGGGGAGACGAGAGGGGAGGGGGAGGGGGGAGGGAGGGTTGGTGTGGGGTGAGGAGGGGTGGGGAAGGGTAGGGAGTGTAGGGGAGAGGAGAGGAGAGGAGAGGAGAGGAGATGAGAGGAGAGGAGAGGAGAGGAGAGGAGAGGAGGTATGGGAAGTGTAGTGTAGCGTAGTGCAGTATAAAGGAGTATAGTTTAGGGAAGGGGAGAGAAGGGGACAGTGGCTTAGTTTAGTGTAGTGTAGAGGATTGTTGAGTAGGGTAGTTTAGTGTAGGGTACACCCACAATGACCATGAGCCATCTACGCCTATCATCTCCCCAGTGTCCCACAAAAAACAAAGCCAGTAATGCTGGACTCACTTCTCCACCCAGCTGTTTGGGCACTATTTTTTTTCTTCAATAAAACAGCACCCACAAAACAACAGTGCCCACAAAAAGACAGTGCTCATTAAAACAGTGCCCACAAAAATTGGAAAAACAATGCCCACATAAAAACAATGCCAGTAATGCTGGACTCACTTCTCCACCCAGCTGCCCCATGCATCTGACTTGTGGATCTCCCTCCGGTATTTATTTTAACAGTGCCCACAAAAAACAATGCAGGAACCCCATGATTCACATCTCCACCCAGCTGTCCCATGCAACAGGCTCTTGGATCTGCCTCCACTGGAAACGCAGATTGAAAAACAGTGCCCAGAAAAAGACAGCGCCCATTAAAACAGTGCCCACAAAGATTGGAAAAACAACACCCACATAGAAACAGTGCCCACAAAAAGACAGCGCCCATTAAAACAGTGCCCACAAAGATTGGAAAAACAACACCACATAGAAGAACAGTGCCCACAAAAAGACAGCGCCCATTAAAACAGTGCCCACAAAGATTGGAAAAACAACACCCACATAGAACAGTGCCCACAAAAAGACAGCGCCCATTAAAACAGTGCCCACAAAGATTGGAAAACACACCCACATAGAAACAGTGCCCACAAAAGACAAGCGCCCATTAAAACAGTGCCCACAAAGATTGGAAAAACAACACCCACATAGAAACAAGTGCCCACAAAAAGACAGCGCCCATTAAAAACAGTGCCCCACAAAGATTGGAAAAACAACACCCACATAGAAACAGTGCCCACAAAAAGACAGCGCCCATTAAAACAGTGCCCACAAAGATTGGAAAAACAACACCCACATAGAAACAGTGCCCACAAAAAGACAGCGCCCATTAAAACAGTGCCCACAAAGATTGGAAAAACAACACCCACATAGAAACAGTGCCCACAAAAAGACAGCGCCCATTAAAACAGTGCCCGCAAAGATTGGAAAAACAACACCCACATAGAAACAGTGCCCACAAAAAGACAGCGCCCATTAAAACAGTGCCCACAAAGATTGGAAAAACAGTGCCCACAAAACAACAGTGCCCACAAAACAACAGTGCCCACATTAAGACAGTGCCCACAAAGATTGGAAAAACAATGCCCACATAAAAACAATGCCAGTACCCATGACTCACTTCTCCACCCAGCTGTCCCATGCATCAGATTCTTGGATCTCCCTCCAGTAAAAAAAACAAATACTGAAAAAGAAAAAAAAATGCCCACTTAAAAACAAGACCCCATGACTAACTTCTCCACCCAGCTGTCTCATGCGTCCGACTCTCGGATCTCCCTCCTGTCTAGCAACCATTGCACACACTAAAAATGAAAACAGTGCCAGTACCCCAGGACTCACTTCTCCACCCAGCTGCCCCATGCATCTGACTTGTGGATCCCCCCCCAGTATTGTTTTAAACAGTGCCCACAAAAACCAATGCTAGATCCCCATGACTCACTTCTCCACCCAGCTGTCCCATGCATCAGATTCTTGGATCTCCCTCCAGTATAAAACACAAAATTGAATAAACACAAAAACAGTGCCCACTTAAAAACAATAATCCATGACTCACTTCTCCACCCAGCTGTCCCATGCATCCAATGTTTTGATCTCCCTCCTGTCTAGCAACCATTGCACACACTAAAAATGAAAACTCAGTGCCAGGCCCCATGACCTACTTCTCCACCAGCTGTCCCAGCATCCAATTTTTTGATCTCCCTCTGTCTAGCAACCATTGCACACACTAAAAATGCAAAACAAGTTGCCAGTGCACCATGACATTCTCCACCCAGCTGTCCATGCATCAAAGTTTTGATCTCCCTCCTGTTAGCAACCATTGCCACACACTAAAAATGAAAACAGTGCCAGTGCCCCATGACTCACTTCTCCACCCAGCTGTCCCCATGCATCCAATGTTTTGATCTCCCTCCTGTCTAGCAACCATTGCACACACTAAAAATGAAAACAGTGCCAGTGCCCCATGACTCACTTCTCCACCCAGCTGTCCCATGCATCCAATGTTTTGATCTCCCTCCTGTCTAGCAAACCATTGCACACACTAAAAATGAAAACAGTGCCAGTGCCCCATGACTCACTTCTCCACCCAGCTGTCCCATGCATCCAATGTTTTGATCTCCCTCCTGTCTAGCAACCATTGCACACACTAAAAATGAAAACAGTGCCAGTGCCCCATGACTCACTTCTCCACCCAGCTGTCCCATGCATCCAATGTTTTGATCTCCCTCCTGTCTAGCAACCATTGCACACACTAAAAATGAAAACAGTGCCAGTGCCCCATGACTCACTTCTCCACCCAGCTGTCCCATGCATCCAATGTTTTGATCTCCCTCCTGTCTAGCAACCATTGCACACACTAAAAATGAAAACAGTGCCAGTGCCCCATGACTCACTTCTCCACCCAGCTGTCCCATGCATCCAATGTTTTGATCTCCCTCCTGTCTAGCAACCATTGCACACACTAAAAATGAAAAACAGTGCCAGTTGCCCCATGACTCACTTCTCCACCCAGCTGTCCCATGCATCCAATGTTTTGATCTCCCTCCTGTCTAGCAACCATTGCACACACTAAAAATGAAAACAGTGCCAGTGCCCCATGACTCACTTCTCCACCCAGCTGTCCCATGCATCCAAGTGTTTTGATCTCCCTCCTGTCTAGCAACCATTGCACACACTAAAAATGAAAACAGTGCCAGTGCCCCATGACTCACTTCTCCACCAGCTGTCCCATGCATCCAATGTTTTGATCTCCCTCCTGTCTAGCAACCATTGCACACACTAAAAATGAAAACAGTGCCAGTGCCCCATGACTCACTTCTCCACCCAGCTGTCCCATGCATCCAATGTTTTGATCTCCCTCCTGTCTAGCAACCATTGCACACACTAAAAATGAAAACAGTGCCAGTGCCCCATGACTCACTTCTCCACCCACCTGTCCCATGCATCCAATGTTTTGATCTCCCTCCTGTCTAGCAACCATTGCACACACTAAAAATGAAAACAGTGCCAGTGCCCCATGACTCACTTCTCCACCCAGCTGTCCCATGCATCCAATGTTTTGATCTCCCTCCTGTCTAGCAACCATTGCACACACTAAAAATGAAAACAGTGCCAGTGCCCCATGACTCACTTCTCCACCCAGCTGTCCCATGCATCCAATGTTTTGATCTCCCTCCTGTCTAGCAACCATTGCACACACTAAATATGAAAACAGTGCCAGTGCCCCATGACTCACTTCTCCACCCAGCTGTCCCATGCATCTGACTTGTGGATCTCCCTCTGTTGAAAAACAAAGATTGAACAAACAGTGCCCACACAACAACAGTGCCCATTAAAACAGTGCCCACAAAGATTGGAAAAACAGTGCCCATTAAAACAGTGCCCACAAAGATTGAACAAACAGTGCCCACAAAGATTGGAAAAACAGTGCCCATTAAAACAGTGCCCACAAAGATTGGAAAAACAGTGCCCATTAAAACAGTGCCCACAAAGATTGAACAAACAGTGCCCACAAAGATTGGAAAAACAGTGCCCATTAAAACAGTGCCCACAAAGATTGGAAAAACAGTGCCCATTAAAACAGTGCCCACAAAGATTGGAAAAACAGTGCCCATTAAAACAGTGCCCACAAAGATTGAAAAAAGACAGTGCCCATAAAAACAGTGCCCACAAAAAAACTTTGCCCACATAAAGACAGTGCCCATAAAAACAGCACCCACAAAACAACATTGCCCACATAAAAACAGCACCCACAAAACAACATTGCCCATAAAAACAGTGCCCACAAAGATGGAAAAACAATGCCCACATAAAGACAGTGCCCATAAAAACAGTGCCCACAAAGATGGAAAAACAATGCCCACATAAAGACAGTGCCCAATAAAACAGTGCCCACAAAGATGGAAAAACACTGCCCACATAAAAACAATGGCAGTATCCAGGACTCACTTCTCAACCCAGCTGTCCCATGCATCGCATTCTTGGATCTCCCTCCAGTCAAGCAACGCAGCCAGCCAATCGTAGTAATTGATGCGACCCTGCACACAAGGTGGATGTGTGCATATGTGCGTGTGTGTGTGGATGTTTGTGTGTATATGTGTGTGTGTATATGTATGTGTGTGTATGTGCGTGTGTGTGTGGGGGGAGGTGGTTGTGTGTGTATATGTGTGTGATTGTGGATGTTTGTGTGCGCGAGTGTGTGTGTGTGTGTGCGTGTTTGGGGGGGGGGGGGGGGGGGGGGGGGGGGGTACCTCAACAGCCTCAGGCAGGTCCCACCCCAACGACCACCACGCATCCACCCAGATACGACCACACCTGCATAAGAAAATGATTCATAAGCACCCACACCCGCACCCAAGCCTAAATAAAACAGCCAGCCACTCCTATTTGATAATTTGACCCACCTTACTATCCACAGTAAACAGATCTCCTCGCGAGACAGGTCAAAGGTCCCCCCCCCCCCCCCACACCCACTCCCCCCCCCCACACACACCCATACACACACTCACATGCGAATTGGATAATTTGAACCACCTGATTATTCACAGTGAACTCAGCCACCAGTTGGCAGATCTCCACGTGAGACAGGTCAAAGCCCCCCCCCCCCCCCCCCCCCTCAACACACACACACACATACACTCACATGCGAATTTGATGATTTGACCCAACTCATTATCCACAGTGAACTCAGCCACCAGTTGGCTGATCTCCACGCGAGAGGTCAAAGGTCTCCCTCCCCCCCACCACCATCACCACACACACCAGCACCCACATACGGATTTGATGATTTTACCCACCTTATTATCCACACTTAACTCAGCCACAACTTGGCTGATCTCCACGCGAGACAGGTCAAAGGTGCCGCTATTCAAAACCTCCACAACCTACACAGCAGCACATGGGAGATAGTCTGATATGGTGTGGCATGGTAGAGTGTGATATGGTCTGATATGGCGTGGTATGGTAGAGTGTGATATGGTCTGATATGGCGTGGCATGGCAGAGTGTGAAATGGTCTGATATGGTATGGTATTGTGTGGTATGGCCGCTACTCAACACCTCCGCAACCTACACAGTAGCACAAGAATGACTTATGGCTTTGATGCTGTGGTATGGCATGGTAAACTGTGGTATGGCCGCTACTCAAAACCTCCACAACCTACACAGTAGCACAAGAATGAGTTATGGCTTTGATGATGTGGTATGGCATGGTAGACTGTGGTATGGCCGCTACTCAAAACCTCCACAACCTACACAGTAGCACAACATGGGAGATGGTCTGATATGGTAGAGTGTGGTAAGGTCTGATGTGGTGTGGTATGGTGTGGTATGGCCGCTATACAACACCTCCACAACCTACACAGTAGCACAAGAATGAGGACAAGCTGAGTTGAAACTGCGACCAAAAGAACAAATTTCACTGGCTAAATACTGAAGGTAGGTCATGGTAAGGGAGAGGCTGTGTGTGGGTGGGGTGATGGGGGGTGGGAACTTCCCGTTGTTTAAGGTACGTGGCCAGTGCTCTTTGGGTCGAGCTCTGTTCCACCCATGTATGGAGGTGTGTATGTGAACACCACATACTGTTTACTGATGCAAGACTGAAGGTAGGTCATGGTAATGGGGAGGCCATGTGTGGTGTGTGTGTAGAGGGGGGGGGGGGGTGGGTGGGGAGGGGGGGGGGAATCACAGTTGTGGGTGGGTGTTGGTGTGTTGTGGATGGGGCGGTGGGTGGGGTGGGGGGGACTCACCTGTGTGTGTGTGTGAGTGTGGATGGGCGGTGGGGGGGGGGGGATGACCACCTGTGTGTGTGTGGTGTGGGTTGCGTGTGGTGTTTGTGTGTGTTGGATGGGGGGTGGGGTGGGGTTGGGGGGGAATCCCGGTAGGGTGGGTGTGGTGGTTGTGTGTGGGGTGGTTATGGTGTGTGTGGGATGGGGGGTGGGGTGGGGTGGGGGGAAATCACCGTTGTGTGGTGTGTGTGTGTGTGGTGTGTCGTGTGGTGTTGGGTGGGTGAGTGTGGTGTGTGTGGATGGGGGGTGGGGTGGGGGGGACTCACGTGGTGGGTGTGTGTGTGTGGGGGTGTGGGGATGGGGGGTGGGGTGGGGTGGGGGGGGGAATTTCAACGTTATGTGTTGTGTGTGGTGTGTGTGGGATGGGGGGTGGGGTGGGGGGGACTCACCGTTGTGTGTGGGTGTGTGTGTGTGGGGTGTGTGTGTGTGTGTGTGTGTGGATGGGGGGTGGGATGGGGGGGGGGGGGGGGGGAGGGGGGAATCACCGTGTTGTTGAGGTACGTGGCCTGTGCTCTGTGGGTCAAGCTCTGTTCTATTCATTAATGTACGGTATGCAGGTGTGTGGTGCTCACCACATATGTTGTACTGCTTAAGTAATAGGTAGGTCATGCTTATGGGGAGGCCATGTGTGTGGGGGGGAGGTTGGGGGGTGGGGTGTGTTGGGGTGTGTTGGGGTGTGTGTTGTGTGTGTGTGTGTGTTGTGTATTGTGTGTGTGTGTGTGGGTGTTGGGGGTGTTGGGGGGGGGGGACTTACCGTTGTGTAAGGCATGTGGCCTGTGCTCGTTGGGTCTAGCTCTGTTGTATTCATTCATGTACGGTATGCAGGTGTGTGGTGCTCACCACATATGTTGTACTGCTTAAGTAATCAAGGTAGGTCATGCTTATGGGGAGGCCATGTGTGTGTTGGGGTGTTGGGTGTTGGGGTGGGGGTGTTGGGTGTTGAAGTGTTGGGTGTTGAAGTGTTGGGGGGTGTTGGGTGTTGGGGTGTTGGGTGTGGGGAGGAGGTTGAGGGGTGTTGGGGGGTGGAGGGGTGTTGGCGTGTTGGGGTGTTGGGGGAGTGTTGGGGGGTTGGTTTTTGTGTGTGTGTGGTGTGTGTGTGTGTGTGTGGGGGGGGGGGGGGGGGGGGTTACTCACCGTTGTGTATGGCACGTGGCCAGTGCTCTTTGGGTCTAACACTGTTACACCCATGTATGCAGGTGTGTATGTGAACACCACATACTTTTTAATGATTAAATACCGAGGGGAGGTAATGTCTGGGTGGGGGGTGTTATGTTGTGTGTGTGTGTGTGCGTGTGTGTGTTTGTGTTTGTGTGTGTGTGTGTGTGGGGGGGGGACTCACTGTTGTGTATGGCACGTGGCCAGTGCTCGTTGGGTCAAGCTCTTCGAATGCCTCACGAATGGCGCACACCTGCAATGCGGAACAGTGTGTGTTAGGGGGTCAGTGTATGTATGAATGTGAGGGAGTCTGTGTGTGTTAGGGGGGCAGTGTATGTATGAATGTGAGGGAGTCTGTGTGTGTTAGGGGGGCAGTGTATGTATGAATGTGAGGGAGTCTGTGAGTGTTAGGGGGGCAGAGTATGTATGTATGTGAATGTTAGGGGTTGTATTTATATAATACAGAAGAGATGATGAAGAGGGATCATAATATAACTAGATAGATAGATAGATAGATAGATATCTGTATGTATACATAGATAAGAGACAATGAAGAGGGATCATAACATATATACAAAGATCTGTATATATACATACATAAGAGACAATCACGAGGGATCATTATCTATCTATCTATCTATCTATCTATATCTATCCATCCATCCATCTATCTATCTATCTCTATCTATCTATCTATCTATCTCTATCTATCTATCTATCTATATCTATCTATCTATATCTATCTATCTATATCTATCTATAAATCGATATATATGTATCTATATAGACAATCGAGAGGAATCATAATATATATACACATGTATCAGTATATATACGAGACAATCAAGAGGGATCATTATATTTATTTATATATATATATATATATATATATATATATACATACAGGTGGGGGGCAGAAAGACAGATTTTGAACCGCACCTTCGATATGGTGTCCTATTCAGATGGGAGTTGGAATTGTGGAAGTTTCATACAAAAAGAGGGGGGAAATAAAGTTGGGAACTAGTTTTTTTTACCCCCCCCCCCCCCCCCCCCCCCCCCCCCCCCCTCCTAAAACCCGATTACATCACCCTACCCCCCCTAAAATGGGGGTCATTCGAAATATCTTTTCTGGCCCACTCCAGTCATGCTCTTACATCTTTCATGGGGTTGCCCAAACGTGATTTATTGCGAAGTTAAGATTTGGGCCGCTTTGGATGAAAACAACTTTGGAGAACTTACGCGACCTCCTCGTAGTCGTTATGTTCCGCGACCTTTGTGCCAGAACATCGTGATTAAGCGCACCGAGCAGAACAACAACTACACTGGCTCGACGACTACTGATGCATGGGTCTCAGCGAATTATGCCTTTAGGCTTTTGAACCTTCCGGCATATACTGATTTCACGACCTTGTTTGGTCAATATCGTATCTTGTCCGTTAAGGTGACATGGATTCCACACTATCAGGATCCACTGTTGGGCGTTGTCGCAACTGGTGGGTCCGCTCTTGGAACTCCTATCATTTATGTTGCACCTGCTCAAGATGGTAGTCAAAATCTTCAATCTTTGAACGATGCTTTTCAAGACAATAAGGCAAAGCGGATCTTAGATCCTTATAAGCCATTTGCTGTTGTCATGAAGCCGTCAGCCCAGGTAGAACTTGGTACTGCAGCATCTATTGCTGGTGCTCATCCAGTTAATGGTTTGTGGCTTGATACCGACAATCCTGGTGTTAACCACTATGGTGTATATATATATATATGTATACATACTTTAGAGAGAATCAAGAGGGATCATTATATATATATATATATATATATATGTAGACATACAGAAATGCTTCACCCACGAAGTTCTGACCGGCTGTGACCGGCGACTTTTTTGAAATCTATCGTTCTGGAGTTCACGGTGGCAAATTACGTAATAATGCCCCCCCCCCCCCCCCCCCCCCCCACCCCCCCCCCCCCCCCCCCCCCCCCCCCCCCCCCCCCCCCCCCCCGCAAAAAAACAGGGCGTGGATCATCGCGTATCGCCTTCAATTATCGCAATTTTCAAACTATTTCGGCCCATTTCCTTCTCTTTCTTTCTTTCTCTCACGCTTAACAATGTCGTCAACTTCCTACCGCATCATGATTCAAAGGGGATTCAGATAATTTAAATATGTCGTCGACTTTGTTTGCTTCTACGCATGCTTGAGCACCCATGGCACTCAGGCTCATCGTCTACAATTTGTTGCTCCTTGAGGCTACCTGGCGCACCAGCAGCCAATTCCAGGAGACAGAAGAGCACAGAACACTGCTACCCAGCGAGCAAGGCGAGCTCTTCCCAACGACGACCTGACGAGCGATGCAAACCAGCGTCGACGATTAGATGAAGCCATCATGCCTGAAAATGAGCGCCTGGCCGCCAACATGACCAGGCGCAAGGCCTATGCAGAAGCTAATGCGGCCCGGCAAGCCGCACAGGCAGAAGCTCGAGCTGCTATTGCTGCATTTTGTCATGGTTTTTTCCCCGCCTGCAAGCGTTGCCACCATTCATTCTACGCATGCAAACTTTGCTATGCCGTCTTAGAGCATTCGTCATGGTATGCAATTGTTGCGATTATTTGACTTTGTTTAGATCGCCATGGCCATTCCGCCCCCCTGCACACTCTCGCGCTTGCACGGCTGAAGCACAAGAGGAATAGGTGGGGAGAAGAGGTGTGAGTCTGTGGGTGCAGGGGGAGAGGGAGGGGAGCGTCGGCGGAGATGGCAGATATCTTGACTGTGTGTAAGGGAGAGGGGGGGGAAAGGGGGGAGGGGTTTCCCGTTCTGTAACCCAGACCAGACCAGGACCCATGACCTGGGTGCGGGGGGTTGTGGGGGGGGGAGGGTGGCCTCCGGCCACACGGGCAATGTACTAGTATATATATATATATATATATATACTTCAGAGACAATCAAGAGGTATCATTATATATATATACATACTTCAGAGACAATCAAGAGGGATCATTATATAAATATATATACATACTTTAGAGACAATCAAGAGGGATCAAATGCCTTACCGATTCATCTTTTTGATTCACGAGCGTAGCCACCTTGCACAGCGCCAGCTGCGGTCAACAGGAAAGAGGCAAGGAGTGAGTACATGCAAGAAGTACTGTACTATGCCAGCTGCGGCCAACATGCTTGATGCATGGAGTGAGGACACGCAAGAGATCAAGTTATCATAACGCCTGGTGGGATGCAGGGTACTACAAAGCGCGCGCTGCCGCACTGGTATTGGTATTAAGGGAGCCCCGTATTACAGCGATAGGGAACAGGCTGCTACTTTACCTGGACAAAGCTACCATGGCAGTTAACAGCGTCCTCCAGTCACCCACCCTGCACCACCCACTTTCGCCACCACCACCACCCACCTTCACCACCTCCACCCACCCTTCACCACCCACCTTCTTCAGCTTCCATATGTTCCATATCGTTGCAGCCCCTGCACCATTATCACCACCAACAACCATATTCACCCACCACCACCACCACACACCTTCATCACCACCACCACCAGCCACCTCCTTCACCCACCCCCCTTCACCACCGACACCCCCCTTTCACTACCACCACCATTCACCACCACCTGGCTTCGTCAACCAACCCCTGCACCACCCTTCTTCAGCTTCCCATAGGTTCCATATCGCTGCAGCCGCTGCACCATTGAGCTGCCCAGGATGGAATCCTCATCATCCACACTCTTGTACGCCACTGGTGACCCCTTCTTCCTCTCCTCCTCTTGCTCTGCCTCAACCACCACCACACACCTTCACACACCACCACCACCCACCTTCATCACCACCACCACCCGCCTCCTCCTCCTGCTCTGCCTCAACCACCACCACTACCCTGCACACACCTTCACACAACTTCACCCACCACCACCACCCACCTTCATCACCACCACCACCCGCCTCCTCCTCCTTCTCTGCCTCAAGCACCACCACTACCCTGCACACACCTGCACACAACTTCACCCACCCACCACCACCACCACCCACCTTCATCACCACCACCACCCGCCTCCTCCTCCTGCTCTGCCTCAACCACCACCACTACCCTGCACACAACATTAACCACCACCACCACCACCACCCACCTTCATCACCACCACCACCCGCCTCCTCCTCCTGCTCTGCCTCCACCACCACCACTACCCTGCACACACCTTCATACACCACCATCACCACCACCACCACCCACCTTCATCACCACCACCACCCTCCTTCTCCTCCTTCTCTGCCTCAACCACCACCACTACCCTGCACACAACTTCACCCACCAGCACCCACCTTCTTCTCCCATCACCCTTCATCACCACCACTACACTGCACACACCTTCATCACCACCACCACCATCCACCTACACCACCACCATCTCCCACCGTCATCACCACCAACACCCTTCACCAACACCACCACCCACCTTCACCAACACCAACACCCACCTTCTTCAGCTTCCGATATGTTCCATATCGCTGCAGCCGCTGCACCATTGAGCCACCCAGGATGGAATCCTTATCATCAACCCCAACCAACACCACCCACCTTCACCACCAACACCACCCACCTTCGTAACCACCACCATCCGCCTTCATCAACACCACCCACCTTCTTCAGCTTCCCATACGTTCCATATCGCTGCAGCCGCTGCACCATTGAGCCGCCCAGGATGGAACCCTTATCATCAACCCCAACCAACACCACCCACCTTCATAACCACCACCATGCTTTCATCACCACAACCCACCTTCTTCAGCTTCCCATAGGTTCCATATCGCTGCAGCCGCTGCACCATTGAGCCGCCCAGGATGGAATCCTCATCATCCACACTCGTGTACGCCACTGGTGACCCCTTCTTCCTCTCCTCCTCCTGCTCAGCTGTGCGTGCCACGTAGTGGTGGTGGCTGAAATTCCACTGCCTTCTTGCCCTCACCAGCCATGGGTGCCTGAGGGCCTCATCCACACTGAGACGATCAGCTGCAACGGTGTTAGGGTGTGCGGGTGTTTGATTTTGAGAATGTGTGTGGTGTGTGTGTGTGTGTGGGGGGGGGGGGGGGAGGGGGGGGGGGGGGGGGGGCTCGTAGTGTGGCGGCTGAAGTTCCACTGCCTTCATAACTTCACCAGCTTTAGGTGCCTGAGCGCCTCATCCAAACTGAGACGATCAGCTGCAGCGTGTTCGGGTGTGTGACAGTGTGACTGTGTGTGTGTGTGTGTGTGAGGTTGTGTGTGAGAGAGGCTGTGTGTATGTGGTGTGTATGTGTGTGTGATGTGGTGCCTTGGTGTATGTGTGTGTATCCATGTGTATGTAAGTTTGGCGCGTAGGTGTGCAGGTGAGCATGTGTGTGTATCCTTGTGTGTGTATGCGTGTATGTGAGTGTGGTGCGTATGTGCGCTTATGTGTGTATCATTGTTTGTACGTGTGTGTGGTGCCTAGATATGTGTGTATCGTTGTGTGTGTATGTGTGTGTGGTGCGTAGGTGTGTATATATCCTTGTGTGTGCATGCGTGTGTGGTGTGTAGGTGTGTGCGTATGTGTATTGTTGTGTGTGTATGTGTGCGTGGTGCGTAGGTGCACAGGTGTGCATGTGTGTATATCCTTGTGTGCGTAGGTGTGTTTGGGGCGAAGGTGTGCATGTGTGTATATCCTTGTGTGCGTAGGTGTGTTTGGTGCGTAGGTGTGTTTGGTGCATAGGTGTGCATGTGTGTATATCCTTGTGTGTGTATGTGTGTGTGGTGCGTAGGTGTGAATGTGTGTGCATGTGTGTGTGGTGCGTAGGTGTGTATATATCCTTGTGTGTGCATGCGTGTGTGGTGTGTAGGTGTGTGCGTATGTGTATTGTTGTGTGTGTATGTGTGTGTGGTGCGTAGGTGCACAGGTGTGCATGTGTGTATATCCTTGTGTGCGTAGGTGTGTTTGGGGCGAAGGTGTGCATGTGTGTATATCCTTGTGTGCGTAGGTGTGTTTGGTGCGTAGGTGTGCATGTGTGTATATCCTTGTGTGGCGTACAGGTTGTGTTAGGTGAGTAGGGTGTTTGGTGCATAGTGGGAATGTGTTGTATACCTTGTGTGCGTATGTGTGTTCGGTGCGTAGGTGTGCATGTGTGTATATCCTTGTGTGCGTATGTGTGTTTGGTGCGTAGGTGTGTTTGGTGAGTAGTGGAGTTTTTCGGTGAGTAGGTGTGTTTGGTGAGTAGGTGTGCATGTTGTATATATTGTTGAGTAGGTTTTGTGTTTGGATGATGGTAGGTGTGAAGTGGGTATATCCTTGTGTGCAGAGGTGTGTTGTTTGTGCATAGGGGTGCATGGGTGATATCCCTTGTGTGTGCGTAGGTGTGTTTGGTGCGTAGGTGTGCATGTGTGATATAATTGTGTGTGTGTAGGTGTGTTTGGTGGTAGGTGTGTTGCGTCGTCAGGTGTGGCCATGTGTTGTTATCCTGTGTGCATAGGTGGTTTGGTGCGTAGGTGTTTTGGTCCTAGGGGGGCAGGGGTGGATTATCCTGAGGGGCAGTACGGGGGTGGGGGGCGGGTGTAGGGGGGGTATGGTGGGGACGGGGGGTGGGTCGGGGGCAGGGGTGGGGGGATTGTTGGGTAGGGGGGAGGGGGGATTTGTGGGGGGGTATTGGGTGGGTATGGGTGTTGGGGAGGTGGAGGGGGCGTTGGGGGGGAGGGAGGGGGTAGTGTGTCGAGGTGATGATGGGGTGGTAAGTGGTGGACGTGGGAGGGGAGGGGGTATTGGTGTGGGGTCGGGTCGGCGGGGAGGTGGGTGGTGTGGTAGACAAATGCAGTGGGAAAGCATAGTGCGAGGGGTGGGGGCGGGTTGGTTAAGGGTGGTGGGGGGGAGGTGGTGGGTTGGTGGTGTTGGTGGTGTTGGTAGTGGTGTGTGTGTCTGTGTGTCTGTATCTGTGTGTGCCTGTGTGTGTGTGTGTGTGTGTGTGTGTGTGTGTGTGTGTGTGTGTGGGGGGGGGGGGGGGGCGGGCGGGGGACAATGCTTGGGACATCCTGGGGGCGAGGGTTGGGGGCAGGGGAGGGAAGCGGATTGTGTTGTAGGTGGTGTGAGGTGGTGTTTAGGTGGTGATGATGGGTGTTTTGTACAGTTTTTCCCCACAGCGCACCTGGGTCTTTCATGAGCAACTTCTTCAGGAAGTCATAGGCCCCATCAGTCAACACATTCAAGGGCGGCTCATACCTCTCAAGATTGAGGGTGAGAATGCCTCGAAACACATCTTTGCCCATGATCTGAGGGGGGTGGGGTAGGGGGGGTGGGGGGGGGGGGGGGGGGGGGGTAAGAGAGGGTGGGGGGGGGGTAAGAGAGGGTCGGCGGGGGGGAGGAAGTTGGGGGTGGGTGGGGTGGGGGGGAGTGAAAAGGGAATTGGGTGGCTCATGCCTCCAAGATTGAGAGTTAGAATGCGGAAACACATTCTTTGCCCATATTTAGGGGGAGGAGGGGGGGGGGGGGGGGGGGGGCTGGGGGGGGGGAGGTGGCAAGGAGGATGGGGAGGGGGGGCAAGAGAGGGGGAGGGGCGGTAGGGCTGGTACCTCCAGCTTGTGTTGTAAGGATGCCTCGAAACAAATCGTGCCCAGGAGCTCGGGGGGGGGGGTGCGGGGTGGGGGGCGGCGGGGAGGGGAGATATGGGGGGGGGGGGGGAGGGGGGGGGGCGGGGGAGGGGGGGAGAAGGGATGGGTATTGCTGCGGTACCCTCAAGATTGAAGTGTGAGAAATGCCTCAAAAACGCATCTTTGCATGATCTGAGGGGGTTGGGGGACGCGGAGGGAGAGGGCGGAAGAGGAGGGGGGAGGGGCGGGGTGGGGAGGGGAGGATGGGGTGGGGGGGGGGAGGGGGGAGGATGGGTGTGAGTGAAGGGAGGGGTGAGGGGGAGGCGGGAAGGAGAGGGTGGAAGGGAGGGGGGGGGGGGGGGTGGGGGGGGGGGGGGGGGGGCGGGATGGTGAGTATAAGGGAGGGGCTGGGAAGGGGATGAAAAGGGAGGAAGCAAGGGGAAGTGGAAAGGATGGGGTGGGGGGGGGGAGAAAGGGAGAAATATGAGCAAGGCAGCAGCAAGCAAGCATGGAAGTATACAATCCAATAGGTTAGGTACATGATTAACGCCTGTGGGGAGTGTGTATGGTGGTTAAGGGAAACAGTCGTACGGGTAAAAGAGTTCTTCTACCTCAAAACTGGACAAGCTACCATCGTGGTTGACAACGACCTGCAACGCTAAGAGCGACTGTAGGGGGAATCGAACCCCCGACTTTTCGTCTTCAAAGTGATTTTGTCTACCACTAAACCAATGTATATCACTGAAAGGGGCTACACAATCAATCAATCAAGGACGCGAGGAAACATGGAACGAACGCAACAAACATCAGCACCGCTGTGTACACAATTAACTTATGTACAACAACAAACATCAGCAACGCTGTGTTCCCAAATGAATTAATATACAAAAACAAACATCAGCCTGGCTGTGTTTTGGTACAGTTATGTCCAACAACAAACATCAGCACCGCTGTGTACCGCCGGCCTAACTGCAAAGGGGTGGCGCTTTGTGCCGCACACTACTAAATCCAGTGGGCTACTCAACTATTCTGAAATCAGGCTTGAGTAGCCCACCTGGCTACACAACCCTGCCTAGTAAAATCAGGCTTGAGTAGCCCACCCGGCTACACAACCCTGCCTAGTAAAATCTAAAATAAAAAACACTGTGTGCCGGTACACCATGAAGTACTGTACATCACATAAAGTACTGTACAAACACTAACATCAGCACCGCTGTGTACCGGTACACCATGAAGTGATGTACAAACACTAACATCATCACCGCTGTGTGCCGGTACACCATGAAGTACTGTACATCAAATAACGTACTGTACAAACACTAACATCAGCACCGCTGTGTACCGGTACACCATGAAGTGATGTACAAACATTACATCATCACCGCTGTGTGTCGGTACCCCATGAAAGTACTGTACCATCAACTAAAGTAGTACTGGAAAAACACTACCATCAGCCACCGCGTGTACCAGGTACACCATGAGGACGTACAAACACAAAATCATCCACCGGCCCCCCCCCCCCCCCCTCTCCCCCCTGACAGCGTTTTTACTTATTTCCATTCGTGCAGTACACTAGCAACTTCCTATTAGCTACCGGATACTTCCGGCAAAGCAGTCACAGCGTTCTTGAAACTATATACAAAGAATCTTGATATATTTTACCATAAAAGAGTCGACCCACCCCACCCCCCCCCACCCCCCCCCAACCCACCCACCCCAAACCCCCCCCACACCCAACACCAAAAAACACACACTTCCTCCCCACCCCTCCCCCCTTGGGACACATGTTTTGACTTATTTATATGGATTGAGAGCTTACGACCCCTTTAGGCCACGAATTCATCGTGAAGTACACGAGCAACTTCCTAAAAGCCCCCCGATATCTCCATCGAAGGAGTCTCACCTGGCTTGATCGGATGGCCAGGAGGGTGGGGGCTAGCACCTCTCCATCCTCACTGTAGCACAACAGGGGGGAGGGGGGGGAATTGTAAGGTGAGGCAGTGTAAGGTGTGTTTGCCTGTGCCTGTGCTTGTGCGAGAGAGTGGTAGGGAGAGTGTGTGTGTTTAGGTGTGCTGGACCGGATGGCCAAGAGGGTGGGGCAGCCATACATCCTATCCTCACTGAAGCACAAGGGGGGGGGTGTATGTTGTGTGAGGGGTAGGGGTGGAAGAGAGTGTGTGTGTTTAGGTGTGCTGGGACCGGATGGCCAAGGAGGCGTGGGGGACTAGCACCTCTCATCCCTACTGAAGCAAAAACCAGGGGGGGGGGGGGGGTGGGGGTGGGGGTGGGGTGTTAGGTGTGTGTAAGGTCTTGTTTGTAGGGGTGTAGGGGTTGGAGAAGAGGTGTTGTGTGTTTAGTTTGTTGGCTGGATGGCAAAGAGGTGGGGGCTAGCCAATGCGCCACTTCACTGCCTAGGAGGGAAGCGCGCGGGTTGGGGGCGTGGGGGGTGGGGTGCTCCTGCGGTGGGAGGCGGAGGGAGGCCAGGTTGTGGGCCACAAAGACCGGGGGGGGGTGGGCAGCAAGATGGGGGGGGGGGCTAGCACCGGGACATCTTCACTGCGTATGCAAAGGGGAGGGGGGGGGGGGGGGGGGGGGCAAAGGAGGGGGGGGGGCTAGCACATGCCACTTCACTGCAGTGCAACCGGAGGGGGGGGGGGTTGGAGGTGGGGGGCCGGGAGGGGGGGGGGTGGTTTGGGGCGGGGGGGGTCGGGGGGGGGGGGCGGGGGGGTGGGGGGGTGGGGGGGGGGGGGGGGGGGGTATATAGAAGAGGGGGGGGCTAGCACCTCGGCCATCTTCACTGCAGTGCAAGGGGGGGGGGCGGGTGTGGGGGGGGGCGGGGGGGGGGGGAAGTGGCCAATGTAGGGGGGGGGGCGCTAGCACCTGGGCCCATTCTTCACTGTTGCGCAGCGGGAGAAGGGAGGAGGGGAAGGGGGGGGGGGGCGGGCGGGGGGGGGGGGTAAGGTTGTTGAGAGAGTGTATGGTTTGTGTATGTGCGAGAGAGTTAGGAGAGTAAGTAGCACGCGAGTGGTGTGTGTATTAAGGTGTGCTGGACCGGATGGCCAGCAGTGAGGGGGCTAGCACCTTTCCATTTTCACTGTAGCACAACAGGGGTGGTGTGGTGTGTGGTGTGTGTTACCTCCACCCCCCTTACCCCCACTGCCCACCACCTTACCCCCAACCCCCTACCCTCACCACCCAACCCCCACTACTCACCACCCTACCCCCACTGCCCACCACCTTACCTCCACCCCCCTTTACCACCACTGCTCCCACACCTTACCCCAACCCCCTACCCCCCACACCCCCCACCCCCAAGAACGACACCACCCGACCCAAAACTGCCCAACCTACCGGAACCCCCACCCCCGACCCCACTACTCACAACCCTCAGACCCACACGAACCCACCCACGGCGACACGCCACACCCACCCCCTGCCCTCACCTCGGGCAACAACCCAGACCCACACCACCCTACCCGTACCACCCATCCCTATTCCCCACCACCCGACCCCCGTCTGCCCCAACCACAACCCTACTACCTCAACCCAACCCCTCACTAACCAAGGCCCCCAACCCAACTACCCACCTACCTACCCAAACCACCCAGGCCTCCTACCCCCTTACCTAACCCTCACCTCCCATATCCCCACCCCACACACACTCAACAGCTAATTACCCAATGAAGGGAGGCTGGGCAACACAGCAACTCATAGGCCAGACGCACAAAACACACCGCTAACCCAACCATTTACAAAACACTTCGATCCCCCGTACACACCTCCCTACCCCCATCCCAACCACTCCCCAGCTACTTACCCCTTACCCACTCAATACCCCACTCACCCACCTCCATACCCCACACCCACCAGCCAGACACCCCACTAGATCACCGCCCGACCCCCCTGAAACCACCTCCATACGCCCAAGACCCACCCTCCATAACCCCACGAACCCAGCCGCCATTAACCCCATCCCAAACACAAGGCCCCACAGACTGACCCCCTGACCCACCCCTCAGACCCCCACGACCACCTACCATACCCAACTACCCAACTCCCTACACCCAGCCCAAACACAGCCCCCACCTCCATACCCCCAATTACCCAACCTCCAGACCCCCTACCCACCTCCCATAAAACAATCCCAACACACTCCCAGAACTACCCCCTTCACCCACCTCCATTACCCCCACATACCCACCTCCCTACCCCATCCCAAACACAATCTCCGACCCTACTTACCCCTGAACGGAAAAGCGGGACACAGCAAATCCTAGGCCAGGGGACACACACTCACCTCCTCCCCCCCACCCACCCCACTTCCCTTACCCCCACTACACACCCACCACCCTACCCCCACCCCACACACACTCCCCAGCTACTTACCTTCTGACCGGAAGCTGGGCACACAGCAAACTACACTTTCCACACACACACCTACCCCCCACCCACCCAACCCAGCTACTTACCCCCTGAACGGAAGCTGGGCACACAGCAACTCGTATGCGAGGACACCTGCACTCCACATATCACACTTCTGCCCATAGCATTGCTTCAGGACCTCTGGGGCAAGTCCAAGTGGTGGCCTTACAGGGGAGGTGAAGGGGAGGGGTTTGTGTGTGTGTGTGTGAGGGTGTGTGGGTGGGGGGGTGGGGTGCAGGGGGGGGGAGGGGTGTGGGGGCGGTGGGGGGGTGGTGGAGTGGTGCGGTGGTGGTGGTGGTGGTGGTGTTTGGTGGTGGTGTGTGGGGGGGGGGATCGGGGATGGGGGGGGATCAACCCGAACACTTCACAATCAGCCTTCTGCCCATTAGAACTGCTTCAAGGACTTATGGGAAAGCACGGTAACAAGTGGTGCCTCAGGGGAGGGTTAGGGCGGTGGGGGGCGGTTGTGGGGGTGGTGTGTGTGTGTGTGTGTGGGGGGGGGGGGGGGGGGGAGGAGATGGATCAACCTGCAATCACATATCAGCCTTCTGCCTATAGCATGCTTCAGGAGCTCTGGGGCAATCGATACCCAAGTCGGTGAACTACAGGGGAATTGGCTAGTGT
>JACBWV010000730.1:1185494-1292240 GCA_013435795.1 Chlamydomonas sp. ICE-L | reverse complement strand
TGAACACTTATGTGACATGCAGTTTAATTCAGCAAGCTGAGGGTATCGCTTTCAAGGTTGGGGATCTGCATGCGAATGACGGTCAATTGTATCATTGCATGATGATGATATCATAAAAACAGCGGTCTTGCGATAGGAGACAGATCAGTGGGCAGTATAGATCATAATACTCATATCAGTGCAGCATGGACTATCAGAATCAATGCATTCCCCCGTTAATGCGACGGGAATCGATCAATACAGCATGGGTCTACAACTCAATGCATTGTAAGAATGGTGCACGTGACCAGGAGTGGTTGCACAATTGGAATATGTACAGCGAGGGTATCGCTCACTCCAAGCAGAGGGCAATTAACCATTATGCACTGAGTACATCACGCGCGCACATACGTCAGTGAGTGGGATGCACAATTGTACACATGTACATTAGTACATATGTGCATCATTGCATATACAAACATCAGTACATATACTCAGATCAGTGCATCCCCCCCCGTTCAGTAATTAGCTATTTACATCCCCTCACAAGTCTATCATCTATCCTATGCCAACAAGGATGTGTGGCGCCATGCGTGGTCTATTATGGCAATAGGTCCAGGGCAGGTGAAAGATGCCTTGGAAGGCAGAGGTGATGTAAGGGTGGTCGATGATGATGATGTAATCAATCAGAGCATCAGTGGGAGTGGGAGGCGTTGTGACATGCTTAGTGGATGCGGATGTGGATGAGAATAATGTGGACGTGTGCCCTCAGTGGGGTATGATGTAGATGTGTGTGTGTTGTCTCTATCAAGTGTAGTGGAGGTACTTGCATAGGTAGTGACGTGCTCAGTGACTGTGGGTGTGTCTTCATCCCGTGTAATGGATGTACTTGCATATGCACTAAGGTTCCCCCCATGCAAGTGAGCATCAGCAGGAGCTGCAGGTGCATGTGTTATGCCAGGTGCCATGGGTTGGAGTGGTGGTGATGTGGTGAAACCAGCTGCAATGCAGAACTCTGTCCATGTGGATGGCAGATATTGGACTGGTACCCAGTCTAGGGGTTTTGCTGGGAATCCTGGGGGGGTTGCAAGCGGATAGCTTCAGCATTTAGTGAGGCCCAGGAAGAAGGTGTCTTCATGAGCAGTGCAGAATGCTGTGGTGGGTGTAGGGACAGAGTGAGCAGATGTGTCCTCAACAGGGACACAGAATGCTGCAGCATGTGATGTGTGTAGTGCTGGAACATGGTTGTCGACAGATGAGCATGGCATTGCATCAGCAGGTGAGGGTGCATGGTACAGGGTTGCCTTATGCACGCGAATAGCAAGATCAGTTGGTATGCCCCAGTGGCTGGTGTGTGTGGAGGTGGGGAAAAATTTCCTTACCCATTTATCATGGAGTTCGTGTTGTCTAGTCTCTATTCCATTGTTGAGGATCTTTTGCTCCCAGTTGTGGATCGTATGGTTTTGTTCTTGGATCTCATGGTTTTGTGCTTGGATCTCATGGTTTTGTGTTTGGATCTCATAGTGCAACTTTGCGATAATGAGGTCTGGAGCAGGGTCTTTTTTCTGGGCAGAAAAGTCCTAGGGTCTTTCCTAAGGGTAGGGACATTCCTAGGGGCAGGACAGTCAGACAGTTATAAAAAGGATTTCAGATACATCATAGTGTGATTGGGACCAGAGATATTCTTGCTTTTCAGCTCATGTCTAATGCCTGGGGAAAGATAATCATTTAGTCATTTATCGTGCTCATGGACCTGGCTATCTCATGAGTGAGTAAACCCAAGCGATTACCTAGCCAAGGACTGTCAGGAGGCAGAAGCTTGTCGTCCATGAATATTTCCCAAAAGTCAGAAGCCATCTCTATCAAAGATCATGATGCGCAAGGAGTAGACGACGGCTGAAGCGAAGTCCAGCTAGAGCGTCCGCAATGATCAGAAGATTCCCCCCATTCTGCCTGTAAGTGGCTATCACAGCCGGAATGTGATGGAAATTGTAGCAGATTACGAAGGATAGGGGGGGGAGGAGGGGGAGCTGGAGATGGAGGAGAGGGAGCTGGAGATGGAGGATAGATAGGGGGAGGGGGGGCTGGAGGGAGGAGGGGTTTGGTTGAAGCTTGTCGGTCTTCAGTCATGGTCGTGTGGTTCAGAGGTAGAGGGAGGTACGATGGTGTGCAGAGCTGAATATCTCCAGGGCACAAACAATCTCAGAGGATTGCGTAACGCTATATGTGATCTAATGAGTAGTGCAACTCACGTCGGAGATCTACCGAGACCTCTGGACTGCGTCTATGGGGCGTCTTGGACGGAAGGTAGAGACAACAACTGTTGTGTGGGCAGTAGGCGAGGCAGCGCAGGAGTAGATTTCTCACGACGAAGTGTGGGCAATCCAGGGCAAAAGCAGTACTCAAGCCGTCAAGCAAGTATATCGGACAATAACAAAATCAGCAGGAACATTTAACTTGCTAGGGCCTAGCAGATAGACAGAGTATCATGGTAACCGTAATTTGGCAAAGGCCAACCACCTGGAGTGGTCTCAAGCTGGATCCCTAATCCGGTTAGCAAAGGGTCGTTTGCCAAACCGTTTGCTTATACTTAAGGCGCATACGGTAAGCATTTCCTAATACATTTCTGAAACTTTCATTTGTGGGTTTTAAATGTTCATTCATTCATTCATTCCATAAATTCGTTTTCGTTCAATTTCGGGGGTTCATTTAATTAAATTGTTTCTTCGATTTCCAGGGTTTTGCGGTTTTATTTCGATTCCCAGGTTTTCAGGGTTACAATGTTTCTTTTTCCAGGGTTTCAAAGCAATAAATGGTTACCTTTCGCAGATTTCGGGCATGCAAAGGGGAGGACTGGGAGAGAAAGAAGAGATACAGGAGGGGGGGGGGTCAAACAAATTAAAGATACGATATACAAGTGCCACACGATTAAATTCACTACTCATCGTCTTGTCGCCTCATACTCACCCTCTCCCTTAGGCACAACCACAGGATCCTCAGCCAAACCCAGCTTCTGCATCCGACAAGCCGGATTATTCAAGCCAGGATCCTCAGGCCAAGCCAAGGTTCATCATACCAGCCTACTTCAGCTCCAGCCACACTACTCCAGCTCCAACCATACCAGTGTTTTCCCAACGTTTTTTTACTAAACATTAATTATCGTTTAGGTCCGATTCCTGGGTCTGCACTTAGGGGAAATGAAAACATTAATAATCGGTTTGCACGATTTTGCACGATTACAGTTTTGCTGAAAGAAAAACGATAATACGGTATACATTCTTCCACCATAGGGCTTGGTGGTTGGGGTTGCCCTGTTTGCTTGGCTGCTAAATTGTTCCATTGCTGCCTGTCTGCTTACCGGGGTACTCCACGGCGCACAAGATTTTGGAGCCTGACTGCAAGATTTAAGCAATTCTGGAACCCCCCTCCGAGCGCAGCGCACGGATTTTCGTTTTCAGTTGAGTTAAAAATGCAACCCCAAAGGAAGCAGTTGCGCTTTTGAAGCAACAAAAAAGACAACATGCAGTACCCTGCTGCTTACTCCCTCTGGAAAGATGCCTTGCCGAGAAGGCAACTCTCCACTCCAGCTTTTAAGTACCGCATCTGACCCTCCTTCAACCTGCCGACCTCTCAAGTCGCTTCGTCTCCCCCTCCCCGGCACACTTGAACAGCTCCTAATTGTTCCACTACTGCCTGCCGGATTACTCCCTCTGGAAAGATGCCATGCCTTCAACTATCCTGGCAATCTGCACGAGTGCAATTATAAACGGGTAGTAGGGGGTTAGTAGGGTTTGGTTAAATATAAGCTAAGCCTAGTTAAACGGGTAGTGAATATTGGTTACAAACTAAATACATAGTAGGTATACGGGAAGTTGGGGGTTAGTAGGGTTTAATTAAATATTAGTTTGTCCTGGTTAAACTGGTAGTAGATATTGGTTACAAACTAAATACATAGTAGGTATACAGGTAGTAGGGGGTTAGTAGGGTTTGATTAAATATTAGTTAAGCCTGGTTAAACGGGTAGTAGATATTGGTTACAAACTAAATACATAGTAGGTATACAGGTAGTAGGGAGTTAGTAGGGTTTGATTAAATATTAGTTAAACCTGGTTAAACGGGTAGTAGATATTGGTTACAAACTAAATACATATTAGGTATATGGGTAGTAGGGGGTTAGTAAAGTTTGGTTGAATATTAGTTACAAAATAAACAAATATCTATACAAACTGGTAGTACGGGTTGGTAGGGGTTGTTTAAATATTGGTTCAAAACTAAGCAAACATTAGTTTAGCGGGGTAGTAGGGGGTTGGTAGGGTTTGATTAAATATTAGTTAGTTAAACATAAACAAACAAACATTAGTTATACGGTTATACTTGGATTCATCATTTAATCAAATTTCCACTGTAGCACGAACTTACAGCCTCTGTCGGGTAAAACGATTGTTTTGTGTGATTTGTTTGTGAGTGATTTTGTTGAAGCCCTTCCTGTCATGGTTGGGCAAGCCCATTAAGCTTATTTGGTCTACCCCTGGACCTTAACAACTTTACTCGTGAAAACTAGCTATACATGTGAATACACGGTAGTAGGGGGTTGTGAAATGCAAGACGCCTCCAACTCAAGGGAGGGCCTATACTAGAGCCGGGCGAGAGTTACCACGTGTGGGTGTTACTGCACGGGAGGGAGGGGGGGGGGCAGCCTGGTCAGAAATTCGAGGAGTTCCAGGCCAGGTCAGCTCCTAGGCGGCCTGGGCCAGGCCAGTTGGGGCTCGAGGGCCAGATCTAGCTGCATCGCTCAAATCGCTTTTCATCGCTAGGCCAATGTCAAAAACGATGGGTTTCATCGCTAATAGCGAAAAACCGCTAAAAACAACAACTGAGGGATGCTTGGTCAGCTATCGCCATCAAGCTAAGTAATGAGAACACCTGGTCAGGGATTTTTATTTCCGCTATATATAGCGATCGCTAGTTTTGACCCCGTTTTGGAGAAATTATCGCTATAAAAAAGAAAAAAAAAAGTTTTTTTTTTTGCCCTAAATGGCCCCCAAAAGGTATAAAAAGCTATAGAAAGCACTAAAACGCTGTCCCTGGAGGAGCTCTCAGAACCATAAAGCTAGAAGAAACCCACCTTCAGTTTTGAAAAAAAAATCACTGCACCTGGTGGGGCGTGGTATTCAAGGAACCCCGTCTTACAGCTGAAGATAACGGGAGCATTGTTTCTTTTTCCAAACAGCCAAAAGCACAACACCCACCTGCCTTGTCAATGAGCAGCTGTTCAGTTTCACAGTGATGGTGGCGGTGAAACAACCACCATTGAACCACTATCTGCCAGTGTTTCTTTTTTCGACGACGCGTCGCCATTCCGTCGAATGCTTCACCCCCCGGACGCCCCGATATCGGGAAGCGCTGCCCCCCGACCCCCCCAGGCTCCGCGCTTCGCGCTCTGCCATGCGATGGCTACGTAACTATCCTGAAGTCAGGGTTGAGTAGCCCAAGTAGCTAATCAACCAAGACGACAGAAATCTGAAATAAAAAACACTGCAATCTGCTTCACCTGCTGTGGCATGTTGTAGCATGTGCTGTGGCAAATGTTGAAATGTTGGCATCAAATGTTTCATTAGGGCCATGTGGGGCCATTTGGGGTCATTGATTTGTGTTCTCTTGAGAGGAAAAACCCTACTCGAGTTTTGTTGCCAACATTTTTTGGTAGGGTGTTGGGGGGTTGCTGAGGCATGTTGTGGCATGTGCTGCGGCAAATGTTGAAATGTTGGCATTAATACCCCCCAACACCCTACTTGTGGCATGTGCTGCGGCAAATGTTGAAATGTTGGCATGAATACCCCCCAACACCCTACTTGTGGCATGTGCTGCGGCAAATGTTGAAATGTTGGCATGAATACCCCCCAACACCCTACTTGTGGCATATGCTGCGGCAAATGTTGAAATGTTGGCATGAATACCCCCCAACACCCTACTTGTGGCATGTGCTGTGGCGGGGAAACAACAACTATTGAAACACCAATCTGCCGTTACGGGAGTTGAAATCCTTCCCAACAGAGTGATGAGAACGCCTGGTGGGGCGTGGTTTTAAAGGAGTCTTACAGCTGACGAGAATGGAAGTAGAGATCGTTTCCAACAGAGTAATGAGAGCGCCTGGTGGGGCGTGGTTTTAAGGGAGCCCGTCTTACGGCGGAAGGGGACGGGCTGCTACTTAACCTAGACAAAGCTACCATGGCGATTGACAGCGACCGCGAACACTTAAGCGCACCCGTGGGGATTCGAACATGGCACCGACGGGCTCCCTTAACACCACACCCCACCAGGCGTTATCATTACCTATTAGTTAATGAGTGTGTATTGACCGGTTCGAAAGAATCGAAGTAAAAGTAAGGGTAAGCAAGCAGCGACCAGCGGGTGATGGTCGTGGTGGTGGTGGTGGCATGTGTGTATATGGGCGGATGGGTGTGTGTGTGGGGAGAGGTGTGTGTGTGTGTGGTGGGTGTGGGTGGCCATGTGTGTACAAGATGGGAGGATGGGTGTGAGCGTGTGGGGAGTAGAGTGGATGTGTGTGGGTGGTGGTGGTGGCGTGTATTTAATATATGGCGGAGAGGGTGGGTGTGATGGTTCGGGAGAGGTGTGTGGGTGTGGTGGGGGGTGGTGGAGGTGTGATGTGTAAATATTTTTTTGTTGGGGGGGGGGCGGCGGGGGGGGGGGGTGAGGTGTGGGGTGAGTGTGGGTGTGTGTGGGGGGGGGGGGCATTGTGTAAAATGGGCCGATGTGTGTGGGGAGGGGGGGTGGGGGCTGAGGAGTGGGGGCTGAGGTGGGGGGGGGGGGGTATGTAGGGGGGGGGGGCCGGGGGGGGGGACGGGATGACTGTGGTGGTGGTGGTGGGGGCATGTGTGTATATGGCAGATGGGGGTGGTGGGGGTGTGTGCATTGTGTGTGGGGGGAGATATGGATGGGTTGGGGGGGGAGAGATATGGGTGGGGTGATGGTGGTTGTGGGTGGTGGTGGCATGTGTGTATATTGGCCGACGGGTGGGTGGGGGTAGGGGTCGGGGATAGGTATCAGGAGCAAAGCACCTATTTCCAGTTTGTTGGATAAGCATCTATCATCCTTGGGAGTACCAGGGGTCCTTCCACACGTGTGCGTTTGTACTCCATGTGTGTACTCCACGTGTTCACTCACGTGCACTCGCGTACTAAGCTATGAACAGTCATAGCAGAACAATAAGCGTCTATCATCCCTGGAAGTTTTGAGCCACGCACCTCAGTGATCTTGTCGTAGAACATCCCGATTGTAAAGAGGAAGGAGTAGACATGCACCGCATCTGCAGCAGGGATGTTTTTTAAAGTTCAGAAAGTGGGCCAGCATCCTTGTCGCCTTTGAAGGGGCTACTAAAGGGCTCTTTAGAGCCATTTAGGGCCATCTAAGGCCATTTAGGGCCATTGATGGTCATACATTGGGGTTCTCATCCCGATTGTAAAGAGGAAGGAGTAGACATGCACCGCATCTGCAGCAGGGATGTTTTTTTAAGTTCAAAAAGTGAGAAAACATCCTGCTAGCTTTTTAGGGCTTTTCTAGGGCTATTTAGGGCCATTTAGGGGCATTGATGGTCATATATTGGGGTTCTCTATAGGGGCAATTTGTGCCAAAACGGGGTCAAAAGTAGGGAAGCTATAATTTATTGATATACAGCAGCATCTGCAGCAGGTGCAGCAGATTGTTGTTTCAAATGCAGTGAAGATGTAGATAGAAGAGATGATGTTTTGTAAAGTTCAGAAAGTGGTTCTTTTTATAGCTTTATGGGTTTAGGTCTCCTCCAGGGACAGCGTCCTTGCAGCTTTTCCTAGCTTTATGGGTTTAGGTCTCCTCCAGGAACAGCGTTTTATTGCTTTTCTAGCTTTATGGGTTTAGGTCTCCTCCAGGGACAGCGTCCTTGCAGCTTTTTATAGCTTTTTAGGGCCATGTGGGGCCATTTGGGGTCATTGATTTGGGTTCTCTATAGAGGCAATTTGGGCCAAACGGGGAAAGAAAAGTAGCGGAAGCTATATGAAAAAGTTATAAGTGAAATATATGTGAAATATATGTGAAAAAGCTATACGTGAAAAGTAGCGGAAGCTATATATAGCAGCATGTGCAGCAAGTGAAGAAGTTTTTGTTTCAAATGCAATGAAGATGTAGATAGAAGAGAGGATGTTTTTTAAAATTTAGAAAGTGTTTTTTTTATAGCTTCATGGATTTAGGTCTCTTCCAGAGACAGCGTCCTTGCAGCTTTTTATATAGGGCCATGTGGGACGGTGACTACTGCTAGCTCCGGCTTACGCTGTGGTGTCCATAATTTCACGTCCTGTGAGTGACTGCATTACACGGATGTAAACAATTACAATTACAATTTCGTTAGGGCCATGTGGGGCCATTTGGGGTTATTGATTTGGGTTCTCTTGAGCGGCAAAACCCTACACAAGTTTTGTTGCCAACATTTTTTGGTAGGGTGTTTGGGGCGTATTAATGCCAACATATTTTGGTAGGGTGTTGGGGGGTATTAATGCTGCATTGCAACATTTCAATATTTGCCACAGCACATGCCACAACATGCCACAGCAGGTTGAAGCAGATTGGGTGTTTCAATGGTGTTTGTTTCATCGCCACCATCACTGTGAAACTGAACAGCTGCTCACTGACAGGGCAGGTGGGTGTTGTGCTTTTGGCTGTTTCGACCCTCATGCCCCCCCCCCCCCCCCCCCCCCCCCCCCCCTCTACACACACACACACACCACACACACTACCTCCCCTGTAGGCACCACTTGGTATCTTGCCACCGGAGGTCCTGAAGCAATGCTATGGGCAGAAAGCTGAAAATTGGAGGTGCAGGTTGATCCACACCCCCCCCCCCCCCCCCCTACACACACACCCCTCACCCCCCCCCCCCCCCTCGCTATGGGCAGAAAGCTGAAATGTGGAGTGCAGGTTCAATGGTTGTTGTTTCACCGCCACCATCATCATCATCATCATCACATCGTCATCGTCATTATTGCCACCATCATCATCATTATCATCTTTTTTTGTCATTATTGACACCACCATCATCATCACATCATCGTCATCATCGTCATTATTGCCACCATCATCGTCATCATCATCATCATCATCGTCATTATTGCCACCATCATCGTCATCATCATCATCATCATCATCATCATCATCATCACATCATCGTCATCATAGTTATTATTGCCACCATCACCACCATCATCATCATCACATCATCGTCATCATCGTCATTATTGCCACCACCATCATCATCATCATCATCATCATCATTGTCATCATCACATCGTCGTCATCATCGTCATTATTGCCACCACCATCATCATCATCACATCATCGTCATCATCGTCATTATTGCCACCATCGTCATCATCTTTTGTCTTTTGTCTGCGTCTTTGCCATCATATCCAAAGCACTAGACTTCAAAGTATCACCAAGCATAATTACTAATCCCAGTTGGAAAATGGTTCAATGGTTGATCATTTCGCTGGACTGGAAGAGGTGCTGTGTTCTAATCTCTACGGGTGCGCTTCAGTGTTCAGGGTCGCTGTAAGCCGCCATGGTAGCACTGACCAGGTAAAGTAGCAGCCCATTCACTACCACCGAAAGACAGGGCTCCCTTTATACCACGCCCCACAAGGTTATCAGTACAATTCAAATGCAATGAAGAAAAGGTCCTGGAACTTAAGCCCTATAGCACTACAGCGCCACAGCACTACAACTTCAGCCCTACAGCATTACAACTTCAGCCCTACAGCCCTACAGCACCACAGCACTACGACTTCAGCCCTACAGCACTGAACAAGTTGTTTTTGCCAAAAAGAAAAAGCAGTCCTGCAAACCTGGCGAATGCTCCTCTCACAGGCTGACATACACTTGATTACACTTTACGCTGTCTACCTGAGTTAAGACACTCATCCCCAACAGGGGATGGTCAGGGGATGGCCAGCGCTTTAGCGCACTTAAAAAAAAAAAATGCGCTTTGTAGTGCAAAAAGCGCAAAAATTGCTTGTTGCGCCCACAGGGGGTTTAAAAAAACTGCCCGAAACGCGCAGTGGGGCTCAAAAAGGCAGCGCGCCAGCACGCAAAAGCGCGCGCTTGGAAGTACCCTGATCCCCAATCCATCATCTCAATGCCTTAAATCCCTTTGGTGGTCTTCACCAGCACGCACGCACGCAATGTGGCAATGTGGCTACTCAACTTTCCTGAAATCAGGCTTGAGCAGCCCAAGTAGCTACACAAACTTGCCTACATAAATCTGAAATACAAAAACACTGAGCACGCACCATCTACAAAATGCGCGTTGGGCGTCTCAATCCTCCAGATATCCATCATTCTGAGCCCCCCCCCCCCGCCCCCCCACCCCCCCTCCGCCCCTCCCTCCCTCCTACACTGTCAACCTGAGTAAATTCACTCATTCCCAATCCACCATCTGAATCCCTTTAACTCCCTTTGATGGTGTACACCGAGCAATCATGCACGCACCAACCACAAATAGTGCATTCGGCGTCTCAGTCCTCCAGATGTAAATAACACAGTCCCTGCATAAGCTTTTGTGAATGTCAGAAATCTGAAATAAAAAACACAACTGTGCTCTCACCATCTACACAAACTTGCCTACAGAAATCTGAAATAAAAACACACAACTGTGCATGCACTATCTACACAAATTTGCCTACAGAAATCTGAAAAAATGTGCACGCACCGTCTACAAACTGCGCGTTGGGCGTCTCAATCCTCCAGATGTCCATCACCCTGTCCCTGCGTAAGCCCTTGTGAATGTCTCGCCCCTGGTGGAAGATAGAAGACATCAGATTTTCAGGTTTCATGAAAAACAAAACAAACTGAACATTGTATTTCTAGCATCAATAGCATATCATATCATATAATAACCCTGTCCCTGTGTAAGCCCTTGTGAATGTCTCGACCCTGGTGGAAGACAGAAGACATCAGATTTTAAGGTTTCGTGAAAACTGTTTTTAGCACTCTATTTATAGCAACAATACAATACAATACAATACTATACAATACAATACAATATAATATAATATAAAATAATATAAATTAATATAGTATAATATAATATAATAATCCTGTCCCTGCGTAAGCCCTTGTGAATGTCTCGACCCTGGTGGAAGATAGAGGAGATCAGATGGTAGGATACCCAAATGAAGAAAAGGAAAATGAAACAAATCGAAGGAGGGATTAGGCCAACAAAAATGTCCATCGGCCATTCAGTCATTCCAAATGCTACGTTTTCAGGTTCATAAAAATTCACATAACGTTGGACATTCTATATCTAGCAACAATATAATATAATAGCCCTGTCCCTGCTGAAGCTCTTGTGAAAGTGTTTTTTATTTCAGATTTCTGTAGTCCTGGTTGAGTAGCTACTTGGGCTACTCAACCCTGATTTCAGGATAGTTATGTAGCCATCGCATGGCAGAGCGAAGCGCAAAGGTGGGGGGGTCGGGGGGGGGCAGCGCTTCCCGATATCGGGGCGTCTGGGGGGTGAAGCATTCGACGGAATGGCGACGGAAGTGGCGACGCGTCGTCGAAAACAAAAACACTGCCTCACTTCCATATTCAAAAACCTGTCAGGAGTAAATAAAATAAATAAATAAAATAAAATAGATAATTAATAATAAATAATACCTGTATAAATAAATGTAACCAGGTAGAAATACCCACTCAGTGCACTGCTTGTTTGAACCAACCTGACCAACCAACCTGACCAACCGCTCATTGGGGCAGAAATCATGTCTGCATCTTTCGCAAAGCAACCCCCCCAAATCCAATGAGGCAGTCAGGGTACTACTTCTTGCCAAATTGGTCAGCGCTGATAGCGCACTATCGTCAAATTGGTCAGCGCTTTATAGTGCAAAAAGCGCAAAAACTGCAAGCTGCGCCCACAGGGGGTTGCAAAAAACTGCGCGAAACGAGCAGTGGGGCTCAAAAAGGCAGCGCGCCAGCGCGCAAGAGCGCGCGCTTGGAAGTACCCTGGTCTGCATCTTTCGCAAAGCACCCCCCCCAAATCAAATGAGGCAGTCCTCGCACACACCTTCACTTTAGCTTGTTCAAGTTTAGTCAGTTGTGTTGTGCAAAATACTGTTACGCTCTCCAATTGGCCCAACAAAAAAATGCCGAAGTCCTCTGACTCTTCTTATCGTTTGTTCACACTAGCTTGTTCAACTTTACCTAACACTTTTGACAGGCACACACCTTCGCCCTAGCTTGTTCAACTTTATATCTCACTTAAGACAGGCAAGCACCCATCTAGCTTGTTCAAGTTGAGCTATCACATCGGACAGGCACACACCTTCGCCCTAGCTTGTTAAACTTTATATTTCACCTAGGACTGGCACGCATCCATCTAGCTTGTTCAGCTTTGGCAATCACTTCGGACAGGCACACACCTTCACTCTAGCTTTTTCGAGTTGATCAATCACTTCGGAAAGGTGATCATGTGCCTCCAAGGTCGAGTCGCCTCTCAAGATGCGTGCAGCACAGTCGACCATGCTGGTGGTGTGTTTCATGATGGCCTGTGGAAGGAACCAAAGATCGAGGGGGGTGAGATTAGGGGGGTATGGCAGGGGCGGGATGGAAAACACGTACACACAAGCATGACATAACTATTCACATGTATACACATGCATGTATACACATGTAAACAATTGCATACACATGCATGTATACACATGCTTGTATACACATGTAAACAATTGTATACACATGCTCGTATACACATGTACACAATTGTATACACATGCATGCAGGGCGGGTCAGGATTTAGGGGTTTGGGTTTTAAACCTACACCCTAGATGGACTACCGTATGTGCACCACATGATCCACAGCTACCACATGCAGGGCTGGTCAGGGCTAAGGGTTTAGGGAAGAAAGAAAAAAACTAGATGGACTACCATATGTGCACCACATGCTCCACAGCTACCGCATGCAGGGCGGGTCAGGGTTAAGGGTACTGCGTTTAAACCCTACCCCCTAGATGAACTATCGTAAGTGCACCACATGCTCTACAGCTACCGCATGCAGGGCGGGTCAGGGTTAAGGGTACTGCGTTTTAACCCTACACCCTAGATGGAATACAGTATTTGCATTACATGCTCTACAGCTACCCCGTACTGGTCAGGGCTGGGCTGGTCAGGGTTTAGGGGTTTGGGTTTATTCCCTACACCCTAGATGGTTTACACCCTAGATGGTTTATTACCTACACCCTAGATGGTTTACAGTATGTGCAACACATGCTCCACAGCTACCGCAAGCTGGCCAGGGCTGGGCTGGGCTGGGCTGGTCAGGGCTGGGCTGGTCAGGGCTGGGCTGGTCAGGGCTGGGCTGGTCAGGGCTGGTCAAGGCTGGGCGCCATCTCCTGCTTGCAGGGTAGGGCCAGGCTGGTCAGGGCTGGTCAGGGCTAAGATGGTTGCCGTCTCCTGCATGCAGGGCTGAGCTGGTCAGGGCTGGTCAGGGCTGGGCCGGTCTGGTTTATATCTCCTGCGAGCAGAGCTGGGCCATGCAGGGCTGGGCCGGGCTGGGCTGGTTTCCATCTACAGAGCTGGATAAAGCAGAAGTATGTTGGGGATGCACTTTGACTACACACCTTGAGGTGGTCGTGCCCCCCCCCCCCCCCCCCCACACACACACACACCCACCCACTCCACCCCCACACACCCTTCACTGGGGTTGCACTTGGACTACTAACCTCGAGGTGCCCCCCCCCCCCCCCCCCCCCCCACACACACACACACACCACATGATTTAGGTCTCACCTATTGGTTTACAACATTCATTTGACAACTCAAGAGCTCCATCCTATCCATACACCACCCACCCACCCACCCACCCACCCACACATTCAAACACACACACGCTAGCAAGGATGCCCTCCCTCCCCCCCCCCCCCCCCCCAACTGTCCCCCCCCCCCCCCCCCCCCCACACACACACACACACACACGCACGACACCCCACCCACCCACACACCTCACTTGGGATGCACTCAAACTACTCACCTCCAGGTGGTCGTCCATCCCCCCCCCCCCCCCCCCCCCCCCCCCCATACCCACATACCCAGCCACCCACACCTACATTGTTTAGGACTCACCTTATCGTGACCGACATTCATTTGACAACTAAAGAGCTCCTTCCTATCCACACACCACACACACACAATCCCCCCCACCCACCCCACCCACCCACCCACCCACCCCACCCACCCACCCACCCACCCACCACCATCCACCACCCACCTACCCACCACTCACCACCCCCACTCCACCCCCACCCACCCACTCCACCCCCACCCCCCACCCACCACTCACCACCCCCACTCCACCCCCACCCTCCCTTCACTGGGAATGCACTGGGACTACTCACCTCGAGGTGGTCACCACTCCCCCCCACCCCCCCACCCCCCACCCACCCCCACCCACTCACCTCGAGGTGGTCATGCAGTGGCAGCAGAACGAGAAAAAAGATATGGCCTGAATAGGATCCAGTTGACAGTGATTCCCGAAGCGTAAAGAGCAGCATGGTCAGGCGGTCAAGCATGATGAACTCTTGGCGGAGGATCTGGGGCAGCACCTGTGTAGGATTGGGGTTAAGGGTTCAGGATCTGGGGCAACACCTGTGTAGGATTGGGGGTTTAGGGTTTAGGATCTGGGGCAGCACCTGTGTAGGATTGGGGGTTTAGGGTTTAGGATCTGGGGCAACACCTGTGCAGGGTTTGGGGTTAAGGGTTTAGGATCTGGGGCAACACCTGTGTAGGGTTTGGGGTTAAGGGTATAGGATTTGGGGCATGGTCAGCCGGTCAGGTCAGGGCAGGGCAGCAGATGCAGCAGGGCAGCAGTCAGGCTTCGGGGGCATCATCCTGGCTAGCAGTGAATCTGTGGGGGAGTGCAAGCTTTTTAATTCTTTTGGGGGGGAGTGCAAGCTTTTTATTTCTTTTTGGTTTTGCGTCTTACAGTCTAGGAGGTAGCCAAATGGGCTAAAGAAGACTTGCCCAACCTCAGGGATTTTTATTTCCGCTATATATAGCGATTGCTAGTTTTGGCCCCGTTTTAGCGAAATTATCGCTATAAAAAAGTAAAAAAAAAGGTTTTTTTTTGCCCTCACTGGCCTTAAAAGCTACAAAAAGCTACAGAAAGCACTAAAACGCTGTCCCTGGAGGAGGCCTAAAACCATAAAAGCTAGAAGATTCCCACTTTCAGATTTGAAGAAAAAATCACTGCACAACCTAGGAATTAGGAGGGGCTTCAAAGAAAAAGCACTGATGAACTGAACCGCAAACAATCTTTCAACGGGGGCCCTAAATTCGTGCTACAGTGATTTAAATTTGCAACAGTGTTTTCCTCTGCCTTGAGCACTCCCTTCCAATATCCATCTTACCCGAGGAATCCCTTTTCGACGAATGGCTCAATGGCAGAGCTCGTTCATCTTACTGGAGGAGTTGCCAAGAGCCTTTGCTTCCAGACCGTACACGCAGCATCTATCGAGCACACACCATCCCACCTCAAATCCTTCATTATCCCACACCATCCCACCCCAACTCCTTTACAACACTAGTATTCATCTTACCGGAGGCGTTGCCAAGAGTCCTCGCGTCCATACTGTGCTCTCTGCGACTAGTGAGGCTTGGATCCCCGCCAGTGAAGTCCCTAACTTGGTTTGCAAACACAACAGTTCTGCCGGCTCAGCCAACATACCCACACCCCTAGTGTGTACGACCTGGTGGGTCGAAAGGACATGGAAGTATTAATACCAGGCAGAGCAGCAGAATGATATGCTTATGGGGCAGTCGGTACATGGTTGTGGTGGTTGTGGCTGTTGTGGTGGTTGTGATTGTTGTGGTGGTTGTGGTGGTTGTGGTTGTTGTGGTTGTTGTGATTGTTGTGGTTGTTGTTGTGGTTGTGGTGGTTGTGGTTGTTGTGGTGGTTGTGGTGGTTGTGATTGTTGCGATTGTTGTGGTTGTTGTTGTGGTTGTGGTGGTTGTGGTGGTACCAGTGAAGTCCCTAAATTGGTTTGCAAGCTCAGCAGTTCGGCAAGCTCAGCCAACGTACCCGCACCCCTATTTTGTACGACCTGGTGGGTAGGAACCAGGTGGTTGTGGTGGTTGTCGTGGTGGTGGTTGTTGCCGGCTCAGCCAACATACCCACACCCCTATTTTGTACGACCTGGTGGGTAGGAACCAGGTGGTTGTGGTGGTTGTCGTGGTGGTGGTTGTTGCCGGTTCAGCCAACATACCCACACCCCTATTTTGTACGACCTGGTGGGTAGGAAGGACATGGAATTAATCCCAGGCAGAGCAGCAGAATTATGTGATGATGGGGCATTCAGGACATGGTTGTGGTGGTTGTGGTGGTTGTGGTGGTTGTGGTGGTTGTAGTGGTTGTCGTGGCAGTCAGTACATGGCTGTGGTGGTTGTGGTGGTTGTCGTTGCAGTCAGTCCATGGTTGTGGTGGTTTTGGTGGTTGTGGTGCTTATCGTGGCATTCCGCAATTGGTGGTGATGGTTGTGGTGGTTGTGGTGGTTTTCAGTACATGGCTGTGGTGGTTGTGGTGGTTGTCGTGGCAGTCAGTACATGGCTGTGGTTGTTGTGGTTGTTGTGGTGGTTGTAGTGGTTGTCGTGGCAGTCAGTACATGGCAGTGGTGGTTGTGGTGGTTGTGGTTGTTGTCGTGGCAGACAGTACATGGTTGTGGTGGTTGTGGTGCTTGTGGTGGCTGTCATATTCGTCGTGGTAGTCCGTACATGGTTGTGGTGGTGGTGGTGGTGGTGGTGGTTGTTGTGGCAGTCTGCACATGGTTGTGGTGGTTGTGGTGGTTGTCGTGGCAGTTCGCACATGGTTGTTGTGGTGGTTGTGGTGGTTGTCGTGGCAGTTCGCACATGGTTGTTGTGGTGGTTGCGGTGGTTGTCGTGGCAGTCCGTACAGGATTTTGGTGGTGGTGGTGGTTGTGGTGGTTATGGTACTTGTCGTGGCATTCCACACATTGTGGTGATGGTTGTGGTGGTTGTGGTGGTAGTTGTGGTGGTTGTGGTGGTAGTTGTGGTGGTCAATACATGGTTGTGGTTGTTGTGGTGGTTGTCGTGGCAGTCAATACATGGATGTGTTTGTGGTGGTTGTTGTGGTGGTTGTCGTGTCAGTCAATACATGGATGTGGTTGTGGTGGTTGTTGTGGTGGTTGTCTTTGCAGTCAATACATGGTTGTGGTTGTGGTGGTTTTCGTGGCAGTCCGTACATGGTTGTTGTGGCGGTTGTTGTGGCAGTCAGTATATGGTCGTGGTGGTTGTGGTGGTTGTCGTGGCAGTCAGTACATGGTTGTGGTGGTTGTGGTGGTTGTCGTGGCAGTCAGTACATGGTTGTGGTGGTTGTGGTGGTTGTGGTGGTTGTCGTGGCAGTCAGTACATGGTTGTGGTGGTTGTGGTGGTTGTCGTTGCAGTCAGTACATGGTTGTGGTGGTTGTGGTGGTTTTCGTGTCAGTCAATACATGGTTGTGGTTGGGGTTAGTTTTCGTGGCAGTCAGTACATGGTTGTTGTGGCGGTTGTTGTGGCAGTCAGTATATGGTCGTGTTGCTTGTGGTGGTTGTTGTGGCAGTCCGTACATGGTTGTGGTGGTTGTGGTGGTTGTCGTGTCAGTCAATACATGGTTGTGGTTGTGGTGGTTTTCGTGGCAGTCCGTACATGGTTGTGGTGGTAGCGGTGGTTGTCGTGTCAGTCAATACATGGTAGTGGTTGTGGTGGTTGTAGTGGCAGTCCGTACATGGTTGTTTTGGCAGTCAGTATATGGCCGTGGTGGTTGTGGTGGTTGTCGTGGCAGTCCGTACATGGTTGTGGTGGTTGTGGTGGTTGTCGTGTCAGTCAATACATGGTTGTGGTTGTGGTGGTTGTAGTGGCAGTCCGTACATGGTTGTTGTGGCGGTTGTTGTGGCAGTCAGTACATGTTTGTTGTGGCGGTTGTTGTGGCAGTCCGTACATGGTTGTTGTGGTGGTTGTTGTGGCAGTCCGTACATGGTTGTTGTGGCGGTTGTTGTGGCAGTCCGTACATGGTTGTTGTGGCGGTTGTTGTGGCAGTCCGTACATGGTTGTTGTGGCGGTTGTTGTGGCAGTCAGTATATGGCTGTCTTGTTTTACAGGGTGCAGCCAGAATGACTCCAATGTTGAACAGCTGGTAGGCAAGATAGTTAGATAGCATGCTGACGCTGACTGTCAGCCAGTTGGGGTGTGATAAGCGAGACCCCGGGTTTAGGGTTTAGGATTGATCTTTACCTCAGAACATGCTGACGCTGACAGACAGCCAGTTGGGGATTGTCAAGCGAGACCTGGGGTTTAGGGTTTGCAGTTCCTTATTATTACCTAAGGGAGCATGCTGACGCTGACAGTCAGCCAGTTGGGAATTCGTAAGCGAGACCCCGGGTTTAGGGTTTAGGGATCACAGTTGATATTTAAACCAGAGAGAATGCTGACGCTGACAGTCAGCCAGTTGGGAATTGACAAGCGAGACTGGGGTTTAGGGTTGATATTTACCTCAGAGAGCATGCTGACGCTGACAGTCAGCCAGTTGGGGGGTGATAAGCGAGACCCCGGGTTTAGGGTTTAGGATTGATCTTTACCTCAGAACATGCTGACGCTGACAGACAGCCAGTTGGGGATTGTCAAGCGAGACCTGGGGTTTAGGTTTTAAAGTTCTTTATTATTACTTAAGAGAGCATGCTGACGCTGACAGTCAGCCAGTTGGGAATTCGTTAGCGAGACCCCGGGTTTAGAGTTTAGGGATCACAGTTGATATTTACCTCAGAGAGCATGCTGACGCTGACAGTCAGCCAGTTTGAGATTGACAAGAGAGAACCGGGGTTTAGGGTTTAGGGCTTAGGGTTGAAGGTTGATATTTACCTCAGAGAGGATGCTGAGGCTGACAGTCAGCCAGTTGGGGATTGACAAGCGAGACGGGGGTTTAGGGTTTAGGGCTGATCTTTACCCCAGAGAGCATGCTGACGCTGACAGTCAGCCAGTTGGGAATTGACAAGCGAGACTGGGGTTTAGGGTTTGGGGTTTAGGGTTGATATTTACCTCAGAGAGCATGCTGACGCTGACGTTCAGCCAGTTGGGGATTGACAGGCGAGACCCGGTAGCTAGCAGGTCGATGCTTTGTCTGGGAGTCGCACTATCCACAGCTCCTGCTGGTGCAAGGGGACGCTGTGACTCTGCACTGAAGGGACTCAACACTGGCAGGCCGCCATCAGTGCTTGCACCCCCAGGGGCCTTGCACACACCACTGGCTCCATGACCAGCAGCAGCTGAGTTCATGCCAACATCACCACTTGACCAAGAGACCAAATGAGCTGCGGCAGAGGACGTGGGCAAACCACCCCCACCGACTCCATGAGTTGCCCCGCTGGCCACACCAACATCACCACTTGACCATTTGCCCACGTGAGCTTCAGCAGAGGCCGTGTTCAAACCACCCCCACCAGCTCCATGAGTCACCCCGCTCGTTGTACAAACATCACAGCTGCCTCCATCACGAGCAGTACGAGCACCGGAATCTCTTCTTGGCTTGGCCAAGCTACTTGCACAGATAGTATCGCCAGAAACGCCAGCAGTACCAGCACCGGAATCTCTTCTTGTCTCGGCCGAGATGCTCGCGTGCATAGTATCGCCATAAACGCCTGCAGCATGTGTCGGGGGGCCTCCAGCTTTAGAGGTCTCCCTATTTGATTGAGTGGTGTCATCACCAGCATGTGTCGGGGGGCCTCCAGCTTCAGAGGTCTCCCTATTTGATTGAGTGGTGTCATCACCAGCATGTGTCGGGGGGCCTCCAGCTTTAGAGGTAAGCCTGTTTGATTTAGTGGTGTCATCACCAGCATGTGTCGGGGGGCCTCCAGCTTCAGAGATCTCCCTATTTGATAGAGTGGTGTCATCACCAGCATGTGTCGGGGGGCCTCCAGCTTCAGAGGTCTCCCTATTTGATTGAGTGGTGTCATCACCAGCATCTGCAAAGTCACTGACAGGTGGCGATGTGATTCCAGGTGTAGCTGAAGGATGTGTTTTCGGTGTAGCTGAAGGATGTGTTTCCTGTGTAGCTGAAGGATGTGCTTCCGGAGATGTTGCAGGCATGATGCCCGATTGTGCCGTGGTACCGGTCCTGTGCATGTTCTGGTCCAAAAATTCGGCTTCCCTCCTGAGTCGACACATCAACATTGGATGGGTTGACAATTCAAATGAATGGTGAACATACAACTCAAATAAATATCATTGTGATTTGTGACACAGGGCGACGAAATGGTGACCACATAAATCAAATGTTGAAATGTACGATCATTGTGATATGTGACACAGGGTGACGAAATGGTGACCACACAATTTATATAAATATCACTGTGATGTGTGACACAGTTACACAGGGTGACGTTATGGTGACCACATAATTCAAATAAAGATCATTGTGATATGTGACATAGGGTGCCGAAATGGTGGACACATAATTCAAATAGATATCATTGTGATATGCGACACAGTCACACAGGGTGACGATATGGTGACCAGATAAATCAAATCTATGATCATTGTGATATGTGACACAGTCACACAGAGTGACGTTATGGTGACCAGATAAATCATATCTATGATCATTGTGATATGACACAGTCACACAGGGTGGCGAAATGGTGATAATATATAAAAATAATGGATATACCCGTATATACAATAAAATATGCAATATCATATATATACTAATATTGATTATTGATTATTGCGCACCGGGCAAAAGATTCCACGGTGACCTTAGCAGCTGCCGCAGCAAGCTGAAGGTTGTGGCCCAATGTTTCCATCGCCCAGTCAGTTGTGCGCCTGGTTGGGTGGAAGGGATTAATGGCGGATGAGTGGTTGGGTGGCTGGGTGGGAGGTATTTTGGGTGGTTGGGTGGTTGGGTGGGAGGGTGGGTGGATGGGCGGGTGGGATTTTTGGTGGTTGGGTGGGAGTGTGGGTGGACGGATGAGTGACTTTCCCTGGAAGTTGTGGTGTGGGCTTGTGGTGGCTCAACTGTGGTCCTGGTTGGTTGTGGTTGTGGTTGGTTGTGGTGGCTCAACTTTGGTTGCTAGGCACAGGACAGTAAGAAACCTAGTTTCTTACTATGTGCGGCACAATCAATATACGATGACGATGCCGACGACAAGGATTGTGATGATGATGATTATGATGAGGGTGAGGGTGACGATGATGATGATGATGATGATGATGAAGATGATGATGATGATGATGATGATGATGTTGATGTCGATGATGATGGTGATGGTGAGTGTTTCATCACCTGTTGCCCTATTGGACTCAAAGTGCGCTGCACAGCTTGACTGAGTCAAAGGAGACTTATGATAGGAATGCGTTGTATGGTATGATCGGAATTTGACTTTCGATAGGAATTTGATGTACGGTATGATAATATGAATTTGATAAACGATAGGAATTTGATACACAGTATGATAGGAAATTGTAAGGGAGTGCCATCGGGTGTCCAAAACATATACAGAGGTGAATGGTAGCCTTGTATCTCCATAGGTGCCTAAGTCAGACCCTGAGTGATACGGATGGATTGAGCCTACGTCCTCAAGTCCAAAAACAAAGATTTTTTGCTTATAAGTTGCCCAACCACATCAGTTCAACACACAAATACTTGGATTTGGTTTTTCTCAAATGGTGGGGACCAGGTCAAGTGAAACATGCTAATTATTTGTTATGTATATTTGTTACTATGGGGTTCCCTAAGTCGATACGGGTTTTACGTAGGAAGTGATACGGAGCCTATCGCGACCAAAACAAGCCATTTTAAGAGAACACTAGGTACACATGTTGTGTAATGTCTTTCCCTACCAGTAGTTATTACGGAAGGTCTTGGAAGGCAGTATACAGGCAGTACAGTTGAGTACGGACCCCCAAAACACTGATTATTTACATTTCATGGGTGTCCGAAGTCTAGGTCAGAGTTGCACAGCCTCAATTGAAACATTTGGGCCTCGGTTTTGCTCTATCTCAAGATATACCGTGCACAACAACTTTTTCTTTTTCTTCGAAAATTCAAATATCAAAATTCAAATATGTTTTAAAAATAAATTCAAAAAACAAACTTTTAAATTTGTCTTCAAACATCCACATCTGAACTCAGTTTTTGATTTGGGGTAGATCATTGAAAACACACCCTAATCCTGAGCCATGGTGTGGTAGGCCACAGGGAGGTGAAATCTTGAGATGTACAGCTATTTCAGTAGAGGCCAAGGCTGAAGCGCAGCCTCCGACCTTGTAATAGGGGTTCGATAAGCCTTTCGTCCCGAGGTACCTTTCTTCGGAATAGCTCGCGCGGCCTCGTATCAGACGCGATCTGGATTTGTATCACTAATTATCGCACATCTGATGTACTGCCACCGGCCTGCCGAACAAGGCTGCTCGCGACCAGATGCAAACGCGCACGAAAAGTAGCTGCGCGCATAGCTGACACCGTCGCGAACAGTATGAGCCTGACAGAATTCGATTCCGAGCAGTTTGGGCCATGTACGGCTCTGTATCACATTCTTGTATCGACTTGGGGCGTTTTCGGACTTAGGCACCTATGGTGATAGTTGCTGAATACCAGATGTAAAGAGTTCAAAAAGTACCGTACGATCTGAAAACTTACCATACCATGTAATGATAACGCCTGGTGGGGCGTGGTATTAAGGAAGTCCCGTCTTCCGGCGGTAGGGAACGGGCTGCTGCATAATGCGCACCCGTAGGGATTCAAACCCGGCACCTTCGTCGTTCCAGGAGCTCTGCCACTGACCCATTCGTCGAACGGGGATGTACCATGTATAGTGTTTAACCTTTGCACCCTGTATCAAACCCTGCAGCAGGCTTTGTAATTATATGACAGGCTGGCGGTAGACCCGTGGCCGACAGGGACCTTCTCACCTCAGTTCTAGAGGTGTGGACATGGTTTCGGAGCATCACTGGTACCTGTGTGAAGCTCCGAAACCACCTCAGTTTCAGAAGTCTGAACCTGGTTTCGGAGCATCACTGGTTACATGTGTAAAGCTCTGAAACCACCTCAGTTTCAGAAGCCTGGACATGGTTTCGGAGCATCACTGGTACGTTTGTGAAGCTCCGAAACCACCTCAGTTTCAGAAGTCTGTGCATGCAAGGATGAGTGTGAGGGGTGCCTAACAATGCCACCCAAAGAGCTACAAGTACCATATCCCCTCCTCAACAGGGTAGTCCAAGCTCAGGCATAGAGGGTCTGCGGAACCAAATAAATCCAACGTGGTACAGGGTACTACTAAGCGCGCGCTGCGTTTTGAGCCCCTCAGCGCGTTTCGCGCAGTTTTTTCACCCCCCTGTGGGCGCAGCGCGCAGTTTTGCACTAAAAAGTGCTGACCAATTTGACGTTTGTGTGCTTTGTGCGAATAAATCCAACGTGGTAGCCATTCTCCAGTATGTACGCCTGCCTCATGCAGATGGTGTTGTGGTGTGTAGATGGTGCTGTGAAGGTGGCATGGTGGCATGTAGATGGTGCTGTGAAGGTGTTGAAGCTTCGAAAGCTGGAGGAGGAAGATGGGCCAGGGACCGCCCAGAAGCGCGGGCATGGCCCTACACAGACTGCCACCTCCTCCCATGGTGGAGGAGGCAAGTCAGCCCCCGGTACGCCTGCCCCATCTGCATTCAAATGGGAGGGTTCCCTAAATCTTCCAACCTGTGGCAGCTTATACTATTTTTCATAATTTCTCTCCTCCTTACCAAGGCAAAATGAAGTTGCCCACGACAATGCCACCCAAATAGCTATAAGTACCATTATACCGAAGACGATGCTGGGTTTGAATCCCTACGCTCCCGCTATAATGTTTGCTGTTGTTGTCAACCGCCATGGTAGGTTTGTCCAGCTAAAACAGCAGCCCGCTCTCTACTGTCGTAATACCACGCCCCAGCAGGCGCTCTCATTACTTTATCACAAGGACCGTATCCCCCCTCTCCAGAATGTACACATGCATGAAAATGGGAGGGTTCCCTCAATCTCACGCCCTGTGGCAGCTCGTACACATTTCCGAAAATCCCCCCCTCATTACCAAGGCAGGATGAAGTTGCCCATGACAATTGCAACCGACGCTCCTATCGTCACTGACAGAACTTGGGCAGCGTACACCCACATCCACACACAAACACCCACCCACCCACCCTATTACTGTTACAAGTACCATATCCCCCCCCTTACCAAGGCAAGATGAAGTTGCCCATGACAATTGCAATCGACGCTCCTATTGTCACTGACAGAACTCGAGCAGCATAGTATCCAGTATCCCCAACACACTTCTGCACTGCTGGATCACAATCGATCTGCAGTCAAATGGCAAGTGAAGGAGTTAGTTTAGTTGACGAGGGCACAACATCATAGTATCATGTCTCCCCTACACTCTCGTGCACTGCTGCATCACAATCGATCTGCAGTCAAATGGCAAGTGAAGGATTATCATCACTGACAAGTAGGGATCGGCAATATAATATCATATGATATCATGTGATACCGGCAGTCTGATTAGGTAACTTTGGCCTGGGGCATCATATCATATGATACTAAATCATATGATTTTTGTATGATATCATATGATATCATACTCGTCTTTGATCAGCAGCATATGATTTGTCGTTCCCTACTGAAAAGACACCAGCAGCATAGAGTCCTTTATCCTTTTGATAACGCCTGGTGGGGCGTGGTGTTAAGGGAGCCCTTCGTACGCGGGTGGGGAGCGGTCTCCTACCTCAACTGGACAAGCTACCATCGCGGTTGACGACGGCCTGCAAAGCCAAGAGCAACCGAAGGAGGAGTTGAACCCCCGACTCTTCATCCTCAAAGTGATCTGGTCTACCACTAGACCATTGTCTACCACTGAAAGGGGCCTATCAAGACACCAGCAGCAAAGTGTCCTGTATCCTTCTGACCCAGTTTGGACCCAAATTTCCGCTTTAGGGAACCCAAATATATGGCCACAATGCCCCTAAAAAGCTATAAAAAGCTATACAAACGCTGTTCCTGGAGGAGGCCTGAACCCATAGAACTATAAAAAAACACTTTCTGAACTGGACTAAAATCCCTACACCCAAACTCCAGAGTGTACGTGAATGTATGTACGTGAAGGGCACCTGTCAAGGACAGCGTAGTCGCCCTTGGCTATCCTGACGCTGAAGAAAGCACCGCTGTCCAGGATCCACGACATCGTGGCCTTCTTCTTCACGGACCTGGGGAGCAGGGTACTACTAAGCGCGCGCGGCAGCACGGTGCCGCGCTGCCTTTTTGAGCCCCTCTGCGCGTTTCGCACAGTTTTTTCAATAGGCATGGACACTACTTCATAGGCATGGACACTACTTCATAGGCATGGACACTACTTCATAGGCATGGACACTACTTCATAGGCATGGACACTACTTCATAGGCATGGACACTACTTGAACTTGGTTACATAGCTTCAGCCAATAGTTTGGCTGCTCGCCATCTTCAGCAGTACAAAAACATTATGACCAGAAAAATGTGAATAAAATTAGGATCCATACCTTGTACTGGCATAGAATAAGGCTGTGCATCATGACGAGGTTCACCGCCACATGACGCTTGTACTGCAAAAAGTAAAGGGTTAGAATAAGGTACAGGATGAGGCATGTGATTGGGATAAGGCATGTGATCGAGAAGGTTGGGAACACAAAAATGAGGCGGTGCATCATGACGAGGTTCACTGCCACGTGATGCTTGTACTGCCAAATGCAAAGGGTTGGAATAAGGTACAGGATGAGGCATGTGATTGGGAACAGAGAAAGGGATTGAGATGGTTGGCAAAACCATGAGGCTGTGCATCATGAGTTCATGACGAGGTTCACTGCCATGTGACGGTTGCACTGCCAAATATCCCAAATATAAAGGGTTCATATAACGTACGGGATGAGGCATGCAATTGGAAACAGAGAAAAGGATCGAGAAGGTTGGCAAAAACAAGAATTGAGGCTGTGCATCATGACAAAGTTCACTGCCACGTGATGCTTGTACTGCCAAATGCAAAGGGTTGGAATAAGGTACAGGATGAGGCTTGTGATTTGGAACAAAGAAAGGGATTGAGGAGGTTGTCAGAAACAAGAAATGAAGCTGTGCAACATGACGAGGTTCACTGCCACGTGATGCTTGCACTGCAAAATATAAGGGGTTGGAATAAGGTATGGTAAGAGGCATGTGAATGAGCTACTCATATGACCTGTTGCGAACAGTCTGATGATGAAAGTGGTGGAAAACAGAAGGGCGGAGATTCCATGTGGGTTGCTTGCCCAGAACTCATATCGCATTACCAACATGGCAAACTGAAGCAGCTACTCACATATCCCCGTTCGGAACGGGATGGCTCAATCGTAGAGCGATCCCGGATCGAACGGAAGCAGGTTCGGGGTCTTATCAGGTTGCTGGTTTTAACCCCATCGAGGTCACCTGGGCCCACCCAGAGGGTCATCGACCGGCATGGTAACATGGCTCTAGGTGTGATGTAAGCCCGTCCATCGCATACTTACGAGCGGGTTCCCTCAACCCCACGTCCTTAGAAGTGTCATTGTGACATATCTTGGAAGTTAATATTTTTTATTTATTTACAGTTACTCACATGACCGGTCGCAAAAAGTCCAATGATGAAAGTGGCCGGAAACAGAAGGGCAGAGATTCCATATGGGTTGCTTGCCAGAGACTCGTACCGCATTACCAACATGGCAAAGGTCCCCCCAATGGACGTGCCCATGATGTAGAACAGCCCATTCGTGAAAGTGGCCTCAACCTGCAAAGCAAGTTGTTTAAAGTTGAAAGTAAAAGTTGAAAGTGGCCTTGAACTTAAACTGAAGTTGCTGAAAGTTGAAAGTCCCCTCGACCTGAAAACAAGTTGTAGACAGTTGAAATTGAAAGTTTAAAGTGGCCTCGACCTGAAAAAAAGTTGTAGACAGTTGAAATTGAAAGTTGAAAGTGGCCTCGACCTGAAACAACGGTGTAGACAGTTGAAATTGAAAGTTGAAAGTGGCCTCGACCTGCAAACAAGTTGTAGACAGTTGAAATTGAAAGTTGAAAGTGGCCTCCACATCAATGGAAGTTGTTGAACTTTGAAATTTTAAGTTGGAAGTGGCCTCGACCTGAATTAAAGTTGTTGATAATTGAAAAGGTGCGGGATTCGAATCCCTACCGATGCACTTTAGTGTTCGTGGTCGCATCCTGTTTCGAGGAATGGCTCAATGGTAGAGCTTATTGAAACAAAAAGGTGCAGGGTTCTAATCCCTAAGGGTGCGCTTTAGTGTTCGCTGACAGGGTCAACCGCCATAGTAGCTTTGTACAGGTTAAGTAGCAGCCCATTCTCTACCGCCTTAAGACGGGGGTCCCTTAATACCACGCCCCACCAGGAGTTCTCATTACTTTATTTAAGAGTTAACATTTGTTTGATGGTTCTATGCTTGGTATTACTGTGAATTTTAGTGATTTGAACATGATGACAAAGACGTAGACGAAATACAAAAGATAATGGCGATGATGGCAATAATGACTATGATGCCATGACGATGCTGATGATAATTGTGGTGGTCATAATGGTGGTGGTGATGATGATGACTATGGTTATGATGGTGGTTACAATGATGGTTATGATGGTGATGATGGTGATGATGGTTGCATGAACTTGGTGCCCAGATTGACTCTTCTTGTGGCCTATGCATCTTGACAAGGTGAAATGGGACTCATGAAAATGACGAATAAGAAAAAGTATCCCATCTATCCAGTGAAAACAATGCGGTGTTTAGTACATGTATACAATTTTGTTTTTGGCGGAGCTCCCCCTTCTGGGGGGCGAGAGCCCCCAGATTCACCCTGTTGTCCGTTTGTGCGACCGACCGACCGACCGACTGACCGACCTAAAAAACGAAGCCTGACACGCCAGCCAACTGTCTCATAACTAACTGGCTTTGGTCAGCTTCATCGTTGCCACCTGTTGTTCCGTTGCCAACACTCTCCGCCAATTTTCTGCGTCGCAAGCCTCCTGCCTAGGACTAATTCCAAATAGGATTGGACTGCATCATCTCTGGCGTTTTGCACAGTTTGTGTGTGTTTGTGTGGGGTGGGTGTGGGGTGGGGGGCATTCACCAAGATACCCTGACTGCCCAGCAATCGATCGTAGTAGACAGCCTGGCACACGGATTTGAATACGGAATTTTGCACAGTATGTCTGTGTGTGGGTCCAGATCAACTAGTAAGAAATACTATGTACCCGACCCGACTCTATGGTCTTCTACCAATGCCCTTATTAAGCATGTTGTACCTAGCTGGTTAGTGAACTCACCCTAGGAGCCAAGGCGACAGCTGCTGTGATGTAGCCGTAGTACACGTTGTGGTCGCGTACAGTCATGCCAACCACGTCACCTCTGCCAGCTAATCCAAGGGTTAGGAGCATGACCTGGGTACAGACATGCAGGTACAGTTCACACATGTACAGTCATGCAGGTACAGTCGTGCAGGTACAGTCATGCAGGTACAGTCATGCAGGTACAGACATGCCAACCACATCACCTCTGCCAGCTAGGCCAAGGGTGTGGAGTCAGTCATGCAAGGACAGTCATGCCAACCATATCACCTCTGCCAGCTAAGCCAAGGGTGTGGAGTCAGTCATGCAAGGACAGTCATACCAACCACATCACCTCTCCCAGCCAAGCTAAGGTTGAGGAGCATGACCTGGAAGTGGTCAGGGCAGGGCGGTGGGCACCAAGACATACACTTAAGATGGATTTGTATTATTATTTTGATCGAGCGCAACCCAGAAGGAGGAAGTCGCACCAAAAGCGCAACACAACATGACAAATGTAGTACTCTGCTAATGACCAACTAATCCCCCACCACCACACACACACCACCACTCCCTGCCCCACCAGCCACCCCCACCAACAGACACACAATGCTTCGTTTTCTGGCGCAGGGTTGTGTCGGTGGGGCACTGGGCACCCTCCTGGTTCTTTGTCCTTTTCCCCCCACTCATCCCCCATCCCCCACCCACCCACACACACACACACCACCACCACCTCTACCACCACACACACACCAGGTTTCAGGCAAAGAAGTACTTGATGCCAGCCTCGATATTCCTGTCCTGAAGTACAATGCAGTACAATAATGGAACACCAGTAGGGACTGATAACCAACTACACCCACCAGGTTTAAAGCACATAAGTACTTGACGCCAGCCTGGATACTGCCAGCCTGAAGTACACCGCAGTACAATTACAGGCCAGTAGGGCCTGATGACCAACTACACCCACCAGGTTTAAGGCACGGAGTACTTGACGCCAGCCTGGATACTGCCAGCCTGAAGTACACCGCAGTACAATTACAGGCCAGTAGGGCCTGATGACCAACTACGCCCACCAGGTTTAAGGCACAGAGTACTTGACGCCAGCCTGGATAATGCCAGCCTGAAGTACACCGCAGTACAATTACAGGCCAGTAGGGCCTGATGACCAACTACGCCCACCAGGTTTAAGGCACAGAAGTACTTAATGCCAGCCTGGATATTGCCAGCCTGAAGTACACCCCATAACTATTACGGAACACCAGCAGGGCCTGATGACCAACTACACCCACCAAGTTTAAGGCACAGAAGTACTTGACGCCAGCCTGGATATTCCTGTCCTGAAGTACACCCCGCACTCCACCGGCGGTACGAATGGACCTGGGTAGCTGGTAGACCAGGGTGTCTATGATCCCAAGCAGTACAGGAATTCCAAACAGGAGCAAGAGGTAGGTCTGGATCCATTGGAGGCAGGTACACATTTCTCGGCTCAGAGTAAACCTGGACTTCGATGGCGTGTTCTTGTTTGGACGTTCATCGTCGCCTTGCGCATCTGCAGGTCCGCGGTTGAATTGATGAGAGGAAGGACCAAGGAGTACGTGGGAGAAATTGGCTTAGGCAAGATTTGAAATTTGATTTGAGATTTGAAATTTGAAATTTGATTTGAGATTTGAAATTTGAAAATTTAATTTGACATTTGTGTGCGCATCCTTGACTGCTCCGAGATGGAATTCCAAACAGGAGCGAAAGGTAGGTCTGGATCCATTGGAGGCACGTATGAATTTCTCAGCTCAGAGTAAAGGTAAACTTCAATGGCGTGTTCTTGTTTGGGCGGTCATCATCGCCTTGCACTTCTGCAGTTCCAAGGTTGTAATGATGAGATGGACAGTTAAGATAAAGGCCAAATTATACTATTGTTGTTGTTGTTGTTGTTGTTGTCGTGGTTGTTGTTGCTTTTGTTGTTGATGTGGTTGTGGTTGTGGTTGTGGTTGTTGTTGTTGTGGTGGTTGTGGTTGTGGTTGTAGTTGTGGTTGTTGTTATTGTAGTAGTAGTAGTAGTAGTAGTAGTAGTAGTAGTAGTAGTAGTAGTAGTAGTAGTAGTTGTTGTTGTTGTTATTGTTGCATTTGTTGTCGTTACAGTCCAGGGGTAGACCAAATTGGCTAAAGGGCCTTGCCAACCATGGCAGGAGGGGCTATAACGAAGAAGTCCTAGGCAGCGTTGGAAGCGACGCGCAAAATTGGCGAAGATGGTGATAAGGTCAAAACTGGTACTATTGTCGCGCACACAAAGTGAGGCAGTTTGAGTGGAGGGGGTAACGAGCTACCGCAGAAGTTGCTAGATGGTGATAAGGTCAAAACTGAAACTGAGCTAAAGGTGGGAAGGGTCATAACTGGAACTGAAACTGAGCAGAAGATGGGTAAGCCAAAACTGAAAGTGAAAACTGAAACTGAGCTGAAGGTGGGAAGGGTCAACTGAAACTGAAACTGAGCAGACGATGGGTAAGCCAAAACTGAAAGTGAAAACTGAAACTGAGCTGAAGGTGGGAAAAGTCATAACTAATCTGAAACTGAAACTGATCTGAAGATGGGGAAGGCCAAAAGTCAAACTGAAACTGAAACTGATCTGAAGATGGGAAAGGCCAAAAGTCAAACTGAAACTGAAACTGATCTGAAGATGGGAAAGGCCAAAAGTCAAACTGAAACTGAAACTGATCTGAAAATGGGAAAGGCCAAAAGTCAAACTGAAACTGAAACTGATCTGAAAATGGGAAAGGCCAAAAGTCAAACTGAAACTGAAACTGATCTGAAAATGGGAAAGGCCAAAAGTCAAACTGAAACTGAAACTGATCTGAAAATGGGAAAGGCCAAAAGTCAAACTGAAACTGAAACTGATCTGAAGATGGGAAAGGCCAAAAGTCAAACTGAAACTGATCTGAAAATGGGCAAGGCCAAAAGTCAAACTGAAACTGAAACTGATCTGAAAATGGAAAAGGCCAAAAGTCAAACTGAAACTGAAACTGATCTGAAAATTGGAAAGGCCAAAAGTCAAACTGAAACTGAAACTGATCTGAAAATGGGAAAGGCCAAAAGTCAAACTGAAACTGAAACTAATCTGAAAATGGGAAAGGCCAAAAGTCAAACTGAAACTGGAACTGATCTGGAAATGGGAAAGGCCAAAAGTCAAACTGAAACTGAAACTGATCTGAAAATGGGAAAGGCCAAAAGTCAAACTGAAAATGAAGGTGGGTAGGGTCAAAACTTTAGTCTATACAAACATACCAGCTCTCTGACCAGCATCTTGCACTTCTCCCTCCGTTCTGCTGTCGATCCTTATCTCAACCTCTGCAGTTGTCTTGGGTAGGGGTGTGGAGCTCACAGCCAGGCCTTGGCTTGCTGCAAGTGGCATGAGGTCATATTGTTGTTTTTTGTTTTTTGTTTGCTGTTTGTTGTCTGTTGTTTGTTGATTGTTACAGTCCAGGGGGATGGCACCCTCTGGCAGGGGGATGGCACTCACGGCCAGGCCTTGGCTTGCTGCAAGTGGCATTGGGTCAAGCTGTTTGTTGTTTGTTGTTTGTTGTTTGTTGTTTGTTGTTTGTTGTCACCCTCTGGCAGGGGGATGGCGCTCACGGCCAGGCCTTGGCTTGCTGCAAGTGGCATTGGGTCAAGCTGTTTGATGTTTGTTGTTTGTTGCTTGTTGTTTGTTACCACCCTCTGGTAGGGGGATGGCGCTCACGGCCAGGCCTTGGCTTGCTGCAAGTGGCATTGGGTCAAGCTGTTTGTTGTTTGTTGTTTGTTGTTTGTTGTCACCCTCTGGCAGGGGGATGGCGCTCACGGCCAGGCCTTGGCTTGCTGCAAGTGGCATGAGGTCAAATTGCTGTTTGTTGTTTGTTACCACCCTCTGGTAGGGGGGAAGCGCTCACGGCCAGGCCTTGGCTTGCTGCAAGTGGTATGAGGGTCATGTTGTTGTTTGTTGCTTGTTGTTTGTTGTTTGTTGTTTGTAGTTTGTTGTTTGTTACAGTCCAGGGGGTAGCGCTCACGGCCAGGCCTTCGTTAATACCTGGCTGCAAATGGCATTGGGTCATTTTTGTGTTTGTGTGTGTGTGTTGTTTGTTGTTTGTTGTTGTCTGTTGTTTGTTGCTTGTTGTTTGGGATTTGATGTTTGTTTTTTGTTGTTTGTTGTTTGTTGTTTGCAATTTGCAATTTGTTGTTTATTGTTTGTTGTTTGTTTGTTGTTACAGTCCAAGTAGGAGTAAAAAACATCTCTCCCCCCACGCCTAAAAACCCTGAGAAGGGCTGAATATTATTAATAAAAAATATGATGGTCTGCTGCTCTCTTGTCGTACAGTGCCGCTTCCAGCGCATTCTTGGGCGACATTACCACCACCAACACCACCAACACCAACAACAGGTACCCTCCCCACCCCAACCCAATATGATTAATTACCAATATGATAGTCTGCTGCTCTCTTGTCGTACAGTGCCGCTTCCAGCGCATTCTTGGGCGACATTACCACCACCACCACCAACAACAACAGGTACCCTCCCCACCCCAACCCATCACGATTAATTACCAATATGACGGTCTGCTGCTCTTTTGTCACACAGTGCCACTTCCAGCGCAGACTCAAGGTCCTCTAGGTACCCTCCCCACCACAACCCAGGTGCCAATTATTGGGCAGGGTTAGGCAGGCAGGCAGGCAGGCAGGCAGGCAGGCAGGTAGGCAGGCAGGCCAGGCCAGACTAGCCCAACATTACCACCACCACCACCACCACCACCAAGTACCCTCCCCTGCCCAACCCAAGTGCAAATTCTTAGGCAACATTATTACTCACCAATATGATGGTCTGCTGCTCTCTTGTCATACACTGCCACCAGGCGACACAACCACCACCACCACCAGGCACCTCCCCACCCCAACCCAGGTGCCAATTATTGAGCAGGGATAGGCAGACAGGCAGGCAGCCCAGCCCAACCCAACCCAACATTACCACCACCACCACCACCACCAGGTACCCTCCCCCTATTATTAATTACGACCAGGTACCCTCCCCCTATAATTAATTACCAATATGATGGTCTGATGCTCTGTTGTCGAACAGTGCCGCTTCCAATGCATTCTTGGGTGACATTACCACCACCACCAACACCACCAACACCACCAACACCAGGTACCCTCCCTACCCCAACCCAATATGATTAATTACCAATATGATGGTCTGCTGCTCTCTTGTCGTACAGTGCCGCTTCCAGCGCAGACTCAAGGTCCTCTAGGGCGTCGCAGATCCCATGTGTCAGGCGCACGGTGAACATGAGGGAAGAAAGCTGCAATGCAAACGGAGATGGGTGGGTATTTGGGGTGGGTGGGTGGGTGGATGTGTGAGCACAAAGGGAGATGGATGGATGCTGAGAGCATGTGTGGGGTGGGTGGGCAGTTTGTGTGGAGTGGATGTGTAGGGTGGCTGTGGGTGGGTATGTGGATGCGTCAGGCGCACGGTGAACATGAGGGAAAACTGCAATGCAAACGGAGATGGGTGGGTATTTGGGTTGTGTGTGTGGGGTGGATGTGTGGGGCAGGAGAGAGTGAACACAAACAGAGATGGATGGACGCAGATCCCATGCGTCAGACGCACGGTAAACATGAGGGAAGAAAGCTGCAATGCATTAGGAGATGGATGAATGCTGAGAGCATGTTACAACGCAGACAGAAAACGAACAGGAGCTGTGAGCAGGGGTGGGGTGGGTGAGTGGGGTGGATGTGTGGTGTGTGTGTGTGTGAGTGTGGGGTGGATGTGTGGGGTGGATGCGTGGTGTGTGGTGTGAACGGTAAACATGAGGGAAGAAAGCTGCAACGCAAACGGAGAGCGAACGGGAGCTGAGGGCATGCATGGGGTGGATCTGTGCAGTGTGTGGGGTGGATGCGTGGGGTGGGTGTGGGTGCGAGCTGAGAGCGAACGCAAACGGAGATGGATGGACGCAGATCCCATAGGCTAGGCGCACGGTGAACATGAGGGAGGAAAGCTGCAATGCAAACGGAGATGGATGGATGCTGAGAGCATGTGTGGGGTTGGTGGGTGGTTGGGATGCCTTGGTCGGATGTGTGAGGTGGGTGTGGGGTGTGAGTTGAGAGCAAACACAAACGGAGACGGATTATTAATATATATTATATATTGTTAATATACATATATGTATATATATATATATTATATATTGTTAATATACACATATATATATATATATATACATATATATACACGCAAAACTACCTACCCTGGTGGTGTCCAAGATCTCAATTCGTTTCCGTCTCTTTGATAGCCAGATGCGGTAGCGGTACTCCAACACCCCCTTCTTGTGTGTGGCGCTCAATGCTAGCTTGATGTCCTTCCAAGTAGCAAGGGCATCGGAAGAAGGTGCATGCGGGGAATGGGAGGACCGTGCGGCAGCCGTGGCAGCTGCAGCAGCAGCAGCAGCAGTAGTAGTAGTAGTAGTAGTAGTAGCAGCAGTAGCAGTAGTAGTAGCAGCAGTGGCAGCAGCAGCAGCAGTAGCAGCAGCAAAAGCAGCAGCAGGGGTGTGTGCATGGATGTGACTGCTTCGTCTGTCCGTTGTATCAGCGGGTGGGATTGCATCAGATGGAAGAGGCGATGTGGTTGTATCTTTGTGGTGCCAGAAAGCTGGCAGGCGAAGGAGTCCTCGATGGTGGGCAGACGGGGAGCCCTGCAGGATGTGGTAGTGTGTAGTGTGTGGTGTGTGGTATGTGGTGTGTGGCGGCGCAAGTGGCGCTCATGTGTGCAAGCGCTAGCTGGAAGACTGGGATGAAGATCTTGCCTACGAACCGGACGATGCCAGAGTCATCTTGCAGCTGTGGGTGGTGGTGGTGGTGTGGTGTGTGGAGTGCGTTGTGTGGTTTGTGGTGTGTGGTGTGTGGAGTGTGGTGTGTGGTGTGTGATGTGTGGTGGTGTGTAGTGTGTGGTGTGTGGGATGGGGATGTTCTCATGTGATGCCAGAAAGCTGGCAGGCGAAGGAGTCCTCGATGGTGGGCGGACGGGGAGCCCTGCAGCATGGTTGGTTAGTTGCGTGGTTACAGCATGGTGGTTGCAGCATAGTTGGTTGCATGGTTGCTTGGTTGCAACATGGTTGGTTGGTTGCAGCATGGTTGGTTGGTTGCAGCATGGTGGTTGCATGGTTGTTGCAGCATAGTTGGTTGCATGGTTGCTTGGTTGCAGCATGGTTGGTTGGTTGCAGCATGGTGGTTGCATGGTTGTTGCAGCATAGTTGGTTGCATGGTTGCTTGGTTGCAGCATGGTTGGTTGATTGCAGCATGGTGGTTGCACGGTTGTTGCAGCATCGTTGGTTGGTTGCAGCATGGTTGGTTGGTTGCAGCATGGTGGTTGCATGGCTGTTGTAGCATAGTTGGTTGCATGCTTGGTTGTTGCAGCATAGTTGGTTGCATGCTTGGTTGGTTGCAGCATGCTTGGTTGGTTGCAGCATGGTTGGTTGGTTGCAGCATGGTGGTTGCATGGTTGTTGTAGCATAGCTGGTTGCATGGTTCTTGCAGCATAGTTGGTTGCATGCTTGGTTGGTTGCAGCATGGTTGCTTGGTTGCAGCATGGTGGTTACACAAGTTAGATGGCAAATAAATAGAAGTAGGAGCAGGCAGGAGTGTGTGTGTGTTGTGTGTGTGTGCGTGTGTGCGTGTGTGAGTGTGTATTTTGTGTGTGTGTTTGTGTGTGTTTGTGTGTGTGTGTGTGTGTGTGTGTGTGTGTGTGTGTGCGTGTGTGTGTGTGTGGGGGGGGTGGGTGTGTGGGGGGGGGGGGGGGGGGGTGGGGGGGGGGGGGGGGGGGGGGGGGGGGGAGGGGGCTCAATACAGCAAATATACGTAAGTACTCCATTCCTTGATGCGTACCACATGTCTGCAGAGTATATCCGTAGGCTGTATCCAGAGACCAGGAGGAGGCGGTGTTTGGATGACCAGGCACTCTACATTGGATGAATAAGAGCTGTAATATACATACATACATACATACATACATACATACATACATACATACATGCATGCATACATACATGCATGCATGAATACATACATGCATACATACACACATACATGCATACATACATACATACATACATACATACATACATACATACATACATACATACATACATACATACATACATACATACATACATATATACAAGAGCACTACATTGGATGACTATGAGTACTACATTGGGTGGCTAAGAGCACTACATTGGATGACTAAGAGCACTACATTGGATGACTAAGAGCACAACTACTTACGTTTAGGGATTGGCAATATGATATCATATGATATCATGTCATCATATGATATCATATGATGACGGCGATCTGACTAAGTACCTTTGGCCTGGGGTATCATATCATATGATTTTAAATCGTATGATTTTTGTATGATATCATAGGATATCATACTTGTCTTCGGTCATCATCATATGATTTGCCGTTCCCTACAAATACTGGAATGAGCTTTGGGTGATTTGGTGGATCAAGCATTATTGTGGGCATCTGCTTCCATGGGAGAAGTAAAGGAGCCCCAAGTATTGGGAGCATCCACTTCCATGGGAGAATGAGCTCCTGGGGGTGAAGGGAGGGGCCCGGGATATTCCCTATCCTACTGTTCCCTACTTACGTCGAACCTCCGGGTGCGTGGCTCATGTCCGTGCCATGGTCTAAGGGCCAGCTGGAGCCAACATGGGTTGGGGCTTAGGGCACAACTACTTACGTTGAACCTTCGGGTGCGTGGCTCATGTCCATGCCATAGTCTAAGGGCCAGCTGGAGCCAACATGGGTTGGGGTTGCTGCTCTCATGGACCGCTTCACTCAAGGATGCGCACGTGGCGCTCATGTGTGCAAGCGCTAGCTGGAAGACTGGCATGAAGCTCTTGCCTATGAACCGGTCGATGCCTGAGTCATCTTGCAGCTGCGGGTGGTGGTGGTGGTGGTGTGTGGCGTTGTGTGGTAGTGTTGTGTGGTGTGGTGGTGGTGTGTGGTGTGGTAGTAGTTTGTGGTGTGGTGTGGCGTGGTGTGGAGTGTGTGGAGTGTGTGGTGTGTGGTGTGTGGTGTGGTCTTGGTGTGTGGTGTGGTAGTAGTTTGTGGTGTGGTGTGGTGTGGTGTGTGGTGTGTGGTGTGTGGTGTGTGGGTGGTGCTGTGTGTTGTGTTGTGCGGTGTGGTGTGTGGTTTGTCGGTGGTGTGTGTGTGTGGTAGTGTTGTGGTGTGGTGTGGTGTGGTACGGTGTGGTATTTTGGTGTGTGGTAGTGTGTGTGGCTGCTGCCCCGGTGCCTCGTGGTGTGGTAGTTGTGTGTGGTATGTGGTGTGTGGCTGCGCACGTGGCGCTCATGTGTGCAAGGGCTAGCTGGAAGACTGGTATGAAACTCTTACCTACAAACCGGTCGATGCCAGAGTCATCTTGCAGCTGCGGGTGGTGGTGGTGGTGGTGTGTGGTGTGGTGTGGTAGTGGTGTGTCGTATGTGGTGTGTGGTGTGTGGCTGCGCACATGGCGCTCATGTGTGCAAGCGCCACCTGGAAGACTGGCATGAAGCTCTTGCCTATGAATCAGTCGATGCCAGAGTCATCTTGCAGCTGCGGGTGGTGGTGGTGGTGGTATGTGGTGTGGTGGGGTGTGTGGTGTGTGGTGGTTTGTGTGTTATGATCAGCTTTCCAGCACTGCTGAAATGTTGTGGCTTACCCCAGTGGATGGCAAAAGGAGCTGCCTAGAAGCTGCAAAACACATGATCAGCTTTCTAGCGCTGTTAAAATCTTGTGGCTAACACCAGTGGCTGGCTCAAGGAGCTGCCTAGAAGCTGCAAAAAACATGATCAACTTTCAAGCGCCTCCAATATCTTTGGTCTTAGGCCCTGGGGTGGAGTGGGTGTGGGGTGGGGTAGGGTGGGTGGGATGTGGGGTGGGTGGGTGGTGGGTAGGGGGTGTGGAGTGGTGGGGTGGGGTGGGGGGTAGGTGGGTGTGGGGTGGGTAGGTTGGGGTGTGTGTGTGTGTGTGTGTGTGTGTGTGTGTGTGTGTTGTGTGTGTGTGTGTGTGTGTGTGTGGTGGTGGTGGTGGTGGTGGGGGGGGGGGTATGGTGGGTTGTGAGTGGGGGGTGGGATGTGGGTTGATGGTAGGGGTGGGTGGGATGGTATGGTGGGGCACCTCCACCTTGTGATATACAATGGTCTAGTGATAGACCAGATCGCTTGAGGATGAAGAGTCAGGGATTCGACTCCCCCTTCGGTCGCTCTTGGCGTTGCAGGTCGTTGTCAACCGTGATGGTAGCTTGTCCAGTTGAGGTAGGAGACCGCTCCCCGCCCGCGTACGACGGGTTCCCTAAACACCACGCCCCATCAGGCATTATCATTACCTGGCAGCTGCGTGGCTCCAGCAGGGAGCTGCCCAGAAGCTGCTGCACGTAGCCCGGAATAAAAAAAATAACAGCAATGGCCGCCTTGCTACCTTCACAGATCATGGATCGGTGCTTCCCAGAAGCTATTATCCGTGGCCCAAAATAAAAACAATAAAAGCAATGACCCACCACCTTGCTTCCTTCGCAGATCATATGCAGCACTGTCGCATTTGACAATCATGTGTTAAATAGGCTAGCAGTACACGAACATCTCACAACCTCACACACCGCCTTGCTTCCTTCACAGATCACAGATCGGAGCTGCACATAAGCTGCTGCTGCCCGTAGCCCGAATTATAAACAATACAAGCAATGACCCACCGCCTTGCTTCCTTCACAGATTGTCTGTAGCGATGTCACATTTGACAGTGTTTCTTTAAATAGACTGACAGTTGACAGTACACAAACATCTCACAACCTGACACACTGCCTTGCTTCCTTCACTGATCATGGATCGGAGCTGCCCAGAAGCTGCTGCTGCCCGTAGCCTGACATAAAAAACAATACAAGCAATAACCCACCGCCTTGCTTCCTTCGCAGATCACAGATTGGAGCTGCCCAGCAGCTGCCGCTGCCTGTAGCCTGAAATAAAAAACAATACAAGCAATGACCCACCCATTTGCTTCCTACACAGAACACAGATTGGAGCTGCCCAGAAGCTGCTGCCTGTAGCCCAAAATAAGACCAATCAAGTAATGACCCACCGCCTTGCTTCCTTCACAGAACACAGATTGGAGCTGCCCAGAAGCTGCTGCCTGTAGCCTGAAATAAAAACAATCCAAGTAATGACCCACCGCCTTGCTTCCTTCGCAGATCGTCTGTAGCGCTGTCACCCGCTGCAACGCCGTTGAGGCCGCTGCAACCACATGATTCCACACAGCTGAAATGACGGAAGGTGCGGTGTGTTCAGGTGTGTGTTCAGGTGTGTGTCCAGGTGTGTGTCCAGGTGTGTGTTCAGGTGTGTGTCCAGGTGTGTGTTCAGGTGTGTGTTCAGGTGTGTGTCCAGGTGTGTGTTCAGGTGTGTGTCCAGGTGTGTGTCCAGGTGTGTGTTTAAGGGGTTTTGTGTTGTTACAGGTGTTGTTGGTGTTCAGGTGTTGTGATTTGTGTTCAGGTGTGGGTCCCAGGTGTGTTTGTCCAGGTGGGTTAGGTCCAGGTATGTGTTCAGTGTGTGTTCCGGTGTGTGTATTCAGCGTGTGTAAAGGGTTGTGTGTCCAGTGTGTGGTGGTTCAGGTGAAAGGCGTGGTCAGGGTGGTGTTTCAGGAGGAGTGTTTCTGGCATTCATCCTCATCCTCATCATCATCACATTGCAAAATCTAGGAGTGAACCAAGCTAGGAGCTTCAACTACGATAGCCCCATGTTTTCGCCACCTTAGCTGTTCTTTGTAAACGAAGATTAGACTGCGAGTTATGTTACCAATGCTACTAAACAGTTATGTTACCAATGCTACTAAACAGTTATGTTACCAATGCTACTAAACAGCTATGTTACCAATGCTACTAAACAGTTATGTTACCAATGCTACTAAACATTAGCCGCCCTACGTACTAATAACTTTTTGCATGTTCGAATTTTTAGCATCAACCAGGAGATAGGTTTAGGTAGCGTCGCAAGCAACACAGAAACATTGCCGAGAGTGTTGGCAACAATACTATACCAACCCAACCCAACCCAGTAGCCCACAAGTTTAGAAATGGTAGCCTTGTGAAAATGCTATACTTGCCTATCATATACGTGTCTATACTAACCCAACCCAACCCACGACCCACTGGGTTAGAAATGGTAGCCTTGTGAAAATTCTTTGCTTGTATATACTATACTTGTCTAAACTATACCAACCCAACCCAACCCAACGACCCACTGGGTTGTTAGAAATTGGTAGGATGAAACTAAAAAAAGGGATAAAAAGGGAAGAGAAAAAGAAAAATAGGAAGTGTAAAAACCGAATAGTAGGGTCCTCTTGTGTGAAAATGCTATAACTTTGGCTCTCATATATGTGTCTATACTAACCCAACCCACCCCAACAACCCACTGGGGTTAGAAAATGGGTAGTAAATTTTTCATTAGCTTGTGAACTGCTATATTGGCTATCCTATACGTGTCTATACGATACCAACCCAACCCAACCCAACGACCCACCGGGTTAGAAATGGTAGCCTTGTGAAAATGCTTTGCTTATATATACTATACTTGTCTGTACTATACCAACCCAACCCAATCCAGCCCAGCCCAGCCCAGCCCAGCCCAACCCAGCTCAACAACCCACCAGGTTGGAAATGGTAGCCAGTGATGAAGTAGGGTTCCAAGGACGCAAACGGCGGAGAGAATAAAGTTAGCGAGCGTTTGTTTTTTTCGGGGACATGCGCCGCCTGTCATCGTGCTTGAGCTACCCATATACGAAAGAAGGAGAGGGGCCATATACGTGGGGTTGGGGTTTTTAGTGGGGTCGGGGGTTCATGGGTTTTTTGGTGTGGGGTGGGGGGTTCATGGGTTTGGGGGGGTTGGGGTTCATTGGGGTTTTAGTGGGGGTGGGGTTAATAAGGGTTATTTAAGTGGGGGGGGGGTTCCAGGGTTGTGGGGAAGGGAGGAAAAAAGTAGAGATGATGCCTGAGTTATTGAGCGTGGCATTTGAGTGGATGTGTGTTCATATGATTTGCAGGCGTTTTGTTTTAGCCGGCATGCCCCATGACATTGTGTCATTGTGACATGGTCGAGGTCATGGCGCCCTGTCATGGTGATTGAGCTACCATCTACCGAGAGAGGGGCAAAGGGGCAAATTACGTGGGGCGGGGTTGGGTTGAGTAAGTGGGGTGGGGTTCATTGGGGTTAGTGGGGTGGGGGGTTGGGGGGTAGGTGGGTTTTAGAGTGGGGGGGGTTACGTATTAGGCCACATGCGCATGTCATGGTTGATTGAGGAACCCATCTACCGAGAGAGGGGGGGCAATAACCAAATTAATTATGTTTGGGGGCGGGGAGTGTTAGTGGGGGTGGGGGATAAGTGGGGGGTGTGGAGATGGGTTTGGGGTGGCCAAAGTGTAAAAAATGGGGGTGGTTTTAGTGGGTTTGGGAAAATGGGTTGGGGGGGGCAGTTCAGAGTTGGCGTACATGAGGTTGGATTAGTGGGTGGGGTTAGTGGGGTTTGGAAAGGTTTGGGGTTCCCCCCAAACCTTTCCAAAGTACATGGGGTGGGGTTTAGTTTAGTGGGTGGGGTTATTTTTTTTTTTTTGTTAGGTTAAGAGGGTTTTGACAGGGTTGAGGGGGCAGATTAGATAACATGGGGTGAGCTTAGTGGGCTTGGGTAAGTGGGCTGGGATTAGCGTGGGGACGGCGTTGTTTAGCCACATGTGCCCTGTCATCGTGATTGGGCTACCATCTACAAAGCGAGGGCAAATTTATGTGGGGTTGGGGTGGTAAGAGGGGTGCGGGGTAAGTGGGGGGGTGAGGTTACGTTGTTTTGTTGTTTTAGGAAAAAACATGCGCCCTGCATCGTGATGAGCTAACCGTCTACAACTCGTGTTTGTAAGGGGGCAGGGAACAGAGCGGGGGTTGGGGGTTAGTGGGGTGGGGTGGGGATTTTTTGTAATAGTGGGGTGGGGTGGGGTTTTTTAGTGGGTTTTAGTGGGGTGGGGGTTAGTGCGGGGTTGGGGGGGGATTAGTGCGGGTGGGTGGGGAGTTGTTGCTATGTGGGGGGGTTAGTGGGGTTTGGGGTCGGGCCATTTTCCGGGTGGGGGTAGTTTGTGGGGGTTTTAGTGGGGTTTTGGGGTTTGGTGGGTTAGTTGGGGTTTGGGGGGGTTAGGAGTGCGGGTGGGGGTGGGTGGTTGTTGGGTTTGGTTTATGAGGTGGGGGGTGTGGGTTAGTGGGGGTGGGAGGTTAGTGAGTTAGTGGGGGGTGGGGTTTTGTGGGCGGTGAGCGTTGTAGGGTGGGGCTTGGGTTGTGAGTGGCGAGTGGGGGTTAGTGGGGGTAGTGGCGTGGGGTGGGGGGGTGGGGGTGGGGTTAGTGGGCGTGAGGGGTGGAATCGTGGGGTCGTTTGGGTGTTGGTGGGTTAGTTGGGGGTTTAGTGGGGGGTGGGGTTATGGGGGGGTTTGTGGGGGTGGGATTGGTGGGGATTAGGTGGGGTGGTGGGGTGGGGGTTATCGTAGGGTAAGTGGGGTGGGTTAGTGGGGTTAGTGGGGTGGGGGGTGGGGTTTGCAAAGAGTTTGAAGGGGCAGTATATGGGGGTGGTCTAGTGAGGTGGGGGTTAGTGTGGTGGGTGGGCGGTTAGTGGGGGCGGGGTCAGTTGAGTTTTGAAAGGTTTTGGGGGGCAATTACAGATGATCCTTGAGTTTGGGGGCCCCCCAAATATACTTGGGGGGCAATTACAGATGATCCTTGAGTTTGGGGGCCCCCCAAATATACTTGGGGGGCAAGTACAGATGCTGCTTGAGTTTTTTGGGGCCCCCCCAAGTATATTTGGGGAGCAAGTACAGATGATCCTGAATATCTGACGCTGGCATGTTTGAGTTAATTGGTGTGGTGCATGTTGATGTTGAGTTGGTGGCGTTGCCCCATGTTGAGTAGGTGCGTGCATGTTGAGGTAATGGTGCGTTGCAGTGTTTGAGTAGTATGGTGTGTTGCATGTTGAGTATGGTGCGTTGCATGTTGAGTATGGTGCGTTGCATGTTGAGTATGGTGCGTTGCATGTTGAGTATGGTGCGTTGCATGTTGAGTATGGTGCGTTGCATGTTGAGTATGGTGTGTTTGGGTTGAATTGTGAGTATGGTGCGTTGCATGTGAAGGTATGGTGCGTTGCATGTTGAGGTGGTGCGTGCATGGTTGAGGTATGGTGTTGTTGGCATGGTTGAAGTAATGGTGCGTGCAGTTGAGTAAAATGGTTGTGTTGGCATGTTGAGTAATGGGTTGCGTTGCATGTTGAGTTATGGGAGTGGTGTTGGGCAGCATGTTGAGTATTAAGTGCGTTGCATGTTGAGGTATGGTGCGTTGCCATGTTGAGATTATGGTGCGGTGCATGTTGAGTATGGTGTTGCATGGTGAGTATGGTGGCGTTGCCTGTGAGTATGGTTTTGCGTTTGCAGGTTGAGTAGGTGGTTGCATGTCTGAGTATGGTGCGTTGTATGTTGAGTATGGTGCGTTGCATGTTGAGTATGGTGCGTTGCATGTTGAGTATGGTGTTTGCATGTTGAGTATGGTGCGTTGCATGTTGAGTATGGTGTTTGGTTAATGAGTTTAGTGTGCTGGGTTATTGGATATTAGGTGATCTCACTTGGATGGTGCCCAGGCAACGTAGAGTTCGAGGGCACCGATATTCCTGTATCAGAATATATTATATACAATTGTCATTCCATACACGTATGGGATCTCACTTGGATGGTGACCAGGCAACGGCACCGATGTTTCTGTCTCAGATCCTCCAAGCTTGCAAGACCTCATATACATATTAACAAGTCATCATTTGCATATAATTGGTCGTGATATATGATCTCACTTGGATGGTGTCCAGCCAACATTGAGTTCAAAGGCACTGATCTTCCAGACTCAGATCCTCCAAGCTTGCAAGATCTCATATACATATTAAAAAGTCATCATTTGCATATAATTGGTCGTGATACATGATCTCACTTGGATGGTGTCCAGCCAACATTGAGTTCAAAGGCACTGATCTTCCAGACTCAGATCCTCCAAGCTTGCCAGACCCCATATACATTTTCACAAGTCATCATTTGCATATAATTGGTCGTGATACATGATCTCACTTGGATGGTGTCCAGCCAACATTGAGTTTAAAGGCACTGATCTTCCAGACTCAGATCCCCCGAGCTTGCCAGACCCCATATACATTTTCACAAGTCATCATTTGCATATAATTGGTCGTGATATATGATCTCACTTGGATGGTGTCCAGCCAACATTGAGTTCAAAGGCACTGATCTTCCAGACTCAGATCCCCCGAGCTTGCCAGACCCCATATACATTTTCACAAGTCATCATTTGCATATAATTGGTCGTGATATATGATCTCACTTGGATGGTGTCCAGCCAACATTGAGTTTCAAAGGCATGATCTTCCAGACTCAGATCCCCCGAGCTTGCCAGACCCCAGTATACATTTTCACAAGTCATCATTTGCATATTATTGGTCGTGATACATGATCTCACTTGGATGGTGTCCAGCCAACATTGAGTTCAAAGGCACTGATCTTCCAGACTCAGATCCCCCGAGCTTGCCAGACCCCATATACATTTTCACAAGTCATCATTTGCATATAATTGGTCGTAATACATGATCTCACTTGGATGGTGTCCAGCCAACATTGAGTTCAAAGGCACCGATATTCCTGTCTCAGTTCACATTAGATACAATTGTTTCTTCTTCTTCATTTTTTCTTTCTTTCTTAAACTGCCGTAACCTACACAAAGGTAGTGTCATTCGTATGGTTTCCAGTAAACGTGGATTTCAAAGGCACTGATCATCCTGTCTCAGATCACATTATATCATAATGCCATTCCCTACACATATAGGCTCTCACTTGGATGGTGACCAGGCAATGGCACCAATGTAGCCGTCTGAGATCCTCCAAGCTTGCCAGACCTCATAGACATATTAACAAGTCATCCTTTGCATATAATTGGTTGTTCCACATAGGTGATCTTATTTGGATGGTGTCCAGCCAGCATTGAGTTCAGAGGCACCGATATTCCTGTCTCAGTTCTTAATATTTACATAACAAAAAAATCTTCATTTTTTTGTTTTCTTTCTCCTTTTTCCGTTCGCTACACACATAGTATCTCACTTGGATGGTGAGCAGGAAACAGCAGTTATTCCTATCTTATATCATGTTATATTCAATTGTTTTTCTTCTTCATTTTTTTGTTTTCTTTCTCCTTTTTCCGTTCGCTACGCACATAGTATCTCACTTGGATGGTGACCAGGCAACGGCACCGATATTCCTGTCTTCTATCATATTATTTACAATTATGTTTCTTCTTTTTTTCTTTTCATATTGCCATTCAATACGCAAACAAGATCTCACTTGGATGGTGACCAGGCAACCTCGCCGATGTTCCTGTTTCAGATCATAATATATCATATTTCCATTCCCCCAAAATATATGATCTCACTCAAATGGTGTCCAGGCAGCGGCACCGATGTTCCTGTCTCAGATCCCCCGAGCTTGCCAGACGTGCCTTGACGCTGGAGTGACTTCTTCTCTTGAGAATTCTCCCGCTTGAATCCCTTCACTATGGGAAGAATACTTCGTGAACGCATACGGTGCCATCCTCCTCCAGGTTTGATCGTATCCAGGGGAGCGGTGGCCTGTTGTGATATGTGATGATCATAAATAATGGGAGTGGTGGTGGTGTTGGTGGTGGTGGTGGTGGTGTTGGTGGTGTTGGTGTTGGTGGTGTTGGTGTTGGTGGTGTTGGTGTTGGTGTGGTGGTGGTGGTGGTGGTGGTGGTGGTGGTGGTGGTGGTGGTGGTGGTGGTAGTGTTAGTAGCTTTATCTTGCGCCCAAGCGATATTGGGGCAGTGCCATCCTCCTCCAGGTTTGACAGTATCCAGGGGAGCGGTGGCCTGTAGTGATATGTGATGATCATAAATAATGGGAGTGGTGGTGGTGGTGGTGGTGGTAGTGGTGGTGGTGGTGGTGGTGGTGGTGGTGGTGGTGGTGGTGGTGGTGGTGGTAGTGGCTTTATCTTGCGCCCAAGCAACATTGGGGCAGTGCCATCCTCCTCTAGGTTTAATATTATCCAGGGGAGCGGTGGCCTGTTGTCATTCAACAGGTAGGGGATGGTGGTAGGGAGGGGGGATGTCATAAAAAAAACATTACACTCACCACTACAGTACATTACACTCACCACTACAGTACATTACACTTACCACTACAGTACATTACACTCACCACTAAAGTACATTACACTCACCACTACAGTACATTACACTCACCACTACAGTACATTACACTCACCACTACAGTGTGGAGAAATATATGAGTTTGTATTTGTCAGCCATCTCATACATACATTAAAAAATGCCCCAGTCAGTTTGATTTTATGCAGGGGAGCGGTGGCCTGTTGGCAATAGCACTTGTAAGTAGTTGGGGGGCGTTGGGGGGTGGGGTGTGGGGTGGGGTGTGTGGGGGGGGGTATGGTGTGGGGTGGGAAGGGGTGGGATGGGGCCGAGTTTTGAGTTTCAGGGTGTCGTCAGGGTCTTCCAGGTTTTATTGCACATAGATCGGTAGCCATCGCTTGTCAACCAACTCAAAACCAACTCCTAACTAACTCACCATATGTATGAGCTGCTGGTAGGCATCGCTTGTCATGTCATGATCATCAATGTCAACCAACTCCTAACCAACTCGCCATATGTATGAGTTGCTGGTAGGCATCGCTTGTCAACCAACTCAAAACCAACTCCAAACTAACTCACCATATGTATGAGCTGCTGGTAGGCATCGCTTGTCATGTCATGATCATCAATGTCAACCAACTCCTAACCAACTCGCCATATGTATGAGTTGCTGGTTGGCATCGCTTGTCAACCAACTCAAAACCAACTCCTAACTAACCCACCATATGTATGAGCTGCTGGTAGGCATCGCTTGTCATGTCATGATCATCAATGTCAACCAACTCCTAACCAACTCGCCATATGTATGAGTTGCTGGTTGGCATCGCTTGTCAACCAACTCAAAACCAACTCCTAACTAACCCACCATATGTATGAGCTGCTGGTAGGCATCGCTTGTCATGTCATGGTCATCAATGTCAGCGAGACGTTTCAGAAGCTGCTGGTAGGTGTGTGGGTGTGGGTGTGGGTGTGGATGTGTGTGGGTGTGTGTGTGTGGGGGGGGGGGGAGCCAAACCAACTCACCACATGTATAAGCTGCTGGTAGGCATCGCTTGTCATGTCATGATCAAAGTCAACCAACTCCTAACTAACTCAACATATGTATGAGCTGCTGGTATGCATCGCTTGTCATGTCATGATCAATGTCAACCAACTACTAACTCACTCACTATATGCATGAGCTGCTGGTATGCATCGCTTGTCATGTCATGATCAATGTCAACCAACTCCTAACTAACTCACCATATGTATGAGCTGCTGGTATGCATCGCTTGTCATGTCATGATCAATGTCAACCAACTCCTAACTAACTCAACATATGTATGAGCTGCTGGTATGCATCGCTTGTCAGTTCAGGCTCATGTCAACCAAACTCTAACAATCACCATATTGTATGAGCTGTGGTATGCATCGGTGGTCATGTCATGGTCATCAAGGGTCAGCGAGATTTTAGGGTGAGAAGAAGCTTGCTGGTAGGTGTTGGGTGGTGGGTGTGTGTGTGGGGGAGTGTGTGCGAGGTGGGATGTGGGTGGATGGTGTGTGTGGGATGGGGGGTGTGTGTGTGTTGGGTGCGGGGGGTGGGCGGTGGCTGGTGGGGGGCCCGGGCAGGAGCCAAAACTCAACTCACCATGTGTATGAGCTGCTGAGTATGCAATCGCTTGTCATGTCATGATCATCAATTCAGCAAGAAGTGGAAGAAGGGGCTGAGGAGGGGTGAGTGTGTGTGTGGGGTGAGGTGGGGTGGGGGGGGGCCGGGGCGGGGGGGGGATTGTGGGTGTTGTGTGGGTGGTGTGAGGGGGGGGGGGGGAAGCCAAACCAACTGACCATGTGTATGAGCTGCTGGTATGCATCGCTTGTCATGTCATGATCATCAATGTCAGCGAGACGTTTCAGAAGCTGCTCCTCGGTTTCAACATAATGATGACTGTTGGTCGATGATGAATCTGATGAAGACCGACTGAGGAGAACAGACTTCAGATTGCTGGATTTCTTTCCATCTGACTCTTGGTGGTGTGATTCTGGCTGATCTGAAACTTGCTGGTGCGATTCTTGCGGGTTTGCTTTGGGTCTTGTATCAGAGTCTGAGTGCCACACACCTCGCCCAGGCTCAAACATTTCAGAAGAATAGCTGCAGGGTTTAGGGTTAAGGGTTCAGGGTTTAGTATTCAGGTTTTTAGGGATTAGGGTTTAAACATTTCAGAAGAATAGCTGCAGGGTTTAAGGTGTAGGGTTTAGGGTTTAAGGGTTTCGGGATTTAACATTTCAGAAGAATAGCCCGTCACCACCACCACCAGTCCACCCCCCTACTCCAACCCGTCGACTCCACCACCAGTCCACCCCCCTACTCCAAACGGTCGACTCCACCACCAGTCCACCCCCTACTCCAACCCGTCGACTCCACCACCAGTCCACCCCCCTACTCCAACCCGTCGACTCCACCACCAGTCCACCCCCCTACTCCAACCCGTCGACTCCACCACCAGTCCACCCCCCTACTCCAACCCGTCGACTCCACCACCAGTCCACCCCCCTACTCCAACCCGTCGACTCCACCACCAGTCCACCCCCCTACTCCAACCCGTCGACTCCACCACCAGTCCACCCCCCTACTCCAACCCGTCGACTCCACCACCAGTCCACCCCCCTACTCCAACCCGTCGACTCCACCACCAGTCCACCCCCCTACTCCAACCCGTCGACTCCACCACCAGTCCACCCCCCTACTCCAACCCGTCGACTCCACCACCAGGCCACCCCCCTACTCCAACCCGTCGACTCCACCACCAGTCCACCCCCCTACTCCAACCCGTCGACTCCACCACCAGCCCACCCCCCATCGCACCATGAAACTGCTTGGCCGATGCTCTTCAGTGCTCTGGCCATGTTCTGCTGGAATGCATAGGTAGCGGTTGAGGGGAGGACGACCAAGGGAGAGAAGATAGCAACTGCAGCAGCAATCGCAGAGGCTCGCATTGTGTGTGCACACGACTGTGGAGATGGGGCAGCAGGGGGGCAGTTTGAACATGAGGGGGGAAAGAGGGCAGCAGGGGGGCAGTTTGAACATGACTACATGAGGGGGTAAAGAGGGCAGCAGGGGTTTGTGTGAACATCAGTGGGAAAAGGGGGCAGCAGGGGGGCAGTGAGTTTACACGCGAAAGAGTTGTTTGTGTATTTGTTTTGTTTTTAGTTTTCACATGAAAAGAGGAATGGGAACAGACGTGATATGTGTGTGAGTTGTGTGTGTGTGTGGGGGGGTGTGTGGGGTGTGGGTGTGGGTGGGGGTGTGGGTGGGTGGGGGTGGGTGAGTTGTGGGTGTGTGTGGTGTGGGTGTGTGAGTTGTGTGTGGATGTGGGTGTGTGAGTTGTGGGTGTGGGTGGTGTGGGTGTGGGTGTGTGTGTGTGTGGGGGGGGGGGGGAAATTATCTCCCACCCTACCTAAATCATCATGAGGGTGGGGAGGGGGTAGTAGGTAGAGTTAACGCGCCTATATATGTGTCTTTAAATGTGGCCCAGAAAAAAGCACACCACAATATATGTGTCCTAGGAAGTGTCCCAGGAACAAGCACACAACGCTCCCATCTAGACCTTGGAATACGCATCAGATGTTGTAGAAAGACAGCACAACACCACAGATGTGCCCTAGAATGAGTACCGGGAACATGCACACAACGCTCCCATCTCAACCTTAAAATACGCATCAGATGTTGTAGAAAGACAGCACAACACCATAGATGTGCCCTATAATGAGTCCCAGGAACAAGCACACAACACTCCCAACTCAACATAAGCATAAACATCAGCTGTTGCTGCTCTGCGCACGGCTTTGAAAATAAATAAATAAATACATAAATAAATACATAAATAAATAAATAAATATACATGTATATCTCCATAAGTGCCTAAGTCCGACCCTGAGTGGTACGGATGGTTTTCACCTATTACCTCAAGTCCAAAGAAAACTTTTTTTGCTAATAAGTTACCTAACCACATCAGTTCAACATATGAATACTCAGAGTTGAGTTATCTCAGGTTGTGGGAAGCAGGCAAAGCAAAACATGTGATTTTTTCACTATGGGGCTCCCATAGTGAAAAACGTCGGTACGGATTTTACGCGTAAGTGAAACGGAGCCTATCGCTATCAAAAACAAGTTTTCGTAAAATAAAAGTAGGTGGCCGTATTGTGCACATCTTTCCTCATAAGAAATTGATACATCAGGTTTTGGATGGATGTACATGGGCAGTACGGGTGAATATGGACCCCAAAAATACTGATTATTTACATATTGTGGGTGCCCTAAGTGTGGTACAATGCTGCGCAAGCTGAATTGTTTCATTTTGGGTCTTAGCTTTGCTTCGTTGCACGAAGACTAACTTAATTTTTTTTTTTAATTTCAAAATTCAAATTTATTTTCAAAATATATTAAAAAATAACTTGTTTTCAACTTTGTTTCAAACATCCACATCTGAAGTTAGTTTTTGATTTGGGAAAGGGGGGTGAAATCTCAAGTTGGGAGGTGGGATTGGGAGGTGATCAGGTGGATTTTCGAGTTGTACTGCTATCTCAGTAAATATCGAGGCCAAGGCTGAAGCGCAGCCTCCGACCTTGTGATAGGGGTTTGATAAGCCTTTTGTCCCGCGGTAACATGATTCGCAATAGCTCGTGCGGCCTCGTGTCTGGAGCGATCTGGATTTGTACAACAATTTATCGCACATCTGATGTACTGCCACCGGCCTTCCGTACAAGGCTGCCCGCGACCGCATGCGAATGCGGACCGCAAATACATGTGTGCGTAGCTGACACAATTGCGCGAAAGGTGGGCCAGACAGAATTCGATTCCAAGCATTTTGGGACCTGTACGGCTCAGTACCACAATCTTGCACCAACTTAGGGCGTTTTTAGACTTAGGCACCTATGGAGATAAATAAATAAATAAATAGATAAATAAATAAATAAATCAGGGGGACAGTCACTCACATTGGCCCACATCCATGCGATAGGGTGAGACTCACTAGCATCCGGTATGTCAAAATCAGGTGCTTTGAGAGAGGCTTCCCAGTTGAGGAATTAGTTGCTTGGGGTGGAGTGGGGTGGGGAGAGGGGTGGGGGTGGGGGGTGGGGGGGGGGGGCGATGGGGTTATTGACATGACAAGGACAGTCACTCACATTGGCCCACATCCATGCAATGGGGTGGGGCTCACTGGCATCCGGTATGTTCTACATGTACACAACACGACAAAAGAACCTAGCCTAATCAATGCCAAAACCAACCAGCACCAGCACTAGCACCAGCACGATAGCCACCACCAACCGACCCCACCCCACCCTCAAAATATAAATAAAATAAAATGTGGGGTGGAGTGGGGTGGGGAGTGGGGTGGGGTGGGGTGGGGGGTGGGGGGGGCGATGGGGTTATTAAGATGGCAAGGACAGATACTCACATCGGCCCACATCCATGCAATGGGGTGGGGCTCACTGGCATCCGGTATGTTCTGATTGATGATGATGGTTATGCCGTAGGTCAAGGTGCTCAAGAGACACATCCCCCGCAAGTAGTGAGGTCCAACTGCAATCCTGTAGCGCAAGAATGGGGAGACCAATGGGAGGGGAAGATGCTCATCAGAAGAACATAGAACATGGACAATAGAACATAGAACATGGAAAGAAAGCAATAGGATGAGAAAAGAGGGAGACAATATGGACATGGGACATAAATACAGTAGCAGGTGGTGAGGTCCAACTGCAATCCTGTAGCGCAAGAATGGGGAGACCAATGGGAGGGGTAGATGAAAAAAAGGCAATGATAACGCCTGGTGGGGCGTGGTGTTAAGGAGCCCGTCGTACGCGGGTAGGGAGCGGTCTTCTACCTCAACTGGACAAGCTACCATCGCGGTTGACAACGACCTGCAACGCCAAGAGCGACCAAAGGGGGAATCGCCCCCCCGACTCTTCATCCTCAAAGTGATTTGGTCTACCACTAGACCAATGTATACCACTGAAAGGGGCTGAGGGGCAGATGTGCATCAGAAGAACATAGAACATAGAACATAGAAAGAAAGCAATAAGATGAGAAAAGGAGGAGATAATATGGACATGGGACATAACTACAGGAGCAGGTAGAGAGGTCCAACTGCAATCCTGAAGCACAAGGGTGGGGAGACGAATGGGAGAGGAAGATGCAGAGAAGGGGTAGGGAGTGGGATGGGGAGTAGGATAGTAGGATGGAGAGTAGGATGGGGAATCCTGAAGCACAAGGTTGGAGATACGAATGGGAGAGGAAGATGCAGAGAAGGGGTAGGGAGTGGGATGGGGAGTAGGATGGTAGGATGGGGGAACGAATTGGAGAGGAAGATGCAGAGAAGGGGGTAGGGAGTAGGATAAATAGGAGAGGGTGTAGATGCAAAAAATCTTATCGTACTTGTCATAAATCGTATTTGTCTTATCGTACTTTTCATAAATATTGTATTTGTCTTATCGTATTTGTCATAAATAAGTATTTTATAAATAAGTATTTTATTTGTCTTATCGTATTTGTCATAAACATTGTACCGTATTTGTCTTGTCGTATTTGGCATAAATACAATGGGAAAAGCAGATGCAGATTAGGGATAGGGAGTAGATGCGAAAATAAATTTCTCTTTTGTTATCCTATTTCTCGCAAATAAATGGGTGGGGCAGATGCAGAGCTTGGATAGGGAGTAGGAGGAGAAAAGGAGGAGACAAGTTCTATGCAGCGCTGCAAGCGACGCTAAAAATTGGCGGAGAGTGTTTGCGACGGAGCGTCAGGTGGCAACGGAAGTGAGGTAGTTACGAGACCGTTGGCTGGCGTGTCAGGCTTCGTCTCGGTCAGACGGATGGTCGACGGACAAATGGGTAACCCTCAGGGCTCCCAGCCCTTTGAAGAGGGGGCTCGGCCAAAAATAGGATAGGATGACAGAACTGGGAGAGGCAGATGCAGAGCAGGGCTGGGAGCAGGGCTGGGAGCAGAACTGGGAGAGACAGATGCAGAACTGGGAGAGACAGATGCAGAGCAGATACAGATGCAGTGCAGGGATAGTTACATTCATAGCACACAGCATGCGCAGCTAGTGGTGGAGCTTGCAATGTAGCTAGTAGTGGAGCTAGTAGCTAGTAGTGGATCCTTCAATGTAGCTTGTAGTGGAGCTAGTAGCTAGCAGTGGAGCCTTCAATGTAGCTTGTAGTGGAGCTAGTAGCTAGCAGTGGAGCCTGTAACATCCAACACCACACCAGGGTACTACATGAAGCTTGGTACTGCGCACTAGCACGCAAGGTTTTGGTGCCCAACTGCGGGATTTACACAAAATTATAAATCCCCTCTGGGAGCAGCGCGCAGATTTCCGTTTTCAGTTGAGTCAAAAGCGCAGCTCAAAAGGAGGCTGTTGCGTCAAAAGCGCAACCCAAAATGTCAAAATGTAGCGGCCTGCACCTCACCTGTTAATGGTTACAACAGCCAGGCCTATCACAGCCAGGACTATGTAGATAGTAGTGTAGCTAGTAGCTAGTTGCTAGTAGTGGAGCCTGTTACATACAGCACCACACCATACATGTTAATGGTTACAACAGCCAGGACTATGTAGATAGTAGTGTAGCTAGTAGCTAGTAGCTAGTAGTGGAGCCTGTTACATACAGCACCACACCATACCTGTTAATGGTTACAACAGCCAGGCCTATCACAGCTAGGACCATGTTGAGCGCATTGTAGGATGCCCTGTCACATCCACCACCCCACCAAACCCCACCACACCGCACCACACCACACCTCACCTCACCGCACCGCACCACACCACACCACACCATACCACACCACACCACACCTCACCTCACCTGCTAATTGTTACGACAGCCAGGCCCATCGCAGCCAGGACCATGTACAGAGCATTGTAGCTAGTAGCTAGTAGTGGAGCCTGTAACACACACACACACACACATACACACACTCACCTGTTAATGGTTACAACAGCCAGGCCTATCACAGCCAGGACCATGTAGAGAGCATTGTAGGATGCCCTGTTTGGATGACTTCCGTACGGGCTGAAGTAGGCGGACTTGGCAATGGACACCTGTAGAAAGTTGAGCGTTGAAAATTATTAGTCCAGGTGTAAACCAAATAGGCTGAAGGCTATCTCAACTACCACAGCTGGCATTATATATTAAATTAACAGACTTGCCCAACATGGACACCAATTCAGCACACTGGGTTGTTGGGTGCCACACACAAATTTAAATTTGAATTTAAATTTAAACTGTCACATCCGTGTAATGCAGTTACTCACAGGACGTGAAGTTAAGGACACCACCGCGTAAGACAAAGCTAGCAGTAGTCACCCAAATGGTTCTAACCCCAAACCCTAAAAGGACGGTCAGATCCTAAAAGTTTTGAACCGCTGTGTGCATTGGCAGCTCCCCAAACCCTGAATGTAACAGCTCTATGATCCCCAAACCCTGAACGTAACATCTCAATAATACCCAAACCCTGAGAGTAACAGCTCTGGGCTTCCCAAACCCTGCAGCTAACTAACTAATTAATTCATACATTAATTAACTAACTAACTAATTAAATAACAGCAACTAACAGACCAACTAACAAACTAACTACTTAATGAATACCTTCATTAACGAATTGATTAAATAACTGCGACTAACTAACTAACTAACTAACTAATTAATGAATACATTAATTACATAATGAATTAATTAAGTGCAACTAACTAACTAACTAACTAACTAACTAACTAACTAACTAACTAACAAACTAACTAACTAACTAACTAATGAATACGCAAATAAACTAATTAATCACATAACTGCAGCTAACTAACTAACTAACTTACAAACAAACAAACAAACAAACAAACAATCAAATTAACTAACTAACTAACCGACTAGCTAATTAACTAACAAACTTACTAGGGCACCAGCCCAGACGATGCCTAGAATTGAAGCCCCCAACACTTGGCACGTGGCCAGCAGCTTGGTCCCAACATGCGCATCTGATGGGAGGATGACGGACGTCGCAAGGTAACTGCGGCAGTATATTGGGTAGGAAACGGTCAATGTATGTATGTTACAATCCAGGGGTAGGCAAAAAAAGAACATGGGCATCTAATGGGAGGTTGACAGTCTTCGCAAGGTAACTGCAGCAGCATATTAGGAAGAAGACTGTCAATACAAAAGAACAACATGCGCATCTGATGGGAGGGTTACAGACGTCGCAAGGTAACTGCAGCAGCATATTAGGTAGAAGGCGGTTAAAAAAAGAACAACATGGGATTATAAAAAAAAATTGAATATAAAAAAAACATGGGATTATAAAAACAAATTGAATATAAAAAAAGAACAACATGGGATTATAAAAACAAATTGAATATAAAAAAAAGAACAACATGGGATTATAAAAAAAAAAGTGAATATAAAAAAAAGAACATGGGATTATAAAAAAAAATGAATATAAAAAAAAGAACAACATGCGCATCTGATGGGAGGATAACGGACGTCGCAAGGTAACTGCGGCAGCATATTAGGCAGAAGACGGTAAAACTATGGGAATACAAAAAAAAAGGGAATAAAAACAAATGGGCATCTGATGGAAGGAGGACTGACATAGCAAGGCAACTGCGGCAGCATATTAGGCAGAAGACGGTCAATGTATGTACATCCAGGGGCAGATAAAAAAAGGGTCAAAACAGGGTTAAAAAAGGGTAAAAACAGGGTTAAAAAAGGTCAACAAAGAAGAACATGGGCATCTGATGGAAGGAGGACTGACGTAGCAAGGTAACTGCGGCAGCATATTAGGCAGAAGACGGTCATTGTACGTATGTCCAGGGGCAGGCAAAAAATGCTGCAGGGTAAAAAAGGGTAAAAAAAGGGTGAACAAAGAAGATCATGGGGATCTGATGGAAGGATGACAGACGTAGCAAGGCAACTGCGGCAGCATATTAGGCAGAAGACGGTCAACAAAGAACAACATGGGCATCTGATGGAAGGATGACAGACGTCGTGGCAAGGTAACTGCGACAGCACATTAGGCAGAAGAAGGTCAACAAAGATCAACATGGGCATCTGATGGAGGGATGGTAGTCGTAGCTAGGTAAATGCAGCAGCATATTGGGCAGAAGACGGTCAATGTATGTATTTCACAAAAGGGTCATAAAAAGAAGAAATTGTGAATCTGATGGAAGGATGGTAGTCGTAGCAAAGTAAATGCGACAGCATATTGGGTAGAAGACGGTTAAAAAGAGAACAACATGGGATTATAGAAAAATTGGAAAATAAAAAAAAGAACATGCGCATCTGATGGGAGGATGACGGACGTCGCAAGGTAACTGCAAGGCATATTGGGTAGAAGGCGGTAAAAAAATGGGAATATAAAAAAGAAGAACATATGACCTGACATAGGAATAAATAAATAAATAAATGGCATCTGATGGAAAGATGACTGACGTAGCAAGGTAACTGCGGCAGCATATTAGGCAGAAGACTGTCAATGTGTGTACGTCCAGGGGCAGGCAAAAAATGCGTAAGGGTAAAAACAAGGGTAAAAAAGGTAAAAGAGGTCAACAAAGAAGAAGAACATGGGCATCTGATGGAAGGATGACAGACGTCGTATGAAGGTAACTGCGGCAGCATATTAGGCAGAAGACGGTCAGTCTTTGTACGTCCAGAAGCAGGCTAAAAATGCTATAGGGGAACAAGGCTTTAAAAAGGTTAAAAAAGGTAAAAAAAAAGGGTTAACAAAGAAGATGAACATGGGCATCTGATGGGAGAAGACATAAGTCGCCGCAAGGTAACTACGACAGCATATTAGGCAGAAGACGGTCAACAAAGAGCAACAAGGGCATCTGATTGAGGGATGGCAGTCGTAGCAAGGTAACTGCGGCAGCATATTGGGTAGAAGCAGTCAAAGAAGAAGAACATGGGATCATGATGGAAAGATGACAGTCATAGCAAGGTAAATGCAGCAGCATATTGGGCAGAAGACGGTCAATGTACGTTTGAAACAAAAGGGTCATAAAAAGGAGAACATGGGATTCTGACGGAAGGATGATGGTTGTAGCAAGGTAACTGCGGCAGCATATTGGGTAAAAGCAGTCAAAGGAGAACAACATGGGATTATGATGGGAAGATGACAGATGTAGCAAGGTTCAGTTCATCAATGCTTTTTATTTTTAGCCCTTCCTATCACAGTTAGGCAAGTCCCTTTAGCCTAGTTGGACTACCCCTGGACTGTAACATACATATAACATAACTGCAGCAGCATATTGGGCAGAAGAAGATACAGAAATAACATGGACAAATGATGGAAGGATGGCTGACATCCTAAGGTTACTGCAGCAGCATACTAGGCAGAAGACAGTCAATGCACGTATGTTGCAGTCCAGGAGTAGGCAACAAGTTTGATGCAACATGGCCTGCGACGCTAAAAAATGGCGGAGAGTGATCGCGAGGGAGCGACGTGGCAACGGAAGCGAGTTAGTTACGAGACCGTTGGCTGACGTGTCGGGCTTCATCACGGTCAGACGGATGGATGGATGGTTGGATGGACGGACAAATGGGTAACACTGGGGGCTCCCGCCCCCCAGAAGGGGGGGCTCCGCCAAAAAAGGCTTAAAGGACTTGCCCAATATTGGTTACCAAAAGGGACTTGCCCAATATTGGGCCCATTTATGGTTGGCCAAGACCCTTTAGCCTATTTGGCCTACCCCTGGACTGTAAAATGGTACACCACAAGTACTTCCAGAGTCATCGCAAGGCAGGAGTTGGGCACACCCCACACCCTTGGGCACACCCTGGTAGTACTTACAGTGTTATCGCAAGACAGGAGTTGGGCACACCCCACACCCTTGGGCACACCCTGGTAGTACTTACAGTGTTATCGCAATACAGGAATTGGACACACCCCAACCCCTTAGGCACACCCTAAGAGTACTTCCAGTGTCATCGCAAGGCAGGAATTGGGCACAGCCCACAGCCCACACCCTTGGGCACACCCCTTACCCCACACCCTCACACCCTCACAGCACACACACCACACCTCACACCCTTGGGCACACCCAAGTACTTACAGTGTCATCGCAAGGCAGGAATTGGGAAAGGTCATGGGCCTGCAGAGCACAAAGCAATATGGAGGTCAAAGAGGGTCCTTGTGTAGTACAGTGGTCATGTGTATGATACCATCTCAGCATGTGTAGGAAAATTTGAAATGAATTAGGGTGCTTGTATAATTTAGTGGTGATGTGTATAATGCCGTCTCAGCATGAGTAGGAATTATGGAAAGGTGTAGGGTGCTTGTATAATGTAGTGGTGATGTGTATGATGCCATCTCAGCATGAGTAGGAAAATATGAAATGAAGTAGGGTGCTTGTATAATTTAGTGGTGATGTGTATAATGCCGTCTCAGCATGAGTAGGAAACATGGAAAGGTGTAGGGTGCTTGTATAATGTAGTGGTGATGTGTATGATGCCATCTCAGAATGTGTAGGAAAATATGAAATGAAGTAGGGTGCTTGTTTAATGTAGTGGTGATGTGTATGATGCCATCTCAGCATGAGTAGGAAAATACGAAATGAATTAGGGTGCTTGTATAATGTAGTGCTGATGTGTATGATGCCATCTCAGCATGTGTAGAAAAATATGAAATGGTGTAGGGTGCTTGTATAATGTAGTGGTGATGTGTATGATGCCATCTCAGCATGTGTAGTAAAATATGAAATGAATTAGGGTGCTTGTATAATGTAGTGCTGATGTGTATGATGCCATCTCAGCATGTGTAGGAAAATATGAAATGAATTAGGGTGCTTGTATAATGAAGTGCTGATGTGTATGATGCCATCTCAGCATGTGTAGGAAACATGTAATGAAGTAGGGTGCTTGTTTAATGTAGTGGTGATGTGTATGATGCCATCTCAGCATGTGTAGGAAAATATGAAATGAAGTAGGGTGCTTGTATAATGTAATGGTGATGTGTATGATGCCGTCTCAGCATGAGTAGGAAACATGGAATGGTGTAGGGTGCTTGTATAATGTAGTGGTGATGTGTATGATGCCATCTCAATATGTGTAGGAAACATGGAATGGTGTAGGGAGCTTGTATAATGTAGTGGTGATGTGTATGATGCCATCTCAGCATGTGTAGGAAAATATGAAATGAATTAGGGTGCTTGTATAATGTAGTGCTGATGTGTATGATGCCATCTCAGCATGTGTAGGAAAATATGAAATGAATTAGGGTACTTGTATAATGTAGTGGTGATGTGTATGATGCCATCTCAGCATGTGTAGGAAAATATGAAATGAATTAGGGTGCTTGTATAATGTAGTGCTGATGTGTATGATGCCGTCTCAGCATGAGTAGGAAACATGGAATGGTGTAGGGTGCTTGTATAATGTAGTGGTGATGTGTATGATGCCATCTCAGCATGTGTAGTAAAATATGAAATGAATTAGGGTGCTTGTATAATGTAGTGCTGATGTGTATGATGCCATCTCAGCATGTGTAGGAAAATATGAAATGAAGTAGGGTGCTTGTATAATGTAGTGGTGATGTGTATGATGCCATCTCAGCATGTGTAGGAAAATATAAAATGAATTAGGGTGCTTGTATAATGTAGTGGTGATGTGTATGATGCCATCTCAGCATGTGTAGGAAAATATGAAATGAATTAGGGTGCTTGTTTAATGTAGTGGTGATGTGTATGATGCCATCTCAGCATGTGTAGGAAAATATGAAATGAATTAGGGTGCTTGTATAATGTAGTGGTGATGTGTATGATGCAATCTCAATATGAGTAGGAAAATATGAAATGTATTAGGGTGCTTGTATAATGTAGTGGTGATGTGTATGATGCCATCTCAGCATGAGTAGGAAACATGTAATGAAGTAGGGTGCTTGTTTAATGTAGTGGTGATGTGTATGATGCCATCTCAGCATGTGTAGGAAAATATGAAATGAATTAGGGTGCTTGTATAATGTAGTGGTGATGTGTATGATGCCATCTCAGCATGAGTAGGAAAATATGAAATGAAGTAGGGTGCTTGTATAATGTAGTGGTGATGTGTATAATGCCGTCTCAGCATGAGTAGGAAACATGGAAAGGTGTAGGGTGCTTGTATAATGTAGTGGTGATGTGTATGATGCCATCTCAGCATGTGCAGGAAAATATAAATTGAATTAGGGTGCTTGTATAATGTAGTGGTGATGTGTATGATGCCATCTCAGCATGTGTAGGAAAATATAAAATGAATTAGGTTGCTTGTATAATGTAGTGCTGATGTGTATGATGCCATCTCAGCATGTGTAGGAAAATATGAAATGAAGTAGGGTGCTTGTATAATGTAGTGGTGATGTGTATGATGCCATCTCAGCATGTGTAGGAAAATATGAAATGGTGTAGGGTGCTTGTATAATGTAGTGGTGATGTGTATGATGCCATCTCAGCATGTGTAGGAAAATATGAAATGAAGTAGGGTGCTTGTTTAATGTAGTGGTGATGTGTATGATGCCATCTCAGCATGAGTAGGAAAATACGACATGAATTAGGGTGCTTGTATAATGTAGTGCTGATGTGTATGATGCCATCTCAGCATGTGTAGGAAAATATGAAATGGTGTAGGGTGCTTGTATAATGTAGTGGGGATGTGTATGATGCCATCTCAGCATGTGTAGTAAAATATGAAATGAATTAGGGTGCTTGTATAATGTAGTGGTGATGTGTATGATGCCATCTCAGCATGTGTAGGAAAATATGAAATGAATTAGGGTGCTTGTATAATGTAGTGGTGATGTGTATGATGCCATCTCAGCATGTGTAGGAAAATATGAAATGAAGTAGGGTGCTTGTTTAATGTAGTGGTGATGTGTATGATGCCATCTCAGCATGTGTAGGAAAATATGAAATGAATTAGGGTGCTTGTATAATGTAGTGGTGATGTGTATGATGCCATCTCAATATGAGTAGGAAAATATGAAATGTATTAGGGTGCTTGTATAATGTAGTGGTGATGTGTATGATGCCATCTCAGCATGAGTAGGAAACATGTAATGAAGTAGGGTGCTTGTTTAATGTAGTGGTGATGTGTATGATGCCATCTCAGCATGTGTAGGAAAATATGAAATGAAGTAGGGTGCTTGTATAATGTAGTGGTGATGTGTATGATGCCATCTCAGCATGAGTAGGAAAATATGAAATGAAGTAGGGTGCTTGTATAATGTAGTGGTGATGTGTATGATGCCATCTCAGCATGAGTAGGAAAATATGAAATGAAGTAGGGTTCTTGTATAATGTAGTGGTGATGTGTATAATGCCGTCTCAGCATGAGTAGGAAACATGGAAAGGTGTAGGGTGCTTGTATAATGTAGTGGTGATGTGTATGATGCCATCTCAGCATGTGCAGGAAAATATAAATTGAATTAGGGTGCTTGTATAATGTAGTGGTGATGTGTATGATGCCATCTCAGCATGTGTAGGAAAATATAAAATGAATAGGGTGCTTGTATAATGTAGTGGTGATGTGTATGATGCCAATCTCAGCATGTGTAGGAAAATATGAAATGAAGTAGGGGTGGCTTGTATAATGTAGTGGTGATGTGTATGATGCCATCTCAGCATGAGTAGGAAAATATAAAATGAATTAGGTTGCTTGTATAATTAGTGGTGATGTGGTATGATGCCATCTCAGCATGTGTAGGAAAATATAAATTGAATTAGGGTGCTTGTATAATGTAGTGGTGATGTGTATGATGCCATCTCAGCATGAGTAGGAAACATAGAAAATGAAATTAGGTTGCTGTGTATAATGTAGTGGGTGATGTGTATGATGCCATCTCAAAGCATGTTGGTAGGAAAATATGAAATGAAGTGGGTGCTTGGTATAATGTAGTGGGTGGATGTGTATGATGCCAGCTCAGCATGTGGTAGAGAAAATTATGAAATGAATTAGGGTGCTTGTATGAATGTAGTGGGGATGTGGTACTGATGCCATCTCAGCATGTGTAGGAAAATATGAAATGAATTAGGGTGCTTGTAATAATGTAGTGGTGTATGTGTATGAATGCCCAATCTCAGCATGTTGTAGGAAATATGAAATGAAGTATGAGGGTGCTTGTATAATGTAGTGCGGATGGTTATGATGCCATCTCAGCATATGTGGTAGGAAATATGAATGAATAGGGTGCTATTAGGTGCTTGTTTGCTCACCATTTAGGAAAAATGAACTGAATTAGGGGGTTCTTGTTGATGTAGTGGTGATGTGTATGATGCCATCTCAGCATGTGTAGGAAAATATGAAATGAATTAGGGTGCTTGTATAATGTAATGGTGATGTGTATGATGCCGTCTCAGCATGAGTAGGAAACATGGAATGGTGTAGGGTGCTTGTATAATGTAGTGGTGATGTGTATGATGCCATCTCAATATGTGTAGGAAACATGGAATGGTGTAGGGTGTTGATAATTTAGTGTGATTTTGTATGATGCCATCTCAGCATGTGTAGGAAAATATGAAATGAATTAGGGTGCTTGTATAATGTAGTGGTGATGTGTATGATGCCATCTCAGCATGTGTAGAAATCGTGAAATTAATAGGGTGCTTTAAATTTAGTGGTGATGTGTATGATGCCATCTCAGCTGTGAGGAAAATATGAATGAATGTTAATGGTGCTTGTATAATGTAGTGCTGATGTGTATGATGCCATCTCAGCATGTGTAGGGATATATGAAATGGTGTAGAGTGCTTGTATAGTGTAGTGGTGTTGTGTATGATGCCATCTCAATATGAGTAGGAAAATATGAAATGAATTAGGGTGCTTGTTTAATGTAGTGGTGTTGTGTATGATGCCATCTCAGCATGAGTAGGAAACATGTAATGAAGTAGGGTGCTTGTATAATGTAGTGGTGATGTGTATGATGCCATCTCAGCATGTGTAGGAAAATATGAAATGAATTAGGGTGCTTGTATAATGTAGTGGTGATGTGTATGATGCCATCTCAGCATGAGTAGGAAACATGGAATGGTGTAGGGTGCTTGTATAATGTAGTGGTGATGTGTATGATGCCATCTCAGCATGTGTAGGAAAATATGAAATGAATTAGGGTGCTTGTATAATGTAGGGGTGATGTGTATGATGCCATCTCAGCATGAGTAGGAAACATGGAATGGTGTAGGGTGCTTGTATAATGTAGTGGTGATGTGTATGATGCCATCTCAGCATGTGCAGGAAAATATGAAATTGAATTAGGGTGCTTGTATAATGTAGTGGTGATGTGTATGATGCCATCTCAGCATGTGTAGGAAAATATGTAATGAATTAGGGTGCTTGTATAATGTAGTGCTGATGTGTATGATGCCATCTCAAGCATTGTAGAAAATATAAATGAAAGTATGGTGCTTGTATAATGTATGGTGATGTTAATGATCCATCTCGCATGTGTCGGATAATATGAAATGAAGTAGGGTGCTTGTATAATGTAGCTTGCTGATTTTTGATGCCATCTCACATGTGTAGGAAAATATAAATGATTATGGGTGCTTGTTTGATGTAGTGGGTGATGGTGTATGATGCCATCTCAAGCATGTGTAGGAAAATATGAAAGACTAGGGTGCTTTGTTGATGGGAGTGTGTAGATGGTGTATGATGCATCTCACATGGTGTAGGAAAATATGAAATGAATTAGGGCTTGTATAATGTTTATGGTGATGTATGATGCCGTCCTCAGCATTGAGTAGGAAACATGGGAATGGTGTAGGGTGCTTGTTATATGTAGTGGTGATGTGTATGATGCCATCTTCAATATGTGTAGGAAACATGGAATGGTGTATGGGTGCTTGTATATGTAGTGGTGATTGTGGATGATGCCATCTCGCATGTGTAGGAAAATAAGAAATGAATTAGGGTGCTTGTATAATGTAATGTGATGTGTATGATGCCATCTCATGCATGTGTAGGAAAAATATGAAATGAAGAGAAGTAGGGGTGCTTTTATAATGTAGTGGTGATGTGTATGATGCCATCTCAGCATGTGTAGGAAAATATGAAATGAAGTAGGGTGCTTGTATAATGTAGTGCTGATGTGTATGATGCCATCTCAGCATGTGTAGGGATATATGAAATGGTGTAGGAGTGCTTGTATAGTGTAGTGGTGTTGTGTATGATGCCATCTCAAGATGAGTAGGAAAATATGAAATGAATTAGGGTGCTTGTTTAATGTAGTGGTGTTGTGTATGATGCCATCTCAGCATGAGTAGGAAACATGTAATGAAGTAGGGTGCTTGTATAATGTAGTGGTGATGTGTATGATGCCATCTCAGCATGTGTTAGGAAATATGAAAATGAATTAGGGTGTGCTTGTATAATGTAGTGGTGATGTGTATAGATGCCATCTCAGCATGAGTAGGAGAACATGGAATGGTGTAGGGGTGCTTGTATAATGTAGTGGTGATGTGTATGATGCCATCTCAGCATGTGTAGGAAAATATGAAATGAATTAGGGTGCTTGTATAATGTATGGGGGTGATGTGTATGATGCCATCTCAGCATGAGTAGGAAACATGGAATGGTGTAGGGTGCTTGTATAATGTAGTGGTGATGTGTATGATGCCATCTCAGCATGTGCAGGAAAATATGAATTGAATTAGGGTGCTTGTATAATGTAGTGGTGATGTGTATGATGCCATCTCAGCATGTGTAGGAAAATATGAAATGAATTAGGGTGCTTGTATAATGTAGTGCTGATGTGTATGATGCCATCTCAGCATGTGTAGGAAAATATGAAATGAAGTAGGGTGCTTGTATAATGTAGTGGTGATGTGTATGATGCCATCTCAGCATGTGTAGGAAAATATGAAATGAAGTAGGGTGCTTGTATAATGTAGTGCTGATGTGTATGATGCCATCTCAGCATGTGTAGGAAAATATGAAATGAATTAGGGTGCTTGTTTGATGTAGTGTTGATGTGTATGATCCCATCTCAGCATGTTGTAGGAAAATATGAAATGAATTAGGGTGCTTGTATAATGTATGGTGATGTGTATGATTCGGCCGTCTCAGCATGATAGGAAACATGGAATGGTGTAGGGGTGCTTGTATAATGTATGGTGATGTGTATGAGGCCATCTCAATATGTGTAGGAAACATGGAATGGGTGTAGGGTGCTTGTATAATGTAGTGGTGATGTGTATGATGCCATCTCAGCATGTGTATGAAAATATGATGAGATTAGGGTGCTTGTATAATGTAGTGCTGATGTGTATTGATGCCATCTCAGCATGAGTAGGGAAACATGTAATGAAGTAGGGTGCTTGTTTATGTAGTGGTGATGTGTATGATGCCATCTCAGCATGTGTAGGAAAATATGAAATGAAGTAGGGTGCTTGTATAATGTAGTGGTGATGTGTATGATGCCATCTCAGCATGAGTAGGAAAATATGAAATGAAGTAGGGTGCTTGTATAATGTAGTGGTGATGTGTATGATGCCATCTCAGCATGTGTAGGAAAAATATGAAATGAATTAGGGTGCTTGTATAATGTAGTGGTGATGTGTATGATGCCATCTTCAGCATGAGTAGGAAACATGGAATGGTGTAGGGTGCTTGTATAATGTAGTGGTGATGTGTATGATGCCATCTCAGCATGTGTAGGAAAATATGAAATGAATTAGGGTGCTTGTATAATGTAGGGGTGATGTGTATGATGCCATCTCAGCATGAGTAGGAAACATGGAATGGTGTAGGGTGCTTGTATAATGTAGTGGTGATGTGTATGATGCCTCTCAGCATGTGCAGGAAAATATGAATGAATTAGGGTGCTTGTATAATGTAGTGGTGATGTGTATGATGCCATCTCAGCATGTGTAGGAAAATATGAAATGAATTAGGGTGCTTGTATAATGTAGTGCTGATGTGTATGATGCCATCTCAGCATGTGTAGGAAAATATGAATGAAGTAGGGGTGCTTGTATAAATGTAGTGGTTGATGTGGTATGATGCATCTCAGCATGTGTAAGGAAAACTATGAAATTGCTGTATAATGTAGTGCTGATGTGCTATGATGCCATCTCAAGCATGTGTAGGAAAAATATGAAATTGAAGTAGGGTGCTTGTTTGAGTAGTTTGATGTGATGATCCCATCTCAGACATGTGTAGGAAGGAAAAAATATGAAAGAATGAGGGTGCTTGTATAATGTAATGTGGTGATGATGTGTATGATGCAGTCTCAGCATGAGTGGAAAACATGGAATGGTGTCGGAGGCTTGGATAAAAATGTAGTGGTGATGGTATGATGCCATTCAATGTGTAGGAAACAGGAATGGGTTGTTAGGGTGCTTGTATAAGTAGTGTGATGTATGATGCCACTCAGCATGTGTATTGAAAATATGAAATGAATTAGGGTGATTGGATAATGTAGTGCTGAGTGTATGATGGCCATCTCAGCATGGAGGAAAATATGAATGAATTAGGGTGCTTGTTTGATGTAGAGTGGTTGATGTGTGTATGATGCCATCTCAATATGAGTAGGAAAATATGAAATGTTTAGGGTGCTTGTATAATGTAGTGGTGACGTGTATGATGCCATCTCAGATGAGTAGGAAAAACATGTAATGAAGTAGGGGGGGCTTTATGTAGTGGTGATGTGTATGATGCCATCTCAGCCATGTGTAGCGGAAAATATGTGAATGAAAGTCGGGTGCTTGTATAATGGTAGTGGTGAGTGGATGAGCATCTCAGCAATGAGTAGGAAAATATGAAATGAAAGTAGAGGTGGTTGCTTGATAATGTAGTGGGTGATGTGGTGATGCATTCAGCATGAGTAGGAAATTATGATGAAATGAAGTAGGGTCTTGTATAGTGTGGTGAGTGTATAATGCCGTTCAGAATGAGTAGGGAACCATGGACAGGTGTAGGGGGATTGATATAAGGTAGTGGTGATGTGTATGATGCCATTCAGAGTGCAGGAAACTATAAATTGAAATTAGGGTGCTGTATAATGTAGTGGTGATGGGTAGATGCCATCCCATCAGCAGTGTAGGAAAATAATAACTGAATTAGGTTGCTTGTATAATGTGGTGCTGATGTGTATGATTGACCATCTCAGCATGTGTAGGAAGGGAAAATATGAAATGATAGAATAGGGTTTGTATATGTTTAGGGTGGTATGATGGTATGAGCATCTCAGCATGTGTAGGAAAAATATGAAATGAAAGGAGGGTGCTTGTTAATTCTGTTAGGGCTGATGTGTATGATGCCATTCACCATGGGTAGGGATATATGGAAATGGTGTAGGGTAGTATTGTAGAGTGCTTGTATAATGTAGTGGTGTTGTGTATGATGCCATCTCAATTAGGAGTAGGAAATACTGAAATGAATTACTTAGGGGCGGTTTCATGTAGTGGTGTTGGTATGATGCCATTCAGCATGGTAGGAAACATGTAATGAGGTAGGGTGCTATCATGTAGTGGTGATGGGTTATGATGCCATCTCAGCATGGGTAGGAACATGAAATGAATTAGGTGCTTGTAAAGAGTGGTGATGTGTATGATGCCATCTCAGCATGTGTAGGAAACATGGAATGGTGTAGGGTGCTTGTATAATGTAGTGGTGATGTGATGGGGGGGGGGGATTGCCCTTCGGCATGTGTAGTAAAAATGAAAGAATTAGGGTGCTTGTATAAATGTAGGGGTGATGTTGTAGATGCAAATCTTCAGCATGAGTAGGAAAATGGAATGGTGTGTTGAGGGTGCTTGGATTAATGTAGTGGTGATGTGTTGATGCCATCTCAGATGTGCGGAAAATATGAATTGAATTAGGGCGCTTGTATAAGGTAGTGGGGATGAGTTGTATGATGCCATGCTCAGCATGTGTAGGAAAATATGGAAATGAATTTAGGGTGCTTGTATCATGTCGTGCTGAGTGTATGTGCCAATCGCAGCATGTGTAGCGAAAATATGAAATGAAGTAGGGTGCTTGTATAATGTAGTGGTGATGTGTATGATGCCATCTCAGCATGTGTAGGAAAATATGAAATGAATTAGGGTGCTTGTATAATGTAGTGCTGATGTGTATGATGCCATCTCAGCATGTGTAGGAAAATATGAATGAAATTAGGGTGCTTGTTTGATGTAGTGTTTGATGGTATGATCCCAGCTCAGCATGTGTGGGAAAATATGAAATGAATTAGGTGCTTGTATAATGTAATGGTGATGTGTATGATGCCGTCTCAGCATGAGTAGGAACATGGAATGGTGTAGGGTGCTTGTATAATGTAGTGGTGATGTGTATGATGCCATCTCAATATGTGTAGGAAACATGGAAATGGGGTGTATGTAGGAGTGCTGTATAATGTAGTGGGTGATTGTGTTATGATGCATTCCGCTGTGTATGAAAATATGAAATGAAGTAGGGTGCTTGTATAATGTAGTGCTGATGTGTATGATGCCAATCTAGCATGAGTAAGGCAACATGTAAGAAGTAGGTGCTTGTTATGTAGTGGGGATGGGTTGATGCCATTCCTCAGCATGTGTAGGAAATATGAAATGAAGTAGGTGCTTGTTATACTGTAGTGGGGATGTGTATGATGCCATCTCCGCATTGAGTAGGAACAATTATGAAATGAAGTAGGTGTTGTCTAATGTAGTGTGATGTGTATGATGCCATCTCAAGATGTGTAGGAAAAAATGAAATGAATTAGGGTGCTTGATAATGTAGTGGTGTGATGTGTATATGATGCATCTCAGAATGAGTAGGAAACATTGGAATGGTGTGTGGGTTGCTGGTATAATGGAGTGGTGAGTGATGATGCCATCTCAGCATGTGTAGGAAAATATGGAATGAAGTAGGGTGCTTGTATAATGTAGTGGTGATGTGTATGATGCCATCTCAGCATGAGTAGGAAACATGGAATGGTGTAGGGGATTTGGACAATGTTTGGTGGATGTGTATGATGCCTCAGCAATGTGCAGGGAAAATATAATTGAATTAGGGTGCTGTATATGTAGTGGGTATGTGTATGATGCCCATTCAGCATGTGTAGGAAAATATGAAATGAATTAGGGTGCTGTGTATAATTGTTAGTGTGATTGTGTATGAGGCCATCTCAGCATGTGTAGGAAATATGAAATGAAGTAGGGGCTTGATAATGTAGTTGGTTGATGGTATGCTGCCCATTCAGAATGTGTAGGAAAATATGAAATGAAGTAGGGTGCTTGTATAATGTAGTGCTGATGTGTATGATGCCATCTCAGCATGTGTAGGAAAATATGAAATGAATTAGGGTGCTTGTTTGATGTAGTGGTGATGTGTATGATGCCATCTCAGCATGTGTAGGAAAATATGAAATGAATTAGGGCGTGCTGGGATATTAATGGTGATGTGTATGATGCCGGTCTCAGCATGAGTAGGAGGACACATGGACTGGTGTCGGGTGCTGGTATAATGTAGTGGTGAGGTGAGAGCCATCTCAATAGGTAGAAAATGGAATGGTGTAGGGTGCTTGTATATAATGTAGTAGTGATGTGTATGATGCCATCTCAGATGGTATGAAAATATGAATGAATTAGGGTGCTTGTATAATGTAGTGCTGATGTGTATGATGCCATCTCAGCATGTGTAGGAAAATATGAAATGAATTAGGGTGCTTGTTTGATGTAGTGGTGATGTGTATGATGCCATCTCAATATGAGTAGGAAAATATGAAAGTATTAGGGTGTGCTTGTATAATGTTAGTGGTGATGTCGGATGATGCCACTCCAGCATGAGTCCCCCGCGCCCAAAAAATGTAATGAAGCCCCCAGTGGCGTGCTTGTTTAATGTAGTGGTGATGTGTATGATGCCATCTCAGCATGTGTAGGAAAATATGAAATGCAAGTAGAGTAGTACGGGTAGGGTTGCTTGTTATATAATGTAGTGGGATGTGTATGATTGCCATATCAGATGAGTAGGAAAATATGAAATGAAGTAGGGTGCTTGTATAATGTAGTGGTGATGTGTATGATGCCATCTCAGCATGAGTAGGAAAATATGAAATGAAGTAGGGTTCTTGTATAATGTAGTGGTGATGTGTATAATGCCGTCTCAGCATGAGTAGGAAACATGGAAAGGTGTGTAGGGTGTTGTTATAATTGAGTGTAGATGTGTATGATGCCATCTCAGGCAGTGCAGGAAAATATAAATTGAATTAGGGTGCTTGTATAATGTAGTGGTGATGTGTATGATGCCATCTCAGCATGTGTAGGAAAATATAAATGAATTAGGTTGCTTGTATAATGTTGTGCTGATGTGTATGTGCCTTCAGCATGTGTAGGAAAATATGAAATGAAGTAGGGTTCTTGTATAATGTAGTGGTGATGTGTATGATGCCATCTCAGCATGTGTAGGAAATATGAACTGGGTAGGGCTGTTGTATAATGTAGTGGTGAGTGTTGATTTGCCATATCAGGCATGTGTAGGAAAATATGGAAATGAAGTAGGGGTGCAGTGTTTAATGTAGTGGTGATGTGTATGATGCCATCTCAGCATGAGTAGGAAAATACGAAATGAATTAGGGTGCTTGTATAATGTAGTGCTGATGTGTATGATGCCATCTCAGCATGTGTAGGAAAATATGAAATGGTGTAGGGTGCTTGTATAATGTAGTGGGGATGTGTTGTAGGCCAGTCAGAATGTTAGTAAAATATGAAATGAATTAGGGTGCTTGTATAATGTAGTGGTGATGTGTATGATGCCATCTCAGCATGTGTAGGAAAATATGAAATGAATTAGGGTGCTTGTATAATGTAGTGCTGATGTGTATGATGCCATCTCAGCATGTGTAGGAAAAATATGAATGAATTAGGGTGATTTGATAATGTAGTCTGGATGGTATGATTTTGCCATCTCAGATGTGTAGGTAGGAAAATATGAAATGAATTAGGGTGCTTGATAATGTAATGGTGATGTGTAGGATGCCGCTCAGCAGGAGTAGGGAAAAATGGAATGTTTGTAGGTGCTTGTATATTAGTGGTGATGTGTATGATGCCATCCAATTGTGTAGAAACAGGGCAATGGTTTGTAGGGTGTGTGCTTGTATAATGTAGTGGTGATGTGTATGATGCCATCTCAGAGGTAGGAAAAATAAAATGACTTAGGGTGCTTGTATAATGTAGTGCTGATGTGTATGATGCCATCTCAGCATGTGTAGGAAAATATGAAATGAATTAGGGTGCTTGTATAATGTAGTGGTGATGTGTATGATGCCATCTCAGCATGAGTAGGAAAATATGAAATGAATTAGGGTGCTTGTATAATGTAGTGGTGATGTGTATGATGCCATCTCAGCATGAGTAGGAAACATGGAAATGGAGTAGGGTGCTTGTATAATGTAGTGTGATGTGGTATATGCCATATCAGCAATGTGTAGGAATATGAATGACTTAGGTGTGCTTTTGTATAAATGTATTGGTGATGTGTTGATTGCCATCGCCTCAAGCATGTGTAGAAATAATATGAAATGATTAGGGTGCTTGTATAACTGCTAGTGGTGAATGTGTATGAGCCATCTCAGCATTAAGTAGGACAACATGTCATGGTTATGGTGCTTGTATAATGTAATGGGGTGAATTGTATGAATGCCATCATCACATTTTAGGAAAATATGGAAAGGAAGTAAGGTGCTTGTATAATGTAGTGGTGTGTGTATGATTTTCATCTCCGCAATGTGTAGTAAAATATGAAAGAAGTAGGGTGCTTGTAGAATTTAGTGGGTGAATGTTCTGATTCCTTCTAGCATTGTGTCGGAAAATAATGAAATGAAATTATTGTTGCTTGTATAAATGTAGTGGTGATGTTATAATGCCATCCTCAGCATGAGTAGGAAACATGGATGGGTGTAGTGTGCTTGTATAAATGTAGTGTGATGTTGTATGAATGCCATCCTCAGCATGATTAGAAAATATGAAATGAAGTAGGGAAGGGTTTGCTTTGTATAATTATGGGGATGTGTATGATGCCATCACTCAGCATTTGTAGTAAAATATGAAATGAATTATGGTGCTTGTATAATGTGTGGTGATGTGTATGATGCATCTCAGCAATGTGAGGAAATATTAAATGAATTAGGAGGGGTGCTTGTATAACTTGTATGGGTGATGTGTATGATGCCATCTTCTTATCATGATATGACATGGAATTGTGAGGGTGCTTGTATAAAAAAATTCATGGTGGATGTGTGTATGCTGCCATCCTCATCATGTGTAGGAAATCTGAAATGACGTAGGTTTGCTTGTATAATGTAGTGGTGATGTTGTATGATGCCCATCTCCAGCATAGTAGGAAAAATATGAAATGAATTATGGTGTTGTATAATGTGTGGTGATGTGTAAGATGCCTCTCAGCATGTGGTAGTACAATATGGAAATGACTTAGGATGCTTGTTGTTATAAATGTATTGGTGCATGTGATGATGCCATCCTATCAGCTTGTAGAAATAATATGAATTGGAACTAGGTCTGTATAATGTAGTGGTGATGTGTAGATGCCATCCTCAAGCCATGTGGTAGGAAAATATTAGAATGAATTAGGGTGCTTGTATAATGTAGTGCTGATGTGCATGATCCATCCTCACATGAGTAGGAAACAATGGAAGGTGTAGGGTGCTTGTATAATTTGTGTGATGGGGTATTATCCAGCTCAGCATGTGTAGGAAATATGAAATGAATTAGGGGCTTTTTATAATGTATGGTGATGTGTATATGCCCGCTCAGCAATGTTAGGAAAAAAAATAATGAAATTCGGGTGCTTGTATCATGTAGTGGTGATGTTGTTGAATGCCGCTCAGCAATGAGTTGAAAATCTTACGAATTAGGGTGCTTGTATACTGTAGTGGTGATGTGTATTATGGCCATCCAGCATGAGTAGGAAAACATGGAATGGGTGGGATGTGCTTGTATAATGTAATGGTGATGTGTATGATGCCCTCTCAGCATGTTGTAGGAATATGAAATGAATTAGGGGTGCTTGTATAATTAGTGTGATTGTGTCTGACATGCATCTCGCATGAGTCAGAAAAATATGAAATAATTGGGTGCTTGTATAATGTATGGTGATGTGTATGAATGCCATCTCAGCATTAGTAGGAACATGGAATGGTGTAGGTTGCTTGTATAATGTAGTGGTGATGTTATGATGCCATCCAGCATGTGTAGGAAAAAATATAAACCGAAATAGGGTGCTTGTATAATGTAGTGTGATGTTGTAGATGCCATCTCAGCATGAGTATGAAAATTGAATTAATTAGGGGTTTGCTTGTAATAATGTAGTGGTGATGTGTATGATGCATCGTCAGCATGTGTAGGAAATATGAAATGATTAGGGGTGCTTGGTCTAATGTGTGGTGATGTGTAGATGCCATCTTCAGCATGTGTTATTAAAATATGAAAATGAAGTAAGGGTGCTTGTAATACGTCAGTGGTGATGTGTCTGATGCCATCTCAGCATTTGTATAAAATATGAAATGAATTAGGGTGCTTGTAAATGTAGTGGTGATGGTTGTATGATGCATCTCAGCATGGTTAGGAAAATATGAAATGACTTAGGTGATTGTATAATGCGTGGTGCTGGTTTATGAATGCCATCTCAGCATGAGTAGGAAACATGGAATTGTGTGGGTGCTTGTTAATGTAGTGGTGATTAGTATGATGCCATCTCAGCGTGTAGGAAAATAAATTAAATGAATTACGGTGCTTTGTATAATGGCGTGTGATGTGTATTAGATGCCATCTCAGCATGTGTAGGAAAATATGAAATGAAGTAGGGTTCTTGTATAATGTAGTGGTGATGTGTAATTTGCCTCTCAGCATGAGTAGTAAACATGGAAGGGTGTAAGGGTTGCTTGTATAAGTATTGGTGATGTGTATGAATTGCCATCTCAGCATTTGTTAAGTAAAATATGAAATGATTAAGGGTGCTGTATAATGTAGTGGTGGATTTATGATCATCTCCAGCATGTGGTATGCAAAATAGGAAAGGAAATAATTAGGGTGCTTTGTATATGTAGTGCTGATGGGTATGATTGCTATCTGAGCAATGTGTAGGAAATATGAAAGGAATTAGGTACTTGTTATAATGGAATGTGATGTGGTAGATGCCATCTCAAGCCTGTGGAGGAAAATATGAAATCGAATTAGGGTGGCTTGTAATAATGTAGTGGGATGTGTATGATGCCATCTCAAGCATGTGTAGGAAAGAGGAATGAATAGGGTGCTGGTAGAATGATGTGATGTGTATGAGCATCGTCACATGTTAGGAAAATATGAACTGAATTAGGGGCTTGTATTATGTAGTGGTGATTGTGTATGATGCCATCTCAGCATAGTTAGGAAAATATGAATGGTGTAGGGTGCTTGTCTAATGCTAGGGTGATGTGTATGATCGCCATCTCAGCTGTGTAGTAAAATACTATGAAATGAGTTAAAGGGTGCTTAGTAAATTAGTGGTGAGTGTATGATGCCATCTCAGCATGTGTAGGAAAATATGAAATGAATTAGGTGCTTGTATAATGTAGTGGTGATGTGTATATGACATCTCAGCATGTGTAGTGAAAATTATAAATGAATTAGGGGCTTGTATAATGGTAGTGTGATGTGTATGATCCATCTACGCATGTGTAGGAAAATATGAAATGAATTAGGGTGCTTGTATAATGTAGTGGTGATGTGTATGATACCATCTCAGCATGAGAAGGAAGCATGGAATGAAGTAGGGTGATGCCTCCCTTACTGTTACAACTGCCAAAGTGAATCCACCAACCAAATAATCAAAGTTATATCCAAAATTAAAAACAAATCTCCAAAAATACCATTAAAACATTTCACGCAAACATACAAACATATACAAACTGACTAACGTAAAATCCAACTATCTAACTATATAACTAACTGACTATCTAACTAACAACTGACTAACTTATGAATTAATCACCTAAATAAATAAACAATAAAACTGAATAAAACAACATAAGCCATGAACGATTGACTCACCTGACAAACACAAACAAGGAGACAACGATGGCCCCAACAGTGAGTTGTGAGGTTGTCTGCAGTGGGTGGGTGGGTGGGTGAGTGGGTGGGTGGGTGGGTGTGACCCAATGGCCCCACAGTGAGTTGCGAGGTTGTCTGCTGTGGGTGGGTGGGTGGGTGAGTGGGTGGGTGGGTGGGTGGGACCCGATGGCCCCAACAGTGAGTTGCGAGGTTGTCTGCAGTGGGTGGGTGGGTGGGTGGGTGGGCGGGTGGGCGGGTGGGACCCAATGGCCCCAACAGTGAGTTGCGAGGTTGTCTGCAGTGGGTGGGTGGGTGGGTGTGTGGGTGGGTGAGTAGGTGGGTGGGTGGGTGGGTGAGTAGGTGGGAGCATGGGCGGGAGGGTTGGTGGGTTAGGTGGGTGGGTGGGTGAGCCCCAGTGACCCCAACAGTAAGTTGCAAGGTACTCAGCAAGACACAAGTGTGAGCTGGTCAAATAAAATAAGGGTTATGAGGAACGCCAAGTCTTGATGAGGTTAGTGGAGGAGAACATTGTTTTAAACAGTTTTACCAATTGGTAGCAATCATTTACCAATTGGCAGCAATCATTTACCAATTGGTAGCAATCATTTACCAAGTGGTAGCAATCATTCACCAGTTGGTAGCAATCATTTACCAATTGGTAGCAATCGTTTACCAATTGTGGCACATAGTGACAGGCTATGTTACTATGTGCCACTAGGGAACGGCAACTAATATTAGTGTTTGAAAAACTAATATTAAGTGATATTATTATAGTGTCACAAATATTAGTTTTTCAAATAAATTCGAATTTCTGGTGAGACGGCTCGTGATAGGAAGGGCTAAAAAGAAAAGGCATTGATGAACTGAACCCCAAACAATCGTTGAAGCATTGATGAACTGAACCCCAAACAATCGTTGAAGCATTGAGCAGAGCAGAGCAGAGCAGAGCAGAGCAGAGCAGAACAGAACAGAACAGAACAGAACAGGACAGGACAGGACAGGACAGGACAGGACAGGACAGGACAGGATAGGACAGACCAGACCAGACCAGACCAGACCAGACCAGACCAGACCAGACCAGACCAGACCAGACCAGACCAGACCAGACCAGACCAGACCAGACCAGACCAGACCAGACCAGACCAGACCAGACCAGACCAGACCAGACCAGACCAGACCAGACCAGACCAGACCAGACCAGACCAGACCAGACCAGACCAGACCAGACCAGAACAGAACAGACCAGACCAGACCAGACCAAACAGAACAGACCTACCACAAGCACGCAACCAGACCAACCAGGCCCAACCAGACCATCCCAGACCAGAACCATACCAGACCATACCATACCAGACCGACCACCAGACCATACCATCCCCAGACCAACCAGACCAGACAACCAGACCGACCCCGACCAGACCAACTCAACCAAGACCATGATCCATAACCTAACCCGACCAGCCAGCCAGACCCGACCAGACCATACCATAACAAGACTAACGACAGAACAGAACAGAACTACAGAACAAGAACATAACAGACAGAACGCGAACAGAACATAACATAACAGAACCTCAACATAACATAACAGACACAAGAACAGAACAAACATACATAACAGACCAGAACAGAACACATAACAGAACAGAACAGAACAGAACAGAACAGAGAAAATAAAATAAAATCAAGAAAAAGGAAAGAAAAGCCATGCAACGGTAGTGATGGTGATGATGATGAGGCAGAATCAATGAAACATCAATAGTTCACTGATGTTCTGCCAGGGATACTGAATCTGTTCCGTGGTGTACTTCCAGTTCACTGATGTACTGCCAGCGATCCTGAATCAGTTCCGTGGTGTATTTTGGAAGGGCCATGTAGGAAGAGGTACATTGTGCTGGTAGGCCCTTTATAGCGTGCCTCATCAGCAAACCTCATCAACACCGTGGTGTATGTTGGAAGGGACATGCTGGACGAGATCCATTGTGCTGGAACCTTGCATGGCTTGAAATGTCTACACCCTAAAACCCTAAACCCATGTGATTGCTGTACTCTTGAGTATGGTGTAGCAGTGTTTGTACTGCACATGTGCGCTCCGTCCGCTGATGGTGAGCAGCCTGAAGGCTGATAGACAATCTAATGAACCCAAACCTTGCATGGCCTGTCCCATGCACTGTCATTGTTTTTGGCTGCATGTAGCAGCTTCCAGGTAGCCCCCCTGGCTTGTTTTTCAGCCAAACCGAAAGCAACCTAGTGCACCTAGAAGCTTTCGTAATCAGCTTTCTAGCACTTCTGAACTTTATGGCATTCACACAGTGCCTGGCTCATGGAACTGCCATGAAGCTGCTGTACATTGACGAAAACAAAAACAATGGTACCATGCAACAACACCAAGTGTGGGGCCTGAGCCTGCTGCATGGGGGTGGCACCAGCCACATCACTACATGGGGTCGGTAGCAAGGGACAGGTGCCCCTGGGGACGGGTGCAGACAAACCTGGAATTCAGGGGAGATGAGGAACTGCCGTGCGGCTGCCACCAAACTCCCGAGGGCGACTCCGCATCGCTCTAAGGCCGAAAGGCGCGCTACGGAGCGTCCACTAGGGCTTTTCATCGTGCTTGGACGCATGCTACTGCAGTCCTTACGCCATGGCTGCAATCTCGGTTTTAACCAGAGGAAACCTCAGGTTTCAATGACGCATGCGTTACGAGACCACTAGGTGTGAAACTCGCAGCCCTTGTTGTATCCTTGTTGCACGTTGCGTATAAGAAGTGGGCGTAAATATAAATCGGGATGATGCCCTTACGTACACTACGAGCTGCGTCCTTAGCAGCGACTAGTTTTATTTGAACATGTATAGCAACCAGGACAGGCTTGGTGTCGCGATGTGCAGCTGCTTGGTGCAAGAGTGACGGACGCGGACGGTGTGATGTGGTGTGAGGTTCGACACGCTGATGACACACTGATGACACGCACACGTTGACACAAATGAACGGCCCCGAATCAAAGCTCCCGTGCGCAAGTCCATCCGCCCAACCTGCCATTGGTCGCCGTCCACGCGTTGGAGGCGCCTTCATCCATTTTCTTAATAAGATGTTATCGAAATAATAATCTATTGTAATTATAGTGAGTTTTCAGCCAAACACATGTAACCATCATGTTCAGCATCTGGCCAGATAGTATTCTCTACCATTGTGTTCTTCAGCAACATTACGACTCACGAGGACTTCATCAATAAGGTACCTTCTAACAATATTTGTTGTATATTTAAATAGCTGGTCGAGAGCTTGATGCGTTCCTCCATTTTACCATAGTCACTATTTAGACCAGTTTGATATTGGTATACTCCAATACTATATACACTATATAGTATTGGAGTTCGTGAAACTAATCGTTATGTTCATTTATGTTGTTGGATCGCGTCCAGCCGACTTTCTGAGTCCTGGCCTGTACGTGGCATATTAGGGGGCCCGTGTGACATACACAGCTGTTCTATCATTATCAGTAACTTACTTACTTGGTTCATGAAACATGTTATGCTACTGCATATGGCTGGGGATCGGCAAATCATACGATATTGACCAAAGACGCGTAGGATATCATATGATATCATACAAAAATCATATGATTTAATATCATATATATGATATGATGCCCCAGGCCAAAGTTACCTAGTCAGACCGCCGGCATCATATGATATCATATGATATCATATGATGACATGATATCATATGATGTCATATTGCCGACCCCTACATATGGCGGTAGCATGACGTGTTACTAGGCACGTGTGAGCCAGTGTACTTCAAACGGACCCCTGTGGTTGCGTCCTGGGACGCACCTTAATTCGGTAGGTTGCGTCCTGAACGCACCTAATTTGGTAGGTTGCGTCCTGGGACGCAGTCGAATTTTTAGGATGCGTCATACCCGCGTCATACTATCATCAGAACCCGTAGCCCACGGAAATGGAGTGGTGGTGGGCCAATCAACTGATGGGTGAGACGCAACCAACGTCCTGAACCTGCGTGAGCGCTGAGTGGCGCGTGCCAGCTAGTGCTAGCAGCCGACTTAAGCCCTACTGTAGAACCTGGCCTGGTTCTACCGGCCTACTTATAGTTGCGCTCAATATGTAACATTAACGAATATCCTGAGTACCGTATAAAAAACAGACCACACGTTGCCGACAGGGTTTAGGGTTTTAGGGTTTAGGGATTTAGGGCTTAGGGTTTAGGCAGTTCATCTTCGCTTTAAATATAGCTTCTCGTCATTACAACTTTTTTACCCCAAATACCGTAAACTTGAACAGGAAGTTGGAGGTCTCCAAAGTACTTTTGACTTAGCAGCCACCAGCAGGGAGTTTCGAAAGAAGTGGAGAAAGTAGCTACTCGTAGCCAAATAGAGCTACAAACATCGAACAACTTTTGCGAAGGATCTTGACCGCTGCGATGCTGATAACACCAGGGGTTTTTAGAGGGTGGGGCTGGGTGGGGTAAACACGATTACCGGTATTCAACTTGATTTCCCTTCTCCTTTTGTATGCAACTTCCACAATTCCAACTCCCATCTTAATTGGACACCGTATTGAACACGCGGTCCAAAATATGTCTCCTGCCCCCCCCCCCCCCCCCCCCCCCCCCTACCCCTTGCTTATCCCTCTTCAAAGTCTTCATTACATTACATTACATTACATGTTAAAGTCTACTTGACACCGCGAGGGTGTATGAGACTCTGTGCTTTAAACAAAAAGAAAAAGCACCCACAAAGCAAAAAAACCCATTACATCAGGGGTGTGTCGAGGACAAACAAACCAAGCTCCCAACCACCATTTTGGTGGCGTAGGTATTAAACCCCCTAGAGCCGGACCCAGATCTCAACCACTAACAGTGGCGGAGGTAAGAAGCTAACAAATGAGAAGTCACAAGAAGAAAAGAAAAAAAAGGGATAATAAATTACGGTGCCACTACCGGTAAGCAGTCCAGGGCTTCCTGTCTTGCTCTTCTACAAGCAGATAGATAGTCGGCTAGGTTGCTCCAGAAAGTCTTAGTGCCATTTCCATTCATAAAGGTTCTGAATGTGGAATCGCAGAATTCCACATTCCATACGGTTAAGTCGGTATCCTCATGGACATGCCTATAAATATCTGTAAACAGCTTCTGGTAGCGGAGGCGGATATCATTATAAAAAGGGCACTCAAACATATGCATTTCATCCTCAGGTTTTTGGAACCCACACATTTGACAGTGTCTCATTGAACGAGGGATGTGTGCTCTATCCACCACCCTCATTCTTTCTGTGTTCAGCCAATGGGAACCCATTCTAAACTGTGCTATAGAACGAATCTGATCCTGCTTATGCAAGGCAGATGTAAAGGGAATCAAGCCATTCTCATCATTGCTGTTGGCTGCGAGCCATTTCTGGTATCGGAGGCGTTTAAAGCCAACCCTTCTCTCATCAGGGATGTCTCTGACTGCATTGGAGTCACTTGGGTACTTAAACCTCCATGACTCAAAAACTTCAGACATAATACCTTCGACATCGACAGCCTCCAAAATGTTGAGGTTTTTACTGTATCCTAGCTTGTGGAGAGCACAACGTAAGTCATGAACCCAGCCAGTGTTGGAATCAAAAGATTCCTCAAGAGCCATTCTAATGAGATCCTCAGGTTCTTTATCTATGGTCTTGTTCCAGAAGCGCAAAGCTTGTTTAAGCCAAGCAAAACACAACGGGGTTCTACCCAGCTCTTCCATTAGTTAGATGTAGTAGATTGGCAAACACCCAACATTTGTTTAAGTATACCTCTATGCCATTTCTCACAAGCATGGTTATTTTAGATAAGTGTGTTGTTCAGAATAGAAGGAGCCCACACCTCACATCCAAAATTCAGGATAGGTTGTACAAGAGAATCAAACAGGTGGGTGAGAATATCAATATTGTATATCTCCATAGTATGGCATCGCCTACGGAGCATGTGGTGAGCCTTTTGGGCCTTAGCGAGCATCCTAGAAAAAGCAGCTTTTGCACGATTGCTTGAGTCACCATCCACAAAGAGGTATCCCAGGTAGATAAAAGATAACTTTGTAGAAAGCTGTGCTCCATCATAGACAAATTTGTAATCAGGATCCATACGGTCCTCATCACAGAATTGCTTGTTGAAAACGACAATCTCAGTTTTCTTTATATTCACAGCCATCTTAGTAGCCTCGCAGAAATCTCTCAGGCAGTCAAGCATCGCTTGCATATCTGCCGGGGATTCTGCCATTATAGCTAGGTCATCAGCATAAAGTAACAATTGCAGAATCTTTCCCCTAAGCTCAGCCCCTACATTTGGGAGCTTAGATTGGAGGAACGATTCAATTCTATCTATGAACAGACTGAATAGGAGTGGGGATAGGGGGTCTCCTTGTTTAACTCCTACAAGGGATGGAAAGGAGGATCCAATGTCCCCATGTAGGCGAACTTGGAAAACGACATGATTATACATGGACTTCAGAATACTAAGATAGGGGTCTTTTACTCCTAGCCTTGCTAAGCAATCAGAGACTTTTCATTCGGTTCATTCAGAGACTTTTCATTCGGTTTTTTTCTTTCCTCCTCACCTCAACCCTTCTGACAGGAAAACAGGATTCGTGTCTACTGCTGTACAGTAGTGTGAGTTTAACGTTTCGGTAGTTGGTCAGGTTTCCCCCCATGGTTTACCATCTCCGTCTTAGTCTGCTCTCAGTGTTTTATCGCTACTTCAAGTCTACCTGCGTGATGTTACGACTACCACCAGACCTTTATCGAGTCTCCTCCTTTTCACGAGAATGATGGATAACTGTACAAGTGATCGTAATTCTGATCCCCCCCCCCCCCCCCCCCCCCCCCCCCTCTCTCATAACTCTGCACCACATGCCGCTGGGTGAAGCCCAAAGCCTCTAATTGTTTTGGAGAATTGCGCGTATGTTACAGTCCAGGGGTAGACCAGAAAGGCTAAAGGGACTTGCCAAACCGTTGCAGGAAGGGCTAAAAAGAAAAAGCATGATGTCTGTTGTAAAGAAGGCAACACGAAACAATTATATACACCTCAACACCCATGTGTGCTTTCTTGTCTTGCCCACAACTCCCTCGACTAAATTTCACCATCAACACATTGTCACAAGCAGGCCAAAGTCAACCCAGTTGTTACAGTCCAGGGGTAGCCCAAATAGACTCACGGGACTTGCCCAGCCGTGACAGTAGGGGCTAAAACGAAAAAGAACTGATGAACTGACCCCCAAACAATTTTTTTACTGACGGGAACCCTGCGTTCGTGCTACACTGATAATGTAGTTATACAATTGATCGTCATCCCAAATGGAGAGACAATATAATTGTGCAATTCTTATCACATTTTGCATAAGATATTTCCCATAGCTGTTATTTTCAGGTACCAATATTATTTTCAGGTACCAATTATTTTCAGGTACCAGGCAGCTTCTAATCAACTCCACTGAAAGATTGACTGGCTACCCAGCCAAACCTATAGCAACGTAAAAAAGTCGGAAGCTGGCAGAATTGTCATTCCAGTACTGCTGAAATCTTGGGGCTTAGCCCAGTGGCGGCTCAAGGGTCTGCCTAGAAGCTGCTGCTTGAAGCTGAACAGAAAATATATGACATTTCCATTCTTCAAAGGAATCAGGATACATGACCAGCCTCATCCTAGAGTCTTTACCCAAGACCCAAGACAGGCCAAATCCACAACATCTGGGGAGGGGAGGGGAGCGAGGGGAGTCTTCTAGCCAGGCTACTTCAGGCAGGAGGACCCCCGGCTCTGCTGCCTGAGACACAACCAATTTTATAGCCTGCGCCCTGCGGCGCAACGGACCCATATTTCTGGTCAATGGACCCTCCCCACTTTGACGTTGCGTCTGCGAGGATGCAGCCTCCTGAACAACCCTGCTTTTAGCCAGTAGTAGTGCATGGGGATCTGGCCCGCTAATCCAAATCAATGTCTTAAGGGACAAAGTGCTTCACACCTCGGACTCGCTTTACAAAACCAGCATGCCTCATGTGAATATCAGTCTGTCTCTGAGGACGCAGCGTCTTGAACAACCCTGCTTCCAGCCATTCACGCATGTATGGTGTAGGCAGCATTGGTAGCTTTGTCCAGGTACAGTAGCAGCCCGTTATCTACAGCCGTGAGACAAGGCTCCCTTAATTCCACGCCCCACCAGGCGTTCTCATTGTATACAGCATCATGGCGTTTATAGCTTGGCAAGGATTTCCGTCATGACCAGCCTCATGCTGGAGTCCTTACCCAAGACCCAAGACAGGCCCGATCCACACCATCCGGGAAGAGGACGGGAGTGGGAGGGGGGTATTCCAGCCATTCGCGTATGTTGATGTATACAGCATCATGGCCTTTATATCTTAGCAAGGAGTGTCGTCAGCTCGCCGTTCTCTGACATCTCAATCACAATATCCGTTCCTCCAACAAACTCACCGCCGGCATACAGCTGCGAGCACATGGAGGGGGCATGCATGTTGTTTTCTAGCCGATATATGTATGGATTTTGGGGCACACATGTTGTTTCTAGCCAATGGATGGATGGATGAATGTTGGGGCACACATGTAGTTTTCTAGACGATGTATTTGTTCATGGAGGGGGTATGCATTTTGTTTTCTAGCAGATGGATTTATGTTCTGATGTCTGTGAAACCAAACCCACAAACTCACCGCCGGCATACAGCTGCGAGCACATGGCGGGGGCATGCACGTTATTTTCTAGACGATGTATTTGATGAGGATAAGGATGATGATAATGTTGATGATGATTACATTTTTCCTGGTGCCCTACTAGACTCCAAACGCGCCCTTGGCTGGACAGACAGCACATGGAGGGGACATGCATGCTGTTTTTTTAGCCAATATATATGTCCATGGAGGTGGCACGCATGTTGTTTTATAGCAGATGTATTTATGTTCTAGTGTCTGCGGAACCAAACCCACAAACTCACCGCCGGCATACAGCTGCGAGCACTTAAAGAGAGAACCCATGTTGTTTTCTAGCCAATATATGTATGGATTTTGGGGCACGCATGTTGTTATTTAGCCAATATAGTGTGTATGGGTGTTGGGGCAGGCATGTTGTTTTTTAGCCAATATATTGTGCATGGATGTTGGGGCAGGCATGTTGTTTAGCCAATATATTGTGTTTGGATGTTGGGGCACACATGTAGTTTTTTAGCCAATATATTGTGCATGGATGTGGGGGCAGGCATGTTGTTTTTGAGCCAATATATTGTGTATGGATGTTGGGGCACACATGTTGTTTAGCCAATATATTGTGCATGGATGTTGGGGCAGGCATGTTGTTTTTAGCTAATGTATGTATGTCTGCATGCATGGAGGGGGCACGCATGCTGTTTTCTAGACAATGTATTTATGTATGGATGTAGGGGCACGCATGTTGTTTTTCAGCAAATGTCTTCATGTATGGATGTTGGGACAGGCATGTTGTTTTCTAGCCAATGTATTGATGTTCTGATGTCTAGGAAACCAAAGCCCACCTTAGTAAATATTCCCCAGTGCAAGCAGACAGGAAGGTTCCTACAACCTCACGTCCCTTGGCAAGGCGTATGAATGTCAAATTTCAAAACATTCCTACCTGTGTCGCAGCAGCAGTCAGCGAAACCAACACCCACAACAGTTACCATTCCCCAGTGCAAGCAGACAGGAAGGTTCCTTCAACCCCACGCCCCGTGGCAAGGCAAATGAATTTAAAGTTTCAATTTCCTTCTACCTGTGGCTCAGAAGCGGACTTCGAAACCGAAACCCACCATAGTAACTATTCCCCAGTGCAAGCAGACATGAAGGTTCCTTCAACCTCACGCCCTGTAGCAAGGCGTATGGAATTCAAAAATTCCCTACCTGTGGAATTGTGGGCCACTGACTGTATGTCTTGATCACCTCCCTGAGTCCTGGGTTGTGGATCTGCGTTATAGATCACAGTGGGGGTGATGAGTGTGTGTGTGTGTTGATGTGTGGGTGGGGTGGTGGGTGTGTGTGGTGGGGGGGTGGATGATGAGTGTGAGTGTGTGGGTGTCTGATTGTGGGCCACTGACTGTATGTCTTGATCACCTCTCTCTGAGTCCTGGGTTGTGAATCTGCGTTGTGGATCAGGGGTCAGTTGTGAATCACATTTGGGGGGGGGGGGGGGGGGGGGGGGGGGGATGAGTGTGTGTGTGTGTGGTGGTATGTGTGAGAGGGTATTGTGTGTGTTAGTGGTCCGGGGTGTGAATAAGCGTTGTGGGACACCCCCTCCCCTTGAGACCCCTAAGCCACCCAATAGGTCACTTACAACGTCAAAAGTTGAACACTCAGTTCCGTCCTGGATCTTCAGACCCCCCCCCCCCCCCCCCCCCCCCCCCCCCCCCCCCCCGCCCCCTTCAAGACCCCCAACCCGCAATAGGGCAACTTACATCGACACGGACCGTTGACCACCTTATGGGTCCTACTGTAATCTTTATACCCCCCCCCCCCACCCCCCCCTCAAGCCCCAACCAACCCAATAGGCCACGTACATCGTCAAGGACTTTGACACCTTATCTCCTCACTATTATCTTCTACGCCCCCGCCCCCCCCTTCAAGACCCCCCCAAGCCACCCAATAGTCAACTTACAAATTCGTCAAGGACGTTGAACTCACCTTAGAGTCTCCTAGCATCTGCTTACCTCCCCCCCCCCCCCTCAAGCCCCCAAGCCCACCCAATAGGGCACTTACATCGTCAAGGACGTTGACCACCTTATAGTCCTCACTAGCATCTTCTTACATACCCCCCCCGCCACCCACCCCCCCCGCCCCCCCCTCAAGACCCCCAACCACCCAATAGGGCACGTAATTCGTCAAGGACGTTGACCACCTATAGTCCCTCACTAGCATCTTCTTACCCCCCCCCCCCTCCCCCACTCAAGACCCCCAAGCCACCCAATAGGGCACGTAGCATCGACAAGACGTTGACACTTAAGTCCTCACTAGCATCTTCTTACCCCACCCCGCCCCCCACCCATTCAAGACTCGCCAAGCAACCCAATTCGGGCACTTACATCTCAAGGACGTTGACCACCTTATAGTCCCTCACTAGCAGCTCTTTACCCCCCCCGCCCCCCTCGAAGACCCCAACCACCCAATAGGGGGGCACTCCTACATCGCATGACGTTGACCACCTTATAGTCCTCACTAGCATCTTCTTACCCCCCCCCCGCCCCCCCCTCAAGACCCCAAAGCCACCCAATAGGGCACTTACATCGCAAGGACTTGACCACCTATAGTCCCACTAGCAGCTCCTTACCCCCCCCCCCAACGCCCCCCCTTCAATACCCCCAAGCCCCCAATAAGGCACTTACATCTCAAGGAACGTTGACCACCTTATCGGTCCTCACTAGCATCTCTTACCCCCCCCCCGCCCGCCCCCTCTCAAGGCTCAAGACCCCCAAGCCACCCAATAGGGCCTTACGCATCGTCAAAGGACGTGACGAACCTTCTAGTCTCCCTAGCATCTTCTTCCCCGCCCCCCCCCCCCCCCCCCCACCCCCCCTCCTCTTACCCCCCCCGCCCCCCCCCCCCCCGCCCCCCCTCAGACCCCCAAGCCACCCAGAGGCACTTACATCCGGCAATGACGTTGACCACCTTATAGTGCCTCACGATTCAATCTTCCTTACCCACCCCCCCCGCCCCCCCCCCGCCCCCCCTCAAGACCCCCAAGCCACCCAATAGGGCATTACCTCGTCAATGACGTGACCACCTTATAGTCCTCACTAGCATCTTTGCTTACCGCCCCCCCCGCACCCCCCTCAAGACCCCAAGCCACCCAATAGGGCACCTACACATCGTCAAGGACGTTACAACTTAAGTCCTCACTGCATCTTCTTACCCCCCCCCCCCCCCCCCGCCCCCCCCTCAAGACCCCCAGCCACCCCAATAGGCACTTACATCGTCAGGACGTGACCACCTTGTAGTCCTGCACTAGCACCTTTTTACCCCCCCCGCCCCCCCCTCAAGACCCCTCAAGCCACCCCATAGGCATCTTACAATCGTCAAGGACGTTGACACACCTTATATCATCACTAGCATCTCTTACCCCCCCCCTACCCCCCCCCCCCCCCCCCTCAAGACCCCAACCACCCAATAGGGCACTTACAAATCGTCGACGTTGACCACCTTATATCCTACTAGCATCTGCTGACCCCCCCAGCCCCCCCCTCAAGACCCCCAAGCAACAATAGGCACTTACAACGTCAAGGACGTTGACCACCTTATAGCCTCACTAGCATCTTCTATACCCCCCCGCCCCCACTCAAGACCCCAGCCACCCATAGCCTACATCGACATGACATTGACCACCTAATAGTCCTCACTGTCATCTTCTTACCCCCCCCGCCCCCCCATTCAAGACCCCCAAGCCACCCAATATGGGCCCTTACAATCGTCAAGCGACGTTACCACCTTATAGTCCTCACTAGCATCTTCTACCCCCCCCGCCCCCCCACTCAAGACCCCCAGCCACACCAATGGGCACTTACTAACCTCGTCAAGGACGTGGACACCTTATAGTCCTCACAGTAGCCTCTTCTTACCCCCCCCCCGCCCCCCCCTCAGAATACCCCAACCACCCATAGGCACGTCATCGGCAAGGACGTTGACCACCTTATGCCCTCACTAAGCATCTTTCTTACCCCCCCCCGCCCCCCCCTTCAAGACCCGCAGCCACCCAATAGGGTCACGTACATCGTCAGGAACTGTGGACCACCTATAGTCCTCACTAGCATCTTCTTACCCCCCCCGCCCCCCCCTATCAGAACCCCCAGCACCCAATAGGCTCTTACATCGTCAGGACGTTGACCACCTGATAGTCCTCACGACATCGTCCTTACCCCCCCCCCCCCCCCCCCTCGCCCCCCTTCAAGACCCCCAAGCCAACCCATAGGGGCACTTAAAACAACAAATCGTCACGGACGTTGACCACTTATAGGTCCCACTAGCATCTCTTTACCCTCCCCCCCCCGCCCCCCCCTCAAGACGCCAAGCCACCCAATAGGGCACTTCAAAACATCGTCAAGACGTTGACCACGCTTATAGTCCTCACCTAGCATTTCTTACCCCCCCCGCACCCCCCTCAGACCCCCAAGCCACCCATAGGGCACTTTACATCGTCAGGACGTTGACCACCTATATTCCCACTAGCAATCTTCTTACCCCCCCACCCCTACCCCCCCCCCCGCCCCCCCCTCAAGACTCCCCAAGCCATCCCAATAGGGCACTACATCGTCAAGGACTTTGACCACCTGTAGTCCTCACTAGCACAACACCTTTTTACCCCCCCCGCTTACCCCCCCCCCCCCCCCCTCAAGACCCCATAGCCACCCATAGGGCCACTTACATCGCAAGGACGTTGAACACCTTATATCTCACCTACATCCTCTTAACCCCCCCTTCTTACCCCCCCCGCCCCCCCCTCAAGACCCCCAAGCCACCCAATAGGGCACTTACATCGTCAAGGACGTTGACCACCTTATAGTCCTCACTAGCATCTTCTTACCCCCTGCCCGCCCCCACGTGCAAGACCCCAAGCCACCCAATGTGCCACTTACAACTCATCGTCCAAGGACGTGTGACCACTTATAGTCCTCCGACATCTTCTACCCCCCCCCCGACCCCCCCCCGCCCCCCCCTTCAAGACCCCCAAGCCAACCCCATAGGCAACTTACAACACATCGCAGGACTTACCACCTTATAGTCCCTCCTAGCATCTCTACCCCCCCGCCCCCCCCTCAAGACCCCCAGCCCCCACCCATAAGGGCACTTACACTGTCAGGACGTTGACACCTTATAGTCCTCACGAGCATCTTCTTACCCCCCCCGCCCCCACTCAAGACCCCCCCAAGCCACCCAATAGGGCACTTACTATCGAACAGGACGTTACCACCTTATAGTCCCACTTAGCATCCTTCGTACCCCCCCCCTTTACCCCCCCGCCCCCCCCCGTCAAACCCCCAACCACCCCATAGGGCACTTACAATCGTCACGGACGTTGACCACCTTATAGTCCTCCTACAGCTTCTTAACTCCCCCCCCCCCCCCCCTTCAAACCCCACAGCCACCCATAGGCACTTACATCGTCAAGAACGTTGAACCACCTAAGTCCTCACTAGCATCTTCTTACCCCCCTCCTCGTACACCCCCCCCCCCCCCGCCCCCCCCCCGCCCTCCCCTTTCAGACCCCCAAGCCACCCAATAGGGCACTTACTATCGTCAGGGGACGTTGACCACCTTTAGTCCTCACTACATCTTCGTAACCCCCCCCCCCCCCCACCCTCCTCAAACCCCCAAGCCACCCAATGGCACTTACATCGTCAAGGACTTGACCACCTTATAGTCCCTCACTAGCATCCTTCTACCCCCCACCCCTCACCCCCCTCAAGACCCCCAGCCAACCCAATGTATGGGCACTTACTCGTCAGGACGTGACCCACCCTTAGAGTCCTCACTACATCTTCTTGACCCCACCCCGCCCCCCCCTTCAAGACCCCCAAGCCCCCCAATAGGGCACTTACTTTTACCATCGTCAGGACGTTACCACCTTGTAGGCCTCGACTAGCACCTTTTACCCCCCCCCCACGCCCCCCCCCCCCTCAAACCCCCAAACCACCAATAGGGGCACTTACTTGTTGTCAAGGACGTGACCACCTTATAGTCCTCACGCATCTTCTTACCCCCCCCCCCCCCGCCCCCCCTCGTACCCTCCCAGGCCCACCCAATAGGGCGCTTACACTACAATCGTCAAAGGACGTGACCACTTATATCCTCACTACATCTTCTTACCCCCCCCCCGCCCCCCCCTCAAGACCCCCAAGCCACCCAATAGGGCACTTACATCGTCAAGGACGTTGACCACCTTATTCCTCCACTAAGCATCTTCTACCCCCCCCCCCCGCCCCCCCCCTTCCAAGACCCCAAGCCACCCAATGGCACTTTACATCGTCAAGGACGTTGACCACCTTATAGTCCTCACTAGCATCTTCTTACCCCCCCCGCCCCCCTCAAGACCCCCAAGCCACCCAATAGGGCACTTACATCGTCAAGGACGTTGACCACCTTATAGTCCTCACTAGCATCTGCTACCTACCCCCCCCGCCCCCCCTCAAACCCCCAAGAGCCGCCCAAGAGGGCACTTACAAACCCATGTCAAGACTTGACCACCTTATAGCTCCGCACTAGCATCTTTCCCCCCCCCCCGCGCCCCCCCCTTCAAGACCAAGACCCAGCCCCAATAGGGCACTTACCATGCAAGGACGTTGACCCCTTATATTCCATCACTGCCATCTTCTTACCCCCCCCCGCCCCCGCCCCAAGACCCCCAAGCCACCTAAAGCACCCATAGGGCACTTACATCGTCAGGGACGTGACCACCTTATAGTCCCCCTCACTAGCATCTTCGTCCCCCCCACCCCCCCCCCCCGTCCCCCCCTCAAGACCCCCAAGCCCACGCCAATAGGGCACTTACATCGTCCAGGACGTTGACCACCTTATAGTTCTCACTATCATCTTCTTAACCCCCCCCACCCAGCCGCCCCCTCAAGACCGCCCAAGCCGCCCAATAGGGCACTACTCGTCAGGACGTTGCCACCTTACAGTCCTCACTAGTCATCTTCTTCCCCCCCCCGCCCCCCCCATTCAAGACCCCCCAATCCACCCATAGGGCCACATTAATCGTCAAGGACTGGACCACCGTGTAAGTCCTCCACTAGCAGCTTCTTACCCCCCGCACCCCCCTCATACCCCCAAGCCACGCCAATAGGGACTTACAACACTCGTCAAGACGTTGACCCACCTTGTCGTCCTCACTAAGCATCTTCTTACCCCCCCCCCCGCCCCCCCCTCAAGACCCCCCCAACCACCCATGGCACTTACATCGTCAAGTACGTGACACACCCTTATATTCCTCACTAGCTCTTCTTACCCCCCCCCCCGCCCCCCTTCAAGACACAAGGCACCACAATAGGGGCCCACCACTTACCTCGTCAAGGACTTACCACCTTATAGTCTCACTAGCAGCGTCCTTACCCCCCCCCTCTACCCCCCCGCCCCCCTTCAAGACCCCCAAGCCACCCCCATAGGGCACTTACAAATCGTCAAGTGACGTTGACCCCTTATAGTCCTCCTAGCATCTAGCTTCTTACCCCCCGCCCCCCCCTTAAACCCCAAGCCGCCCATAGGGCACTTAACAAATCGTCAAGGACGTTTACCACCTTATAGTCCTCACTAGCATCTCTTACCCCCCCCCGGCCCCCCCTTCAAGACCCCCAGCCACCCAAGGCACTTCATCGTCAAGGACGGTGGGACACCTTATGTCTCACTAGCATCTTCTTACCCCCCCTCCCCCCCTCATACCCCCAATCCACCAAGGGCACTTTACATCGTCACGGACGTTGACCACCTTAATAGTCCTCACTAGCATCTTCTTAACCCCCCCCCCCCCCCGCCCCACCCTCAGCCCCCCAAGCCACCCAATAGGCACTTACTCGTCAAGAACGTTGACCACCTTATAGTCCTCACATCATCTTCTACCCCCCCCCCCCCACCCCTCAGACCCCCAAGCCACCCAATAGGGCATTACTACATCGTCAAGGACGTGGACCAACCTACAGTCCTCACTAGCAATCTTCTTACCACCCCCCCCCCCCCCCCGCCCCCCCTTCAGACCCCCAAGCCACCCATAGGCACTTACATCGTCAAGGACCGTTGACCACCTGTAGTCCTCACAGCATCTTTCTTACCCCCCCCGCCCCCCCCTCAATACCCCACGCCAACCAATAGGCCTTAAATCGTCAAGAACGTGGAACCACCTTGTATCCCCCCTAGCATCTTCTTACCCCCTCGCCCCCCCCCGCCCCCCCCTCAGACCCCCAAGCCACACCAATAGGCACTTCCATCGTCAAGGACGTTGACCACCTTATAGTCCTCACTAGCCTCTTCTTACCCCCCCGCCCCCCCCTTCAAGACCCCCAAGCCACCCAATAGGGCACTTACATCGTCAAGGACGTTGACCACCTTATAGTCCTCACTAGCATCTTCTTACCCCCCCCCCGCCCCCCCCCCTCAAAACCCCCAGCCACCCATAGGGCACTTACATCTCACGGACTTTAACACCTTATAGCCCAACTAGCATCTCTTACCCCCCCCGACTTCTACCCCCCCCCGACCCCCCCTCAGACCCCCAGCCACCCATAGGGCCCTTACATCGCAAGGACGTTGACCACCTTGGTCCACACGAGCATCTTCTACCACCCCCCCCCCACCCCCCCCTTCAAGAACCCCCCAACGCCACCCAATAGGGGCACTTACATCGTCAAGACGTGGGGAAACCACCGTTAGTCCTCCTAGCATCTTCTTACCCCCCCCCCCCCCCCCCCCGCCCCCCCTTCAAGACCCCACGCCACCCATACGGCACTTTTTGTGGTTTTTTTAACAAAAAAAAAAATCGTTTTCAAGGACGTGTGAACCACCTTATAGTCCTCACTAGCACTCTTCTTAATACCCCCCCCCCAACCTACCCCACCCCCCCCCCCCCTCCCCCTGCCCTCAAGACCCCCAAGCCACCCAATAGGGCACTTACATCGTCAAGGACGTTGACCACCTATAGTCCTCCTAGCATCTTCTTACCCCGCCCCTCTCCCGCCCCCCCTCAGACCCCCCAATCCACCCAATAGGGCACTTACATGCGTCAAGGACGGTGACCGCCTTATAGTCCTCACTAGAAGCTCTTAACCCTCCCCGCCCCCCCCTTCAAGACCCCCAAGCCACCATAGGGGCACTTTACAATCGTCAGGACGTGACCACCTTGAGTCCTCCCTACACCTTTTTAACCCCCCCCCCCCCCCCTCAAGACCCCAAGCCACCCAATAGGGCACTTACATCGTCAAGGACGTTGACCACCTTATAGTCCTCACTAGCATCTTCTTACCCCCCCCGCCCCCCCCTCAAGACCCCCAAGCCACCCAATAGGGCACTTACATCGTCAAGGACGTTGACCACCTTATAGTCCTCACTAGCATCTTCTTACCCCCCCCGCCCCCCCCCCCTCAAGACCCCCAAGCCACCCAATGAGGGCACTTACAATCGTACAAGGACGTTGACCACCTTTAGTAGTCCTCCACTAGCATCTTCTTACCCCCCCCCGCACCCCCCTCAATAGACCCCACGCCACCAATAGGGCACTTACATACGTCAAGACGTTGACACCTTAATAGTCCTCACTACATCTCTTACCCCCCCCCCCCCCCCCCGCCCCCCCCTTCAAGACCCCCCAAGCCACCCATAGGGCCTACAACATCGCAAGGACGTTGACCACCTTCTAGTCCTCACAGCACCGTTCTTATACCCCCCCCCCCCCCCCGCCCCCCCCCCAAGACCCCTCCCAAGACCCCCAAGCACCAATAGGGCACTTAACATCGTCAAGGACGTTGACCACCTTATGTCCTCACTAGCATCTTCGTACCCCCCCCCTTCCGCCCCCCCCTCAAGACCCCCAAGCCACCCAATAGGGCACTTACATCGTCAAGGACGTTGACCCACCTTATAGTCCTCACTAGCATCTCTTACCCCCCCCCCCACTCAAGACCCCCAGCCACCCAATAGGGCACTTACAATCGTCAAAGGACTTGACCACCTTATAGTCTCACTAGCATCTTCTTACCCCCCCCGCCCCCCCCTCAAGACCCCCAAGCCACCCATAGGCACTTACATCGTTCAAGGACGTTGACCACCTTATAGTCCTCACGAGCACATCTTCTTACCCCCACACCCCCCCCCCCTCCAGACCCCAGCCACCCAATAGGGCACTTACATACTCGTCAAGGACGTTGACCACCTTATATCCTCACTAGCATCTTCTTACCCCCCCCGCCCCCCCTCAAGACCCCCAAGCCACCCATAGGGCACTTACAATCGTCAAGGACGTTGACTCACCTTATAGTCCTCACTACATCTTCTTAACCCCCCCCGCCCCCCCCTCAAGACCCCAAGCCACCCATAGGGCACTTACATCGTCAAGACGTTGACCACCTTATAGTCCTCACTAGCATCTCACTTTACCCCCCCCCGCCCCCCCCCCCTCAAGACCCCCAAGCCACCCAATAGGGCACTTACATCGTCAAGGACGTTGACCACCTTATAGTCCTCACTAGCATCTTCTTACCACCCCCCCCCCCCCCGCCCCCCCTTCAAGACCCCCAAGCCACCCAATATGGCACTTACAATCGTCAGGACGGACCACCTTATAGTCCTCACTAGCATCTTCTTACCCCCCCCCCCCCCCGCCCCCCTCAGACCCCCAAGCCACCCATAGGGCACTTAAAATCGTCAGGACGTTTTGACCACCTTATAGTCCCTCACTACATACTTCTTACCCCCCCCCGCACCCCCCCCCCCCTCAAGACCCCCAAGCCACCCAATAGGGCACTTACATCGTCAGGACGTTGACCACCTTATAGTCCTCACAGCATCTTAACCCACCCCCCCCCGCCCCCCCCTTCAAGACCCCCAACCACCCAATAGGGCACTTACAATCGTCAAGGGACGGTTGACCACCTTGTAGTCCTCACTAGCACTTTTTACCCCCCCCCGCCCCCCTCAAGACCCCCAAGCCACCCAATAGGGCACTTACATGTCAAGAGGACTTGACCACCTTATAGTCCTCACTAGCATCTTCTTACCCCCCCCGCCCCCCCCCGCTCAAGACCCCCAAGCCACCCAATAGGGCACTTACAAAATCGTCAAGGACGTTGACCAGCCTTATAGTCCTCACTAGCATCTTCTTTACCCCCCCCGCCCCCCCCCCCTCAAGACCCCCAAGCCACCCAATAGGGCACTTACAATCGCAAGGACGTTGACCACCTTATAGTCCTCACTACATCTTCTTACCCCCACCCCCCCCTTACCCCCCCCCCCCCCCCCCCTTCAAGACCCCAAGCCACCCAATAGGCACTTACCATCGTCAAGGACTTGACCACCTTATAGTCCCTCACTAGCATCTTCTTACCCCCCCCGCCCCCCCTTCAAGACCCCCAAGCCACCCAATAGGGCACTTACACATCGTCACGGACGTTGACCACCTTATAGTCCTCACTAGCATCTTTTACCCCCCCCGCCCCCCCTAAGACCCCCAAGCCCCCATGGGCACTTACATCGTCAAGGACTTTGACCACCTATATGTCCTCACTAGCATCTTCTTACCCCCCCCGCCCCCCCTCAAGACCCCCAGCCCCCCAATAAGGGCCTTACATCGTCAGGACGTTGACCACCTTATAGTCCTCACTAGCATCTTCTTACCCCCCCCCGCCCCCCCCTCAGACCCCCCCAAGCCAGCCCAATAGGGCACTTTACAACATCGTCAAGGACGTTGACCAACTTATAGTCCTGCACTAGCATCTTCTCCCCTTACCCCCCCCGCCCCCCCCTTCAGAACCCCCAGCCACCACATAGGGCACTTACATCGTCAAGGACGTTGACCACCTTATAGTCCTCACTACATCTTCTTACCCCCCCCCCCCCCCCCCCCCCCCTCAGACCCCCAAGCCACCCAATAGGGCACTTACATCGTCAAGGACGTGTGACCACCTTAAGTCCTCACTACATCTTCTTACCCCCCCCCCCCTCCCCCCCCCCCACGCCCCTTCAAGACCCCCAAGCCACCCAATAGGGCACTTCCATCGTCAAGGACGTTGACCACCTTATTCCCTCACTAGCATCTCATAACCCCCCCCCCGCCGCCCCCCCTCAAGACCCCCAAGCCACCCAATAGGGCACTTACATCGTCAAGGACGTTGACCACCTTATAGTCCTCACTAGCATCTTCTTACCCCCCCCCCCCCCCCCGCCCCGCCCCCTTCAAGACCCCCAAGCCAACCCAGTAGGCACTTACATCGTCAAGAGTTGACCACCTTATAGTCCTCACTAGCATTTCTTACCCCCCCCCCCGCCCCCCCCCTTCAAGACCCCCAAGCCACCAATGGGCACTTACAATCGCAGAGACGTTGACCACCTTATAGTCCTCACTATAGCATCCTTCTTACCCCCCCCGCCCCCCCTCAAGAAACCCCAAGCCACCCAATAGGCACTTACACAATCGTCAGGACGTTGACCACCTTCAATAGTCCTCACTAGCATCTTCTTACCCCCCCCGCCCCCCCCTTCAAGACCCCCACCACCCATAGGGCACTTACATCGTCAAGGAACGTTGACCACCTTATGTCCTCACTAGCATCTTCTTTTACCCCCCCCACCCCCCCGCCCCCCCTCAAGACCCCCAAGCCACCCAATAGGGCACTTACAATCGTCAAGACGTTGCCACCTTATAGTCCTCACTAGCATCTCTTTCCCCCCCCCGCCCCCCCCTCAGACCCCCAAGACCCCCAATAGGGCACTTACATCGTCAAGGACGTTGACCACCTTATATTCCTCACTAGCATCTTCTTACCCGACCCCCCCCCCGCCCCCCCTCAAGAACCCCCAAGCCACCCAATAGGCACTTACATCGCAAGGACGTTGACCACCTTATAGTCCTCACTACACTCTTCTTACCCCCCCCCCGCCCCCCCCTCAAGACCCCCAAGCCACCCAATAGGCACTACATACATCGACAGGACGTTGACCACCTTATAGTCCTCAACTAGCATCTTCTTACCCCCCCCTCCCCCCGCCCCCCCCTTCAAACCCCCAGCCACCCAATAGGGCACTTACATCGTCAAGGACGTTTGACCAACCTTATAGTCCTCACTAGCATCTTCTTACCCCCCCCCCGCCCCCGCCCTCAAGACCCCCAAGCACCCAATAGGCACTTACAATCGTCAAGGACGTTGACCACCTTTAGTCCTCACTAGCATCTCTTACCCCCCCCCGCCCCCCCCCTCAAGACCCCCCCCCCATAGGGGCAACTTACACTCGGCAGCGACGTTGACCACCTTATATTCCTCACTAGCATCTTCTACCCCCCCCCCCCCGCCCCCACCCTCAAGCCCCCCAAGCCAACCCATAGGGGCACTACAATCGTCAGGACGTTGACCACCTTATAGTCCTCACTAGCATCTTCGTACCCCCCCCCCCCCCCCCCTCAACCATACCCCCAGCCACACCATAGGGCACTTACAATCGTCAAGGACGTTGACCACCTTATAGTCCTCACCTAGCATTTCTTCTTACCCCCCCCCGCCCCCCCTCAAGACCCCCAAGCCACCCATAGGCACTTTACAATCGTCAAGGACGTTGACCACCTTATACGTCCTCACTAGCATCTTCTTACCCCCCCCCCCCCCCCACCCCCCCTTCAAGACCCCCAAGCCACCCCAATAGGGCACTTACCTCGTCAAGGACGTTGACCACCTTCTATATCCTCACTAGCACTTTTACCCCCCTACCCCCCCCCCCCCCCCCCGCCCCCCCTTCAGAAAGACCCCAAGCACCCAATAGGGCACTTACATCGTCAAGGACGTTGACCACCTTATAGTCCTCACTAGAGCATCTTCTTACCCCCCCCCCACCCACCCCCCGCCCCCCCCCCCCTCAGACCCCCCAACCACCCAATAGGGCACTTACATCGTCAAGGAGTTGAACACCTTATGTCCTCACTAGCATCTTCTTACCCCCCCCCCGCCCCCCCCCTACAAGACCCCCCAAGCCACCCAATAGGGCCTTACACAATCGTCAAGGACGTTGACCACCTTAAGTCCTCACTAGATCTTCTTACCCCCCCCCGCCCCCCCCCCCCGCCTTCAAGACCCCCAAGCCACCCAATAGGGCACTTACATCGTCAAGACGTTGACCACCTTAGTCCTCACTAGCACTCTTTTACTTACCCCCCCCGCCCCCCCTCCAGACCCCAACACCCAATAGGGCACTTACATCGTCAAGGACGTTGACCACCTTATAGTCCTCACTAGCATCTTCTTACCCCCCCCGCCCCCCCCTCCAGGACCCCCCAAGCACCCAATAGGGCACTTACATTCGTCAAGACGTTGACCACCTTATAGTCCTCACTAGCATCTTCTTACCCACCCCCCGCCCCCCCCTCAAGACCCCCAAGCCACCAATAGGCACTTACATCGTCAAGGACGTTGACCACCTTATAGTCCTCACTAGCATCTTCTTACCCCCCCCCCCCCCCCCCCCTCACCCCCCCTCCCTCCCCTCAAGACCCCCAGCACACAATAGGGCACTTACATCGTCAAGGACGTTGACCACCTTATGTCCTCACTATCATCTTCTTACCCCCCCCCCGCCCCCCCTCAAGACCCCCAGCAAACCCAATAGGGCACTTCACTCGTCAAGGACGTTGACCACCTTATAGTCCTCACTAGCATCTTCTTACCCCCCCCGCCCCCCCCTTCAAGACCCCCAAGCCCCCAATAGGCACTTACATCGTCAAGTGACGTTGACCACCTTGTAGTCCACTAGCATCTTCTTACCCCCCCCCGCCCCCCCCTCAAGACCCCAAGCCACCCAATAGGTCACTTACAATCTCAAAGGACGTTGACCACCTTTGTCCTCACTAGCACTTCTTACCACCCCCCCCCCCCCCCCTCAAACCCCCAAGCCCCCATAGGGCACTTACAATCGTCAAGGACGTTGACCACCTATAGTCCTCACTAGCATCTTCTCCCCCCCCCCCCCCCGCCCCCCCCCCCCCCCTTCAAGACCCCCAAGCCACCCAATAGGGCACTTACATCGTCAAGGACGTTGACCACCTTATAGTCCTCACTAGCATCTTCTTACCCCCCCCCGCCCCCCCCTCAAGACCCCCAAGCCACCCAATAGGCACTTACATCGTCAAGGACGTTGACCACCCTTAAGAGTCCTCACTAGCATCTTCTTACCCCCCCCCCCTCCCCCCCTTCAAGACCACCCCAAGCCACCCAATAGGGCACTTACAATCGTCAAGGACGTTGACCACCTTATAGTCCTCACTAGCATCTTCTTACCCCCCCGCCCCCCCCTTCAAGCCCCCCAAGCCACCCAATAGGCACTTACATCGTCAAGGACGTTGACCACCTATAGTCCTCACTAGCATCTTCTTACCTTACCCCCCCCCCCCCCCGTCCCCCCCTCAAGACCCCCAAGCCACCCAATAGTGCCTCTTACAAATCGTCAAGGACGTTGACCACCTTATAGTCCTCTCACTAGCTTCTTCTTACCTCTACCCCCCCCCGCCCCCCCCTCAAGACCCCCAAGCCACCCAATAGGGCACTTACATCGTCAAGGAGACGTGGACCACCTTAAGTCCCTCACTAGCATCTTCTTACCACCCCCCCCCCCCCCCCTTCAGACCCCCACAGCCACCCAATAGGCACTTACATCGTCAAGGACGTTGACCACCTTGTAGCCTCACTAGCATCTTCTACCCCCCCCGCCCCCCCCCTCAAGACCCCCAAGCCACCCAATAGGGCACTTCATCGTCAAGGACGTTGACCACCTTGTAGTCCTCCCTAATCATTCTTACCCCCCCCCTACCCCCCCCGCCCCCCCCCCCTCAAACCCCAAGCCACCAATAGGGCCTTACAACATCCGTCAATGAGACGTTGACCACCTTATAGTCCTCACTAGCATCTTCTACCCTTCTTACCCCCCCCGCCCCCCCCTCCAAGACCCCCAAGCCACCCAATAGGGCCTTACCAATCGTCAAGGACGTTGACCACCTTTAGTTCCTCACTAGCATCTTCTTACCCCCCCCCCCCCCCCCCCCCCCCTTCAAAAACCCCCAAGCCACCCAATAGGGCACTTACATCGTCAAGGACGTTGACCACCTTATAGTCCGCACTAGCACTTCTTACCCCCCCCCCCCCCCCGCCCCCCCCTCAAGACCCCCAAGCCACCCAATAGGGCACTTTACATCTCAAGGACGTTGACCACCTTATAGTCCTCACTAGCATCTTCTTACCCCCCCCCCCCCCCCCCCCCCTTCAAGACCCCCAAGCCACCCAATAGGCACTTAATCGTCAAGGACGTTTGACCACCTTATAAGTCCTCACTAGCATCTTCTTACCCCCCCCCGCACCCCCCTCAGAGACCCCCAAGCCACCCAATAGGGCCTACTAATCGTCAAGGACGTTGACCACCTTATAGTCCTCACTAGCATCTTCTTACCCCCCCCCCCGCCCCCCCCCTTCAAACCCCCAAGCCACCCAATAGGGCACTTACATCGTCAAGGACGTTTACCACCTTATAGTCCTCACTAGCATCTTCTTACCCCCCCCCGCCCCCCCCCTCAAGACCCCCAAGCCACCCAATGGCACTTACATACATCGTCAAGGACGTTGACCACCTTATAGTCCTCACTAGCATCTTCTTACCCCCCCCCCGCCCCCCCTTCAAGAACCCCCCAACCACCCAATAGGGCACTTACATCGTCAAGGACGTTGACCACCTTATAGTCCTCACTATAGCATCTTCTTACCCCCCCCCGCCCCCCCCTCAAACCCCAAGCCACCAATAGGGCACTTACATCGTCAAGGACGTTGACCACCTTATAGTCCTCACTAGCATCTTCTTACCCCCCCCCCCCGCCCCCCCCTTCAAGACCCCCACCGCCCAAAGGGCACTTACATCGTCAAGGACGTTTACCACCTTAGTCCTCACTAGCATCTTCTTACCCCCCCCTCCACCCCCCCCGCCCCCCCTCAAGACCCCAAGCCACCCAATAGGCACTTACATCTCGTCAGACGTTGAACCACCTTATAGTCCCTCACTAGCATCGTTCTTATCCCCCCCCTCCCCACCCCCCCGTCCCCCCCTTCAAGACCCCCAAGCCACCAATAGGGCACTTACATCGTCAAGGACGTTGACCACCTTATAGTCCTCACTCATCATCTTCTTCCCCCCCACCCCCCCCCGCCCCCCACTTCAACGACCCCCACGCCACCCAATAGGGCCTTTAAATCGAAGGACGTTGACCACCTTGTATCCATCATCACTAGCATCTTCTTACCCCCAAGCCCCCCCCCCTCAAGACCCCCAACCACCCAATAGGGCACTTACAAAATCTCAAGGACGTTGACCACCTTAGTCCTCACTAGCATCTTCTTACCCCTCTTACCCCCCCCGCCGCCCACCCTCATCAAGAACCCCCAAGCCACCCAAAAGGCACTTACATCGTCAAGGACGTTGACCACCTTATAGTCCCTCACTAGCACCTCTTTACCCCCCCCCCCCCCCCCTCAAGACCCCAAGCCCACCAATGGGCACTTACATCGTCAAGGACGTTGACCACTTATAGTCCTCACTAGCAATCTTCTACCCCCCCCCCCACCCCCGTCCCCCCTCAAAGACCCCCAAGCCACACAATAGGGCACTTACAATCGTCGTCAAGGACGTGACACCTTATAGTTCCCACACATCTCTTACACCTCTCTTCCCCCCCCCCCCCCCCGCCCCCCCCCCTCAAACCCCAAGCCACCAATAGGGCCTACAATCGTCAGACGTTGCCCATTATAGTCCTCACTATCATCTTCTTACCCCCCCCCCCGCCCCCCCCCCTCAAGACCGCCCAAGCCACCTCAATAGGGCACTTACATCGTCAAGGACAGTTTGACGCACCTTATAGTCACTCACAGCATCTTTCTTAACCCCCCCCTCTGGCCCCCCCCTTCGAGACCCCCAGCTCACCCATAGAGGGCCACTTATACATCGTCAAGGACGTTGAACCACCTTATAGTCCTCACTAGCCTTTCTTACCCCCCCCCCGCCGCCCCCCCTTCAGACCCCCAACACCCAATAGGGCACTACAAAATCGTCAAGTACGTTACCCACTTATAGTCCTCACTAGCATCTTCTTACCCCCCACGCCCCCCCCCATCTCAGACCCCCACAGCCACCCAATAGGCACTTACATGCGTCAGGCGTTGAACCACCTTATATGTCCTCACTAGCATCTCTATCTTCTACCGTTCCCCCCCCCCCCGTCCCCTCAGACCCCCAGCCACCCAATAGGGGCACTTTACTCGTGCAGTGACGTTGACACACCTTATAGTCCTCGACTAAAGCATCTTCTACACCCCCCCCCCCGCCCCCCCCCGCAAGCACCCCCAGCCACCATAGGGCATTTACAATCGTCCAAGGAGGTGACACCTTATAGTCCTCACTACATCTTTATCTTCCGTACCCCCCCCCCCCCCCTCCGCACCCACCTCAAGACCCCCAAGCCACCAATCAGGGCAACTTACACACATCGTCAAGGACGTTGACCCCCTTATAGTCCTCACTAGCATCTTCTTACCCCCCCCCACACGCCCCCCCCGCCACTCCAAGACCCCAAACCAGCCCAATCGGGCACTTACAAACATCGTCAGGACGTGACCACCTTAGTCCTCACTAGCATCTTCTTACCTTCCCACCCCCCCCGTCCCCCCCTCAGACCCCCAATGCCACCCAATAGGGCACTTACATCGTCAAGGACTTTGACCCCTTAAGTCCTCACTAGCATCTTCTACCCCCCCCGCCCCCCCCTTCAGACCCGCCAACCCCACATGGGCACTTCATCGTCAGAGCGTTGACCACCTTGTAGTCCCTCATATCAGATCTTCTTTACCCCCCCCCCCCCCTCCCCCCCTCAAGACCCCAAGCCAACCCAATAGGGCCTTACTCGTCAAGGACGTGTGACCACCTATAGTCCTCACTAGCATCTTCTTACCCCCCCCGCCACCCCCTCTCAGACCCCCCAACCACCCAATAGGGACACATTACAATCGTCAAGGACGTTGACCACACTTATAGCTCCACTAGCATCGTCTTACCCACCCCCCCCCCCCCTCAGAACCCCCAAGGTCCCACCAATAGGGCACTTACAATCGTCAAGGACGTGACCACCTGATATCTCACTGAAGCATCTTCTTACCCCCCCGCCCCCCCGCTACCCGCCCCCCCCTTCACAGACCCCCAAGCCACCCAATAGGGCACTACAAATCGTCAAGGACGTGACCACCTTGATAGTCCCACTAGCATCTTCTGTACCCCCGCCCCCCCTTCCGCCCCCCCCGCCCCTCAAGACCCCCAACCAACCCAAAGGGCACTTACAACAAGATCTCAAGGACTTGACCCACCTATAGTCCTCCTCAAGCTAGCCTACCTTTCTTAACCCCCCCCCGTCCCCCCCTCAAGACCCCCAAGCCACCATAGGCACTTACATCGCAAGGACGTTGACCAACTTAGAGTCCTCACTAGCATCTTTCTTACCACCCCCCCCCCCTGCCCCCCCCCTTCAGACCCCCAGCACCCATATAGGCACATTACAAATCGTCAAGGCGTGAGACCACCTATAGTCCTCACTACATCTTCTTACCCCCCCCCGCCCCCCCTTCAAGACCCCCCAGCCACCCATAGGGCACTTACATCGTCAAGGGACGTTGGAACCACCTTAGAGTCCTCACTAGCCAGCTTTGTACCACCCCCCCCCCCGCCCACCCCTCAAACCCCAAGCCACCCAATAGGGCACTTAAACAATCTCAAGTACGTTGCAACACATAGTTCCCTCACTGAGCACTCTTCCCCCTTATACCCCCCCCGCCCCGCCCCCTCAAGACCCCAAGCCACCCAATAGGGCAACTTACAAAAAATCGCAAGGACTGTTACCCAACCTTATAGTCCTCGCTAGCCATCTTTCTTACCCCCCCCCGCCCCCCCCCCCCTTCAGACCCCACAGCCACCAATAGGGCACTTACAATCGCAGGCTGACCCACCTTATAGTACCCACTAGCTCTTCTTCTCCCCCCCCCCCCCGTGCCCCCCTCAAGACCCCCAAGCCAACCCATAGGGCACTACAATCGTCAAGGACGTGACCACCTTATAGTCCTCACTAGCATCTTCTTAACCCCCCCGCCCCACCCCCCTCAAGACCCCCCAACCACCCATAGGGCACTTATCATGCGTCAAGGACGTTGTGACCACCCTGTATAGCCCACTAATCTTCTTATACCCCCCCCCCCCCTCCCCCTCAAGACCCCAAGCACCCAATAGGGCACTCCACACAACTCGTCAAGGACGTTGAACCACCTTATAGTCTACACTATGCATCTTCTTACCCCCCCCCCCCCCCCTCCCCCATAGACCCAAAGCCACCCATAGGGCACTTCTCTCAAGGACGTTGACCACCTTATAGTCCTCACTATGCATCTTCTTACCACCCCCCCCGCCCCCCCCTCAAGACCCCCCAAGCCACCCAAAGGCACTTACAAACTCGTCCAAGGAGTTGACCACCTTATAGTCCTCAATAGCATCTTCTACACCCCCCCCCCGCCCCCACCCTCAGGACCCCCAAGCACCCAATAGGGCACTTACATCGTCAGGACGTGACCTCCCTTATAGTCCTCCCAGCATCTTCTACCCCCCCCCCCCTCTCCCCCCCCTCCCCCCCCTTCACGAACCCCAAGCCACCCCATAGGGGCACTTACATCGTCAATGACGTTTGGACCACCCTTAGTAGTCCTCCCTAGCATCTTCTACCCCCCCCTACCCCCCCGCCCCCCCTCAAGACCCCCAACGCACCAATAGGGCAACTTACATCGTCAAGGACAGTTTGACCACCTTATAGTCCTCAACATGTCTTCTTACCCCCCCCCCTCCACCCCCCCGCCCCCCCCTCAAGACCCCCACCACCCAATAGGGCACTTACATACGTCAAGACGTTGACCACCTTATAGTCCTCACTAGCACTTCTTACTTACCCCCCCCGCCCCCCCCTTCAAGACCACACGCACCAATAGGTCACTTACAAATCGTCCAAGGACGCTTGACCCCTTATAGTCCTCCCGAGCATCTTCTTACCCCCAACGGCCCCCCCCGCCCCCCCCCTTCAAGACCCCAAGCCACCCAATAGGACGTAACGTCAGGACGTGACCACCTTATAGTCCTCAAATAGCATCGTTCTTACCCCCTCCCCCGCCGCCCCCCCCCCCTTCAAGACCCCCAACCCCATATGGCACTTTACATCGTCAGGACGTTGAACCACCTAATAGTCCCACTAGCATCTTCTACTTATAACCCCTCTTACCCCCCCGCCCCCCCCTCAAGCCACCCAACCACCAATAGGGCACTTACACATCGGTCAAGGAACGTTTGACCCACCTTAAGTCCTCTACTAGCACTTCTACCCCCCCCCGTCCCCACCACTCAGACCCCCAAGCCACCCAATGGGCACTTACAACTCTCATGGACGTTGACCACCTTATAGTCCTCACTAGCATCTCTTCTTACCTCCCCCCGCCCCCCCCTTCAGACCCCAAGCCAACCCAATAGGCACTTACATCGTCAAGACGTTGACCAACCTTATAGTCCTGCAACTAAGCATCTGCTCTTACCCCCCCCCTCCCCCCCAAGCCCACCCTCCAAGACCCAAGCCCAATAGGGCATTACATCGTCAAGGACGTTGACCACATTATAGTCCTCACTAGCATCTTCTTACCCTTCTACCCCCCACGCCCCCCCCCGCCCCCAGCCACCACGCCTACTCTAAGGACGTGAACCACCTAGTCCACGCTCATATATCCCCCGCCCCCAGACCCCCAGCCCTAGGCTTACATCGTCACAGAGCGTTGACCCCATTTATTCTCACTAGCATCTCTTACCCCCCCCCCCCCCCCCCCCCCCTCAACCCCAAGCCAGCCAATAGGGCATCTACAATCTTCAGACGTTTGACCACCTTATGAGTCTCACTAGCCCTTCTCCCCCGCCCGCCCCCCCCCAAGTACCCCCAAGCCACCCAATAGCACTTACATCTTCAGGACGTTGACCCCTTGATAGCCTCACTAGCATCTTCTACCCCTACCCCTATCCTACCCCACCCCCCCGCACCCCCCTTCAGGACCCCCAAGTCACCCAATAGGGCATCTTACATCGTCAAGGACGTTGACCACCTCGAAGTCTTTCCTAGTCCCATTGAGGATTGTGATCATCTTGTGGGAGAATCCACATTGGGGTGCGGTGCGGGTTCCCTTTACAAAGCCACCACGATCTGCATTGATACCGAGGGGGGTGATGAGTTGTATGTGTGGGATATGTGTGGATA
>JACBWV010000730.1:1183098-1184994 GCA_013435795.1 Chlamydomonas sp. ICE-L | reverse complement strand
GGACGGAGATAGAGAGAGAGGGATCTGTGTGGGCTTGTTAAGATGATGATGAGTGCTCCAACAACTGAATATCTTACGAAATATGTAGGGTTGCCAAGACGTGGGATGGCTGTGAGAGCGTGTGTGTAGGTGTGTGTTGTGTGGGGGGGGGGGCGGGGGGGGGGGCTGAGGAGATTCCAAGAGAGGGGGAGGGGAGGGGGTGGGGGGGGGGGGGAGATAGAGATAGAGAGTGTGTGTGACTGTTAAGATGATGATGAGTGCCAACAACTGAATAATATCTTACGAAATATGTAGGGTTGCCAAGTATGATGGTGTGAGAGCGTGGTGTAGGTGTGGTGTGGTGTGGGGGGGGGGGGGGGGGGGGGGGGGGGGGGGAGAGGGGGGAGAGATAGAGAGAGAGAGTGTGTGTTGACTGTTAAGATGATGATGAGTGCTCCAACAACTGAAATCTTACGAAATATGTAGGGTTGCCAAGTACGTGGATGGTGTGAGAGCGTGTGGTGTAGGGGTGTGTGTGGTGGGGGGTGGGGGGGGGGGGGGAGATAGAGAGAGAGAGGTGTGTGACTGTTAAGATGATGTGATGAGTGCTCCAACAACTGAATATCTTACGAAATATGTAGGGTGCCAAGTACGTGGATGGTGTGAGAGCGGGTGTGTGTAGTGGGTGTGTGTGTGGTGTGGTGGGTGGGTGGGGGGTGGGGGGGGGGGGGGAGATAGAGAGAGAGAGTGTGTGTGACTGTTAAGATGATGATGAGTGCTCCAACAACTGAATATCTTCCGAAATATGTAGGGTTGCCAAGTACGTGGATGGTGTGAGAGCGTGTGTGTAGTGTGTGTGTGTGGGTGGGGGGGGGGGGGGGGGGGGGGGGGGGGGGGTGGGGGAGAGAGAGAGGGAGAGATGAGTGTTGTGACTGTTAAATGATGATTGAGTGCTCCAACACTGAATATCTTACGAAAATATGTAGGGTTGCCAAGTACGTGGATGGTGTGAGAGCGGTGTAGTGTGTGGTTGTGTGTGTGGTGGGGGGGGGGGGGGGGGGGGGGGGGGAGGGGAGTGGGGGGGGGGGGAGGGGAGATAGAGAGAGAGGTGTGTGTGACTGTTAAGATGATGATGAGTGCTCCAAACACTGAATATCTTACGAAATAGTAGGGTTCCAAGTACGTGGATGGTGTGAGAGCGTGTTGTAGGTGTGTGGTGTGTGTGGGGGGGGTGGGGGGGGGGGGGGGGGGGGGGGGAGAGGAGAGGAGTGTGGCGGAGAGATGGTGGGGGAGGGGGGGACGGGGGGGGAGAGGGTGGTGTGGAGGGAGTGGGAGAGAGGTGTGGGGGGGGGGGGGGGGGGGGGGGGGGGGGGGAGGGGAGATAGAAGAGAGAGTGTGTTGTGACTGTTAAGATGATGATGAGTGCTCCAACAACTGAATATCTTACGAAATATGTAGGGTTGCCAAGTAGTGGATGGTGTGAGAGCGTTGTGTGTAGGTGTGTGGGTGGGTGTGGTGGGGGGGGGGGGGGGGGGGGGGGGGGAGGGGGAGATAGAGAGAGAGAGTGTGTGTGACTGTTAAGATGATGTGAGTGCTCCAACAACTGAATATCTTACGAAATATGTAGGGTTGCCAAGTACGTGGATGGTGTGAGAGCGTGTGTGTAGGTGTGGTGGTGTGTGTGTGGTGTGGGGGGGGTGGGGGGGGGAGGGATAGAGAGAGAGGTGTGTGTGACTGTTAAGATGATGTGAGTGCTCCAACAACTGAATATCTTACGAAATATGTAGGGTTGCCCAAGTACGTGGATGGTGTGAGAGCGTGTGTGTAGGTGTGTGTGTGTGTGGGGGGGGGGGGGGGGGGGGGGGGGGGGAGGAGGGGGGAAAGAGAGAGGAGTGTGTGTGACTGTTAAGATGATGA
>JACBWV010000730.1:1175598-1180598 GCA_013435795.1 Chlamydomonas sp. ICE-L | reverse complement strand
GAGAGAAGGAGTGTGTTGACTGTTAAGATGTGATGAGTGCTCCACACAACTGAATATCTTACGAAATATGTAGGGTTGCCAAGTACGTGGATGGTGTGAGAGCGTGTGTGTGTAGGTGTGTTGTGGGGGGGTGGGGGGGGGGGGGGGGGGGGGGGGGGGAGATAGAGAGGAGGTGTGTGTGACTGTTAAGATGTGATGAGTGCTCCACACACTGAATATCTTACGAAATATGTAGGGTTGCCAAGTACGTGGATGTGTGTGAGAGCGTGTGTGTAGGTGTTGTGTGTTGGGGTGTGTGGGGGGGGGGGGGGGGGGGGGGGAGGAGGAGATAGAGAGAGAGAGTGTGTGTGACTGTTAAGATGATGTGAGTGCTCCAACAAACTGAATATCTTACGAAAATGTATGGGTTGCCAAGTACGTGGATGGTGTGAGAGCGTTGTGTGTAGGTGTGTGTGTGTGTGGGGGGGGGTGGGGGGGGGGGGGGGGGGGGGAGATAGAGAGAGAGAGAGTGTGTGTGACTGTTAAGATGATGATGTGCTCCAACAACTGAATATCTTACGAAATATGTAGGGTTGGCAAGTACGTGGATGGTGTGGAGAGCGTGTGTGTAGGTGTGTGTGTGTGTGTGTGGGGGGGGGGGGGGGGGGGGGGGGGGGGGGGAGATAGAGAGAGAGAGTGTGTGTGACTGTTAAGATGATGATGAGTGCTCCAACAACTGAATATCTTACAAATATGTAGGGTTGCCAAGTACGGGATGGTGTGAGAGCGTGTGTGTAGGTGTGTTGTGTGTGTGTGTGGGGGGGGGGGGGGGGGGGGGGGGGGGAGATGGGGGGGGAGATAGAGAGAGAGGTGTGGTGACTGTTAAGATGATGATGAGTGCTCCAACAACTGAATATCTTACGAAATATGTAGGGTTGCCAAGTACGTGGATGGTGTGAGGTGTGTGTGAGGGGTGTTGTGGTGTGGTGTGTGGGGGGGGGGGGGGGGGGGGGGGGGGAGATAGAGAGAGAGAGTGTGTGTACTGTTAGATGATGATGAGTGCTCCAACAACTGAATATCTTACGAAATATGTAGGGTTGCCAGTACGTGGATGGTTGTGAGAGGTGTGTGTAGGTGTGTGTGTGGGGTGGGGGGGGGGGGGGGGGGGAGGAGATAGAGAGAGAGAGTGTGTGACTGTTAAGATGATGATGAGTGCTCCAACAACTGAATATCTTACGAAATATGTAGGGTTGCCAAGTACGTGGATGGTGTGAGAGCGTGTGTGTAGGTTGTGTGGTGTGTGTGTGTGGGGGGGTGGGGGGGGGGGGGGGGGGGGGATGGGGGGAGATAGAGAGAGAGAGTTGTGTGACTGTTAAGATGATGATGAGTGCTCCAACAACTGAATATCTTACGAAATATGTAGGGTTGCCAAGTACGTGGATGGTGTGAGAGCGTGTTGTGTAGGTGTGTGTGTGTTGTGGGGGGGGGGGGGGGGGGGGGGGGGGGGGGGGAGATAGAGAGAGAGGAGGTGTGTGACTGTTAAGATGATGATGAGTGCTCCAACAACTGAATATCTTACGAAATATGTGGGTTGCCAAGTACGTGGATGGTGTGAGAGCGTGTGTGTAGGTGTGTGGTGGGTGTGTGGGGGGGGGTGGGGGGGGGGGGGGGGGGGGGGGGAGATAGAGAGAGAGAGTGTGTGTGACTGTTAAGATGATGATGAGTGCTCCAACAACTGAATATCTTACGAAATATGTAGGGTTTGCCAAGTACGTGGATGGTGTGAGAGCGTGTGTGTAGGTGTGTGTGGTGTGGTGGGGGGGGGGTGGGGGGGGGGGGGGGGGGGGGGGGGAGTGGGGAGGAGATAGAGAGAGAGTGTGTGTGACTTAAGATGATGATGAGTGCTCCAACAACTGAATTCTTACGAAAATGTAGGGTTGCCAAGTACGTGGATGGTGTGAGAGCGTTGTGTGTGTGTGTGTTGTGGGTGGGTGGGGGGGGGGGGGGGGGGGGGGGGGGGGGGAGATGAGAGAGAGAGTGTGTGTGACTGTTAGATGATGATGAGTGCTCCAACAACTGAATATCTTACGAAATATGTAGGGTTGCAGTACGTGGATGGTGTGAGAGCGTGTGTGTGTAGGTGTGTTGTGTGTGGGGGGGGGGGGGGGTGGGGGGGGGGGGGGAGAGAGGGGAGATAGAGAGAGAGAGTGTGTGTGTGACTGTTAAGATGATGATGAGTGCTCCAACAATGAATATCTTACAAATATGTAGGGTTGCCAAGTACGGGGTGGTGTGGAGAGCGTGTGTGTAGGTGTGTGTGTGTGGGGGGGTGGGGGGGGGTGGGGGGGGGGGGGGGGGTGGGGGAGAGTAGAGAGAGGAGAGGGTGTGTGACTTTAAGATGATGATGAGTGCTCCAACAAAACTGAATACTACAAATATGTAGGGTGCCAAGTACGTGGATGGTGTGAGAGCGTGTGTGTAGGTGTGTGTGTGTGTGTGGGGGGGGGGGGGGGGGGGGGGGGGGGGGGAGATAGAAGAGAGGTGTGTTGGACTGTTAAGATGATGATGAGTGCTCCAACAACTGAATATCTTACGAAATATGTAGGGTTGCCAAGTACGTGGATGTGTTGTGAGAGCGTGTGTGTGTAGGTGTGTTGTGTGTGTGGGGGGGGGGGGGGGGAGGAGATAGGAGAGAGAGTGTGTGTGACTGTAAGATGATGATGAGTGCTCCAACAACTGAATATCTTACGAAATATGTATGGTTGCCAAGTACGTGGATGGTGTGTGAGAGCGTTGTGTGTAGGTGTGGTGTGGGTGGGGGGGGGGGGGGGGGGGGGGGGGGGGGGGGGGGGGGGGGGGGGAGAGAGAGAGAGAGAGTGTGTGTGACTGTTAAGATGATGATGAGTGCTCCAACAACTGAATATCTTACGAAATATGTAGGGTTGCCAAGTACGTGGATGGTGTGAGAGCGTGTGTGTTGTATGTGTGTGTGTGTGTTGGGGGGGGGGGGGGGGGGGGGGGGAGATAGAGAGGAGGAGTTGTGTTGACTGTTAAGATGATGATGAGTGCTCCAACAAAATATCTTACGAAATATGTAGGGTTGCCAAGTACGTGGATGTGTGGAGCGTGTGTGTAGGTGTGTGTGTGGGTGGGGTGGGGGGGGGGGGGGGGGGGAGATAGAGAGAGAGAGTGTGTGTGACTGTTAAGATGATGATGAGTGCTCCAACAACTGAATATCTTACGAAATATGTGGGTTGCCAAGTACGTGGATGGTGTGGTGTGAGAGCGTGTGTGTAGGGGTGTGTGTGTGTGGGGGGGGGGGGGGGGGGGGGGGGGGGAGATAGAGAGAGAGGTGTGTGTGACTGTTTAGATGATGATGAGTGCTCCAACAACTGAATATCTTACGAATATGTAGGGTTGCCAAGTACGTGGATGGTGTGAGAGCGTTTTGTGTGTGGTGTGTGTGTGTGTGGTGGTGGGGGGAGTGGGGGGGGGGGGGGGGGGAGATAGAGAGAGAGGTGTGTGTGACTGTTAAGATGATGATGAGTGCTCCAACAACTGAATTCTTACGAAATAGTAGGGTTGCCAAGTACGTGTGGTGTTGAGAGCGTGTGGTGTGTGTGTTGTGTGTGTGTGGGGGGGGGGGGGGGGGGGGGGGGGAGATAGAGAGAGAGAGTGTGTGACTGTTAAGAGTGATGAGTGCTCCAACAACTGAATATCTTACGAAATATGTAGGGTTGCCAAGTACGTGGATGGTGTGTGAGAGCGTGTGTGTGTAGGTTGTGTGTGTGTGGGGGGGGGGTGGGGGGGGGGGGGGGGGGTGGGGAGAGAGGAGAGAGAGTGTGTGTGACTGTTAAGATGATGATGAGTGCTCCAAAACTGAATATCTTACGAAATATTTAGGGTTGCCAAGTACGTGGATGGTGTGAAGAGCGTGTGTGTGTGGTGTTGTGTGTGTGGGGGGGGGGGGGGGGGGGGGGGGGGGGGGGGAGATAGAGAGAGAGAGTGTGTGTGAGCTGTTAAGATGATGATGAGTGCTCCAACAACTGAATATCTTACGAATATGTAGGGTTGCCAAGTACGTGGATGGTTGTGGGAGAGCGTGTTGTGTGTAGTGTGGTGTGTGGTGGGGGGGGGGGGGGGGGGGGGGGGGGGGGGAGGGGAGATAGGAGAGAGAGAGTGTCGTGACTGTTAAGATGATGATGAGTGCTCCAACAACTGAATATCTTACGAAATATGTAGGGTTGCCAAGTACGTGTGATGGTGTGAGAGCGTGTGTGTAGGTGTGTGTGTGTGGGGGGGGGGGGGGGGGGGGAGATAGAGAGAGGAGAGAGTGTGTGTGACTGTTTAAGATGATGATGGTGCTCCAACAACTGAATATCTTACGAAATATGTAGGGTTGCCAAGTACGTGGATGGTGTGAGAGCGTGTGTGTAGGTGTGTGTGTTGTGTGGTGGGGGGGGGGGTGGGGGGGGGGGGGGGGGAGATAGAGAGAGAGTGTGTGTGACTGTTAAGATGATGATGGTGCTCCACAAACTGAATATCTTACGAAATATGTAGGGTTGCCAAGTACGTGGATGGTGTGAGAGCGGTGTGTAGGTGTGTGTGTGTGGTGGGGGGGGGGGGGGGGGGGGGGGGGGGAGAGATAGAGAGAGAGAGTGTGTGTGACTGTTAAGATGATGATGAGTGCTCCAACAACTGAATATCTTACGAAATATGTAGGGTTGCCAAGTACGTGATGGTGTGAGGAGAGCGTTTGTGTGTAGGTGTGTGTTGGGGGGTGGGGGGGGGGGGGGGGGGGAGATAGAGAGAGAGAGTGTGTGTGACTTAAGATGATGATGAGTGCTCCCAACAACTGAATATCTTACAAATAGTAGGGTTGCCAAGTACTGGATGGTGTGAGAGCGTGTGTGTAGGTGTGTGTGTGTGTGGTTGGGGGGGGTGGGGGGGGGGGGGAGATAGAGAGAGAGAGTGTGTGGACTGTTAAGATGATGATGAGTGCTCCAACAACTGAAATATCT
>JACBWV010000730.1:985598-1173098 GCA_013435795.1 Chlamydomonas sp. ICE-L | reverse complement strand
TGTGTGTGTGGGGGGGGGGGGGGGGGGGGGGGGGGTGATTGTGTGTGTGTGAGAGAGAGAGAGAGAGAGAGAGAGAGAGAGAGAGAGAGAGAGAGGATACACGTATCGTACTATATATTGTGCAATAATTTACAATTTATTGCGCAATATCGTATGATATATCAATATATCCTATACATCGGATGATATTGTCTGATATATCGCACGATAATCTTGGGACCAGGACGATGTCGCGTGGTGAGGATGATCGTGCAATAACGATAATGATATGGTTGCTCATCCTACTGCTCACTGCTCATGTTATCGCTCAAATTTGTAGGGTGTTTGCAGCAATTGTCCATTATACTGCTCACTGCTCATGTCCTCTTTTAAATACGTAGGGTGCTTGAAGAGGTTGCCCATCCTACTGCTCACTGCTCATGTCCTCTCTCAAATGCGTAGGGTGCTTGCAGTGGTTGCCCATCCTACTGCTCACTGCTCATGTTCTCTCTCAAATTCGTGGGGTGCTTGCAGTGGTATCCCATCCTACTGCTCGCTGCTCATGTCCTCTCTCATATTCTTAGGGTGCTTGCAGTGGTATCCCATCCTACTGCTCACTGCTCATGTCTTCCCTCTAATTCGTAGGGTGCTTGCAGCAATTGCCCATCCTACTGCTCATGTCCTCTCTCATATTCTTAGGGTGCTTTGCAGTGGTATCCCGTCCTACTGCTCACTGCTCATGTTTTCTCTCAAATTCGTAGGGTGCTTCCAGTGGTTGCCCATCCTACTTCTCACTGCTCATATCCTCTCCCAAATTACTGGGTTGCTTGCAGCAATTGTCCATCCTACTGCTCACTGCTCATGTTCTCTCTCAAATGCGTAGGGTGCTTGCGATGGTTGCCCGTCATCGTCTTTGACGCTGAAGAGTGGAATCCAGAACATGCTAATGCATTATATTCCTGAAGTTTTGGAAGTTGTTGAGGTGAGAATCAACCAAGTAAATATACCTTGTAAATATACCTTGTGAACAATCCCTAGAATCAACCACACCTCTGATTGGTCTCATTTTTGTGCATCAAATTCTCATAAATAAAGCTGATCTATACATATGCAATGCATCACAGTCCAGGAACGTTCAATACAAGATGTATATGTAACACAAGTTCGAGTAGCAATGCATTCCTGAGGTTGTGGATGTTGTTGAGGTGAGAAGCAGGTCTCACGATTTGAAAACAAGACATCAAAACTGTACCATATTTTATAATATTATGTCCTGCGGTGCTAGATGTTGTTTAGGTCAGAATCAGGGGCGCACCACTGTATAAGAAGTCCTAGGCAGCGTCAGAGAGTGATGGCTATCGGAACAACAGGCGGCAACAGAATGGAGCAGAACGAAGCCAGTTAGGTACGAGACGGTTGGATGACGTGTCAGGCTTCGTCTCGGTCGTCGGACGGACAAACGGACAAACGGACAACGGGTTGAATCTAGGCGCTCCCGCCCCCTCCTGGGGGGCTCCGCCAAAAAAACAATTTCGAACAGGAAGCTAAGAGCTTGAATCAGGTTAACCGTAGCTTTTCTTTTCAGCTACGAGCAGCAGCTTCTAGGCAGCTTCCTGAGCCAGCCCCGTCGGTAAAACGATTGTTTGGGGTTCAGCTCATCAGTGCTTTATCTTTTTAAGCCCTTCCTTTAACGGTTGGGCAAGTCCCTTTAGCCTATTTGGCCTACCCCTGGACTGCAACATACATACATACATACATACATACCTACATACAGTGGGCCAAGCTCCAAGATCTCAACAGTAGTAGAAACATGATTGTGTCCGCTTCCGGATGCACTACGTTGCTCTAGGTTTGACTGGGTAGGAGGCCAAGGGGGCTGCCTAGAATCTACTGCCCGTAGCTGAAGAAGTTCTATGCAGCGTCGCAAACGACGCTAAAAATTAACAGAGAGTGTTCGCGACGGAGCAACAGGTGGCAAGAGAAGCGAGTTAGTTACGAGACCGTTGGCTGACGTGTCAGGCTTCGTCTCGTTCAGACGGTCGCGACTGCGGTCGGACGGACAAATGGTTAACCCTGGGGGCTCCTGCCCCCTTGAGGAAGGGCTTAGCCAAAAACAGAGCTATGCATGGGCTCTTACCCTATCACTGATAAAATGCATCTTGGCATCGCCCATACCGCTGTTTTTGCTTTCAACAACACGTCGCCATTTCGTCGCTGCATGGCGAGGCATGGGTCCGGATAAACTAGTCAGAAATGCAGCTTGTCGTATTGGGGTCCGACCGAGTCGCTCAATTTGCAACGCGTCTCACGAAAAGAAAAAACAGTGGGCCAGACCAGACTGTTACAGGGTACTACTTTTTGTCAAATTGGTCAGCGCTTAAAGCGCACAAACGTCAAATTGATCAGCGCTTTTTAGTGCAAAAAGCGCAAAAACTGCGCGTTGCGCCCACAGGGGGGTTAAAAAACTGCGCAAAACGTGCAGAGGGGCTCAAAAAGGCAGCGCGGCACTGCGCGCTTAGTAGTACCCTGGACTGTTATGGGGTGAGTCGAAGGCAAATATGGCAGACTGGCTGGGGAACTGACTTTTTTTTTATTAAAACGGTGCATTTCCATTGGACTCGACTTGAGTTAACTCGCGCCCCACTCTTTTTGGATCCGTTTTTTCGAAGTCCAGACCGTTTCAAGTCAATTTTAGTTTACTCAACTCATGTCCCTTTTTGGGACTCGAGTTGGCTGAACTTGAATTGTGTTGTACTTCTCTCTCATCTCTCTCGCAAATCTGCGCAGTACAGGTGCGATCAATGGAAACACGGAACACTGGACTTGAGTTAACTTGCACAAATGTCAAGTCAAGCCGCGCGAGTGCTAAGTCGAGTCCGTTCAACTCAAGTCAAGTCGTCCAATGGAAATGCACCGTAATTAGTTTTGTTATCACGTTAAACAGTTATGGTGATATCCTGCGAAACGCTCAGCACTCGGAACCAGGGCTTGGGTAAACCTCCGACATGCATGAACATGCACGAACTACCTCCTGGCCGGCATGTAGCGTTTTGCAGGATGTCATCATAACTGTTAAACTAGATAACTTGCGCAAATGCAAAATCTACTTGCGCCAGTGCTAAGTTGAATCTGTTCAAGTTAAGTTGACTCAAGTCGAGTTAACTCAAGTCAAGTCGTCCAATGGAAATGCCTACACACATGCCTAATTACACTTGCACTTCAATAACAACAAGCCCCTCCACTTGAAGAATGATTATGCGCTGATGTGTGAATTGAATCCAACCACACAAACAATGCAAACATACACACACGAACAGGGACACAAACACAAACACAAACACATACACTCACACAAACACATGCCTACACACATACCTAATTAATTGTAGTATCACGTTTGACAGTTCTGATGACAACTTGATGAAAAAAGGAAATACGAAACCAGGGTCTGCGTAAACCTCTTCGACCCTCTTCGACTATCTTCGTGCGCAACGAAGAGAGTCGAAGAGGTTTACGCGGACCCTGGTTTCGGTTTCTTTTTTTCTTCAAGTTGTCATCATAACTGTCAAACGTGAAAAGCATTTGTAGCCAACTACAGAGCTTGGCCAAGCGGATGGCTGTATCATCATCGACAAATTCCTCTGTGTCTTTGGCTAGAGCCAGGAAACCCATCCTTGGGGTTAAAATCCTTTACAGTGAAAATCCTTTGGGGTGAAAATTCCTCTGTGTCTTTGGCTAGAGTCAGCAGACCCATCCTTTGGGGCTGGGGTTGGGCCAGTATGGGCCAGCTAGCACCAACATGGCCAAGGCTAGAGCCAGGAGACCCATCCTTGGGGTGAAAATCCTCTGTGACAAATTCTATGAAAATCCTCTGTGTCAAATTCTGTGAAAATCCTCTGTCTCAAATTCCTTTGTGTCTTTGGCTAGAGCCAGGAGACCCATCCTTTGGGGGTTTAAATCTTTTCATTCGAAAGCACAACAAATGGGTTCAGTCAGTGTTTCTTTTTTCGACGACGCTTCGCCATTCCGTCGAATGCCACACCCCCTGGACCCCCCGATATCGGGACACGCTGCCCCCCGACCCCCCCAGGCTCCGCACTTTGCGCTCCGCCATGCGATGGCTACGCAAATATCCTGAAATCAGGGTTGAGAAGTCCAAGTAGCTACTCAACCGGGACTACAGAAATCTGAAATAAAAAACAAATGGGGTCAGTTGCTGTTCTTGTTTTGCGGGGGGGCGGGGGATGCCAACCCAAGAACTAATGGGAATCCTTTCATTAACAATATATATGTTTTCTGTTCAGGCTGGCCCTGATGAGTTCGAATTGGATGGCGAGGAGGAGTTCAAGAAGTTGGAAGCTAAGCTGGGGGATCAGGCGCCCCACCAGTGAGCTCGGGCTTCACTGTTTCAAGGAGTTCAAGGAGTTGGAAGCTAAGCTGGGGGATCAGGAGCCTCACCAGTGACTCGGGCCTCACTGTTTCAAGGAGTTCTAGAAGTTCAAGAGTCAAGGAATTACAGAAGTTGGAAACCAAGCTAGGGGATCAGGAGCCTTACCAGTGAGCTCAGGCTTAACTGTTTCAAGGAGTTCTAGAAGTTGGAAACTAAGCTGGGGGATCAGGAGCCTTACCAGTGAGCTCAGGCTTAACTGTTTCAAGGAGTTCTAGAAGTTCAAGAGTCAAGGAGCTGAAGAAGTTGGAAGCCTAGCATTGGGACCAGGAGCCTCATCAGTGAGCTCAGGCTTCACTGCTTTTCTTTTCGGCTACTAGCAGCAGCTTATAGGTTGCTCCTTGAGCCAGTCACTGGGCTAAGCCTCAAAAATTCAGCAGCGCTAGACAGCTGATTACATCAGCTTCAAGGTGCACCAGGATGCTTTAGGTTTGGCTGATTAGCCAGCCAGGGGAGCTGCCTAGAAGCTGCTACGTGTAGCCCCAAAAGGAAACAGTGTCAGGCTTGGTTTGCATTGGAGTACCAGCTTTGACTAACACGTCAGGGGTTCAAACTTGTTGCTAGGTTCACGATTTCTGACCTGCCGCCCTTGAAAGAGGCCGATAACTTTCCTGCGTGCTTTCGTGCGGTAGTCCAAGCTCGGGCACAGTCGTGGTCTGCAAAAACAGAACCCACAGTAACCTTCCCCAGTGCCAGCAAACGGGAAGGTTCCTTCAATCTCAAGCCCTGTGGAAAAGCGGTACAGTTATACATGTTTAGATCATGAACCGTCGGGTGCTTCACTAAACCTGCTGTTCTCGGCAGTCAAATACAGGTGTCAAATACAGGTGTCAAATACAGGTGTCAAATACGGGTGTCAAATACAGGTGTCAAATACGGGTGTCAAATACAGGTGTCAAATATAGGTAATAGGTGTCAAATACACAAATATGGAATTCGTTCTCCAACAAGCAGTCATACTCGTGTCCTACAAGTGGCCTAAGAAACTATTTTAGGATTCTCCCCCAAAGAGCAAGCAAAGAACATAGCTGGCCATTTACCTGGCAAGGCATAGCTAGCAAAGCTAGCTAGCTGGCCATTTACCTTACCTACCTTCCTACCTACGGACATTTACCTTACCTACCTACTTACCTACCTACGGAATAGCTGGCCATTTACTGGCATAGCTAGCTGGCCATTTACCTTACCTACCTACGGAATAGCTGGCCATTTACCAACCAGGGTTGTTCCATAGCTTTTCTTTTAGGCTACCCTCGCCAGCTTCTAGGCAACTCCCCTGACTGGCTATTCAGCCAAACCTAACTCAAGCTACTGCAACTTCAAGTTGGCATAATCAGATGTACATGATTGCTGCAAGATTTTGGTATAGCACAGTGGCTGGTTCAGGGAGCTGCCAAGAAGCTGGCAAGGAAAGCCGAAAAGAAAAACACTTGGTTGTTCTAGGCACTGTGTGTTGCGTCACAGACACAGATTTTTGAGGGTCCCTCGCGTTGCAGTAGCACTTCAGTTGCGTCGCATTTCACTCGCGTCGCAGTAGCAGAGTTTGAAACCGGTTGCGTCTCATGATGAAGATTTTGTAGTCCCCCAGAACAACACCGATTCCATCGCTAATATTGAAATATTTTGATACCTAAATACATGTGTAACAACTTCTACAGAGTGTCGGGTTGGGATCAGTAGTTCACCATTTTCCCGAGTGAAAGGATTTTCTCCCGAAAGGATGGGTCTCCTTGACCATGTTGGTGCTAGCAGGCCCATGCAAGTTAAATGAATGAAGGGAGGTTCACCCCCAAAGGATGGATCTCTTCGCACCAGCCTTGATCATGTTGGTGCTAGCTGGGCCATACAGGTTTTAATGAAGGGAGGTCCACCCCAAAGGATGGGTCTCCTTGCGCTAGCCCTAGAACTTGAACTTGGTGACATAGCTTCAGCCAGTAATTCGGCTGCTCCCCGTCTTTGGCGGTAAACAAAATTATTACCAGGAAAATATAAACGCGAACAAATAATTTTTATCAGATTTTTCTTTTCTTTTTCTCTAGCCCTGGGTACAGAGGATATTGTCGATGTTAAAGGCGGAGTCACTCCTACAGAAGGTAGCAGGCACCCTGAGGACCTGAGGTTGGCGGGAGCAACGGGAGTAGCTGGCCCACGACCAATTACACCAGCACCTTGCACAGTAGTTATACACTTACACAACGCCTCCACTACTGAAAATCTGAAAACCACGGTTATACTCCACATGTCCGAGTGGCCCAGTTTTCGTTGTCTTTGTTCAGTGCATCACCGTTATCCCGTTTCGACGAATGGCCCAGTGGTAGAGCTCGAATCCCTACGGGTGCGTTTTAGTGTTCGCGGTCGCTGTCAACCGCCATGGTAGCTTTGTCCAGGTAAAGTAGCAGCTCGTTCCCTACCGTCGTAATACGGGGCTCCCTTGATACCACGGCCTACCAGGCGTTGTATCATTACCGTTATATTTGCGTGTATGTATTACCGGGTACATTACCGATATATAAGTAGGATATCTTAGTAATAGGCGATGCTCTCTTCCTAGATTCCTCGAATTCAGCGTTGTCTAATTTTCTAATTTTAAGGCTTCTTAGTCTTAATTACTTAGATAATATTTTATAAAAACAGAAGGTAAAATAAGCTGACTTACAAAATTTTAGCTCCTAAATAAAATACTATCAAACCCAACATATTAGTAGGATATTACGGGGTACTTAACTACGATATTTTGACATTTTCTTCTTCTTATCATCTCCTTACCACTCCAATCAATAGGTTCTCCTAAACCGTTATACTTTCCTTTCTATATTGAACTTGGTTAAATGGCTCCCACCAGCAATTTGGCTGCTTGCTGGATTCGGCTTCTTGGCACGGCTTCTTACCTATCACGGTACTACCGGTACTTCTTGGCACATTGGCCTCCAGGTTGCCAAGTGCTCAGTCTCTCATCGTCTGCGGGAGGGGCAAGCATGGGTTGTATACCGGTGCTTGAATAAAAAACACTGCTATACCCTGGCTAAACCACACCTCCTGAATTAGGGCGCGCAGAGCTTAGGCCCATGGCGCCACTTTTATGTAAGGTGTTATTGTCCGTCGAGTCGGACACTGAGTTGGCATAGTGCACGCGTGGTCCTGTGGCTCCAGGACCCGGGTTGCCTGCCGCCGGGCCATAGGCTAGCTATGGCCCGCACGTGTCTTCGGAACCTTCCTGAAGACTTCCTTTTCTATATAGCCGCACGAGTTGCGATGATAAGCTATCTGCTCTTCAGTCTTCATTGTGTAACAACTCTATCGATTGAAAGGTTATCGGACCGACCGCTACCCACAGACAGCGCCCCTGCGCCCGTGCCAAGTGGATCTTCAGCCCTGCACAAGGTGACAGTTTTCCCTCAAACTAGCTCGACGGCTTGAGTACTGCTTTTAGCCCTGGATTGTCTACGTATTCACGTGAGAAATCTAACCTGCGCTGCCTCGCCTACTGCCCACACAACTCTCCCGTTGTCTCTACCATCCGTCACCGACGAAACGTAGACGCAGTCCAGGAGTCTGAGTAGATCTTCGACGTGAGTTGCAAACTCATCAGATCACACACAGCGTTGCGCAATCCCACAAGGATTGCTTGTGCCACGGAGTATCAACCCCCCCCCCCCCCCCTCGAAGACCCCCCCCCCCGATTCCGTCACCCATTCCCCACTTCCTGCTACTATCTCCACCATTACAGACCAACAAGACCCATTTGGTTCCCCCTTCGTTGTCACCACTCCATCACCTCTACCTCCGAATCGCACACAAAAGACTGAAGCCCGACAAGCTTCACACCCGGATTACCCACAGGCCGGTTTATTAACCCGGTGTGAAGATCAAGACCCCAAGACCCCAGCGCCGCGACAGACACCATGGCAACTCCAGCCAAGCTCCCTGCACTCGTCTTCGACGGCACACCTGCTGTCCCATGGCACAAGTTTGGACCCTTCCTTCTCCGCCACCTCAGGTCCCACCCGGGGTGCATCTCCGTTGCCATTGAGGCAGCGAAGGACGTTGTCCCCGCAAATGAGCCAGCAGATGCCGACGGATACCCGCTGGAGGAGTCTCACTACCCGAATGTGGACAATGCTAATGCAACTATTGCGGCTCGTGCTGTTCCCTACCCTATCAACATGGTCAAGAACGCTGTTGCACTGAATGAGATCCTCAAGCATTGTTCTGAACCCATCCAACAAGCCGTCCTAGCTAACACTAACGTTGCTGCTAAAGCCTACAGGTTTCTCAAGACCTCATATGGAGAGAGGAACTCTGACCTTGAAACAGGGGCAGTGAGATCCATGTATAACCTCAGCATGACAACTACTGAGCCACTACAAACCTACCTCTCTCGCAGTTATGAACTCTATACCTTGCTTCCCCAAGTGAATGGGGTCAGCAACACCTCCATCCCTGCATTCCTCAGCATAATTGTTCAAGGACTTACACCTCGTCCAGAATACAATGGATTCAGGTTTTCCTTTCACAACTGCGTATGCCCTGATTTTGCCTCCTTTCAGACCCAGATCATCAGGTACCAGGTGTCTAACCAGATCTCTGACTCCAGCATCTCTCCAGAAGAGACTGAGCACATGGCAGCTGCTGTTTTCCAAGGCCGCCCAAGAAAGGACCGTCTCCCATCTACTCAGATGACATGCTGGAACTGCAATGGCTATGGGCACAACTCAATCACTTGCCCTAGCCCCCTCACAGAGCTGAAGTACAGGCCCCCACCGTTCTCATCCACATCTGCACGTCGAGGATCCTCATCACCCCCCAAGGATGCAGCCAAGAGGTCATCCAGCAAGTCCAAGTCTCCTAGGAGAGACAGCAGAGCATCTGCCAGAGACACCAGAGGACGCCATGACAGACGTGGGCATGCCCATGTTGCAGATGATGACTGTTCCACCTCCCAGTCCACAACGGACAATGAGGATGAGCACAACTTCATGGCCTTAACTTCTGATGACCCACAGCCCCTCCAGTTTGCAGACTCAAGAGGCAAGTCCAAACCCCTGTCTGACCCACATGCTCCCATGGATGACACTGCTTTCCCTGGACCCACACCTGATCCTGATGCTTGCCATAGTAGGAGAGATGAGTCTATGCCAGCCCTAGTTTCCAGTGATGGCACCTCTGATGATGATGATGATAAGGGTGCTCATGCTCAGTTCCAGACAGCCCTCCTGACGGAGTGGATTTTAGACTATGCAGCCCACTCCCACTGCACCAGTAACCCGTCCATCTTGCATGACATTCAGGATCTCCCCCAGCCTATTAGTCTCCACCTGGCAGACCTTGGAGCATCACCACTGCTCTGCCTCCAGAAAGGAAAAGCCAACATCAGGGGTCACCTTGGATCCATGATCACACTCAACGATGTGCTCCTTGCTCCACCCTTGACTGTGGTCAACATACTCAGTGTGCATGCAGCACACAAACTCTGCCCCAACCTCCAACTCCATGCATCTAGCGTTGCTGCTACACTCTCCCTCCCCACTGCCAAGGGCTCCAAGACTATTCTCTTATGCCCTAAACAAAATGGCCTCTACATCACTAGCACCTCTAAGATCCCTCCCTCTTCCCTATACCCCTGTAATACCCTCCCTTCTGTCATCATGATGGTCACCCAGCAAGACCCCAAGAACATCTGCTACAGTGATGATGCTGCTGCCAGTTGCACCATTCCCCATGACACTGCCAGCAGCTCCAGCAGCCTACCAGAACTGGTTTCAGCAAATGGTGAGGATGACATGCCTGACCTTGTTCAATCCATCATGCCCTCCATGATCCAGTCAGACAATGGGGGGGAATTCTCACCACACCAACATGACCTGCTGGAAGATGACTTGCATACCACATCATCCCATGACTTCATCCCAGATACTGATTACTCCACAGCCCCTAGCCAGCAGATGCCCACTGTTCCCCATGATGAGCTGTGTAACCTGACAGAAGCACAAGCCAGAAGAGAGATGGACCTCCTGCTGGACCAGGCCAGAACCAGCTATGAAAGTCCCTATCCCATTGATGGACAGGGGTCCTGCACCCAACAGGAGCTATCCCAAGCCCTTAGATTTGACCAATGGATTCCCTCAGCTACTTTCTCTCCTGATCAGCCCCTAGCCCATGTCAACATGAACACCCACCCAGTCCATTTCCTGAACAACTCTGGCCTCTACAGGACCAAGTTTGGAACCCTGCTGAACACCCTCAACAATTCCCCTTCCTCCCTTAGAGCCTTCAGCATCAGACCTAGACAGCCTGTCCCTATCCTCATTGCCCAGCTAGCTACCAAGTTCCCTGCCCTTCTAGCTGCTGAAATGTCCAGGTTCCCCAGCAGACAGATGCACAACAGTCACTTCTCAGTCTGTGGACCCCTCCTCAAGCATGTCAACAGATTGCAACACATGGTACATATATACCCCACTGTCTCCACAGCTGCCAGGCCCACCATTCAGTGGGCCATATGCCTCCAAGCAGCTATGGTCCAAGCACATGCAAGGGTACTGGTTTCCTGGCCCAAGATGCTTATGCACCCCATCAGCTGTGTGTCTCCTGGGGGCAGAGTAATGTGTGTCAACAACCTCAGCATGCACTGGAGCCCTATGGATTTCACATTCATCAACATGCTGGACACCCCAAAAATGTCTAGAAAATCTTTCTCCACCCTCCTGGAGAAACTCAACACCCAGCTGGACCTTGATGGTTACCCAGCATCTGGCACCTAACTTGACCATAGTTGACATTCTTGTTTTAGCCATGACCACTCTAGGATTAATATGATGCACTGTACTTCCCCATGTACTGCTGTTTTCTTGTTCTTTAGTATCTCTCTCTTAAGCTTCTACAGCATGTCTACAATTCTCTAATTTAGGGTAATCCCAAATTATGGGGGGGAATCAGTCCTATCTGACAGACATCCTGGCAGCCCCACTGGCAGCTACCAGGCAGCTTCTCCTGTGCCTCAGCCTGACTCCTAGGCTGCCATAACTCTTAAGGATAGTCCATAGCCTTCCATAGTATTAATAGTCTTCTCTGAGTTAAAGCTACCTTATAGATGACTTTGGAAGTATCTCAGCATATCTCTCCATCTGGATTGATTACATGAGCCAGCGGGGGACGTCTACCTAAAAGAAGTTGTTTACAGCCAGTCAGTCCTTTATACTCCTAGTCCCTCTCATGCCTTCCCCTGCAGCCTTCCTGGCCCCTAGCAAATATTGACCTAAAGATCCCTGCTTTCAATGTGCCACACCCCTTTGGACTGTCCCAAATAATTTATTATTTACAGTTCCTCTTGCCAGCCGTTAGCATATCTAATAGCCCTGTCAGCCTTTATACTCCTGTATTTTCTTTATGCCCCTCAGCTAATTCCAGGGATTCTTGTACCCAAGAATACCTTGAATTGGGGGGGATGTTATCGTCCGTCGAGTCGGACACTGAGTTGGCATAGTGCACGCGTGGTCCTGTGGCTCCAGGACCCGGGTTGCCTGCCGCCGGGCCATAGGCTAGCTATGGTCCGCACGTGTCTTCGGAACCTTCCTGAAGACTTCCTTTTCTATATAGCCGCACGAGTTGCGATGATAAGCTATCTGCTCTTCAGTCTTCATTGTGTAACAACTCTATCGATTGAAATAAGGGCAACGACGCTTTCGGCGAATTTCATCCTCCATACTGCATCATAGCAAGAGTACTTGGGCTCAACTTTAATTGCATCTTCTCAGACAGCTCCATGTCTAAGGCCAGGCTCGGTGGTGGAGCGAGATCGGAACTCGGGTCAGAGCCAGGCTGGTGATCTATTCCCGGTGTGCGACGTTCAAATGGTTAAGTCATCGGACCAAGTTGCAAGCTTTGTCTAGGTAGCCACAAAGCATACTTGGGGGATGCATAGGGTACACCTACATGTAGGGGGGAAGGTCTAGCTAGGCCTCATGGGGACCATGAGCACTCCCCACATAGGCAAGCCTTAATGGGGGTGCCTAGGCAGTGTCATGTGGCATATATCTGCAAGTACATGGCACATGTTGCACACCTTGTAGCTCTACCTCCTACGGATGTGTACGTCATGTATTCCCCAAACAGGCCACATGGGCACCCAACCATAGCTTGCAACTTGGTCCGTTCACTTGTACGTTTTTAAGTTCCACCCTAGGTTTGTGTGTGTAACTTGAATAGCCTATTTACATCAAATTTGAGGCATGGGAATACAAGGAGAACCCAGCAAAAGGATGGCCATGCACCACATCATTAAATTACTTGTAAAAAGGCCCAACTGCAGCCCATACACAATGTGATGAATCCATCTTCACATGAAATATACAAAAATAAACATACATGGGCTTAAACTTTGGGGACCCTAAATATACAGGATGCGATCACACGGGCTCTTCCCAGCGGTTCCACGCTGGCGATCCAGTCATCGGGTTTCCACCGGCCCGCCCCCCCCCCCCGCCCCCAGAACCAAGGACCAAAAGGAATATTCTACCTGGCAGCATACCCACAGCAACGCATCAAGAATAAGCAAATGCGAGAGCCTTGTTCTGCGCCTTTGCTTTCATAAAACCTTGCATGATGTCGCCGACCGTCGGAAATGCCATAACTGATAGACTTTGGGGGACGATGAATCACACCCATGGGGCTGCGATTCAGTTGCCAAGGAAGACGCCTATGCGAGTGGAGCCCAAATCCTTCTTCGGTATGTCATCATGAAAAGTAGCAGGCGTGCGAGCAAAAACAGCTAGGGATTGCCTTGTCGTAGTTGGTTGGAGTAACGCGCATCGCAGAGATGCCATTGATTTAGCTTTTACCGACACGCGCTTGGCCTTCTCATGCGCGTGCTTCTTTCTCAAATTTGCTTCCCGGTTACCGTTGAACACGATATTGCCAGGTTTGCGCATTCTCAGCGCACAGAATTAAACCCACTTCCTATACATTCGGAAGCTACAAAACCATTCTGCGCACTTCATTTATTCAACGCTGTCTGCTGATATCTGCATGCCTTCCTTCTTTGCCTCATTGCATTACTGCTTGTATCCCGTGATTTTCTATGTGGGGATGGTTGGAAGAAGAAGAACCCCTCAGGATGTTTTGTACTGGGGTTGTCCTGGTTCAGCTATGGCCTGTTAAAGCCTCAGGAAGGTCATATATGTAACGCTGCCTGCCTGCTGATTTTTTTATTGCAGCTCTGGAGCGCACTTTCTTGTCTTGGATTGGCATGGCTGTTACCTTGGGTGGAGTGTCCTCAGCCCTAGTCGGCTTCACTGGTGGTGATGAGGACTCAGGCCGACTGATTTCAGGCACCACCATTAACATCGTTACCTGCATCTACGCTCCCCTCAGCATCCTCATCATGGTGTACGCCCTCTTCACCTACGAGTGGAGGAGCCGGTCGATGAAGAAGAAGCTGGTAAGTCAGGAACAAAGTTGGCTTAGCAACCCTCACCACACCCACCAATATGGTGGCTTGGGCACACACACCACACAAAGCACACACACATACCACACACTCACCTCACCTGCAGCTCTGTGCCTGGTAGTGGGCTGAAGACCTCATATGTGTGAATATGTAGCTGTGTGCATGTGTGCTGGCGTCCCTAGTTTATGTGTCTGTTGACAGGTGTGAGTTGGTGTGTTTATTGGGGCGTGGATGTTTGAGTGTGGTTTAAGAAGCTGCTAAAAGAGTCCGTAACAAGTCCTATGCAGCGTCGCAAGCGTTGTGGAAAATTGGCTGAGAGTGTTGGCAATGGAACGACAGTTGGCAACGATGGAGCTGACCGAAGCCAATTAGTTATGAGACAGTTGGCTGACATGTCAGGCTTCGTGTCAAATGGTTGGACGAACAAACAGACAACGCGGTGAATCTGGGGGCTCTGTTATTTACGAGTGGGGATAATAAAAAAGGCTGCAGTGTAATTGCCCAGCTTTATGTGATAGATTGAACTTTAATTGAATTGTTACATGGACACATGGGTTTCCAACCAGCTCTGGTCTGCTCACCGTCTTCCAGTACCAAGTCCCCCGTGCAATACCCACTGAAACCACTGAGTAAACTGAGCAGATTTTTACCCATAATTGGGACTTCCATGGAGACCATTAATACACCTCACTCTACCGATAGAATGAAAGGTATCAAAGGCAGCAATCCCACATCACTAGCATTACCCTGAGTGTGCCTGCTCTATTGCAGGAGTGGCAACGCCATTTGATCTGAATCCTCGGTGTCGCTGGTTCGTGTCGGGAGACCCACCCCCTAGGGTGAAATTCCTTTCACAACTAAATTTACGCCTCGATTGATTTACTCGGTGAACTGACTCAGTCTTGTTTGATATTGGTTGGCTTTGTGGAGGGTAAGCTAGGCCCAATCACCGTCGCTGTACTCGTGCGTACAACCCACATTGTCATATTCAACTCAATTGATGTACTCAGTGAACTGACTCTATCTGGTTTGATGTTGGTTGGCTTTGTGGAGGATAAGATGTGTCCAATCACCGTAGCTGTATTGTGCGTACAACCTGCATTGTCATCTTCATCTCAATTGTATAACTCAGTTAACTGACTCACTCTGGTTTGATGTAGGTTAGCTTTGTGGAGGACTAAGTGGCAGTGATTTTTTTTCAAGTCTGAAAGTGGGTTTTTTTCAAGCTTAATGGTTCTGGGCCTCCTCCAGGGACAGCGTTTTAGTGCTTTGTATAGCTTTATATAGCTTTTTGTAGCTTTTTAGTGCCATTTATCTCAATGACCCCCCCATTCAATCAGTCATCAGGTCCTCATCTCATCAGTGCAGGTGCCTCTTTAAACTTTATCTCTTGGCACTACTGTCCTTCTGTGTAAGTTACTCCATTTTACCAGCAGCTTCCACCTAGCTCAGGTATATGAATTTTTGTAGCGAGGATGGTAGCTATCTTGGTGATTTTATTGAAGATAAAATTGCAGTATTGCCAAGTGAAGCACTCTTGTTGGAGTGACCATGAAGTGAAGTGTAGGAAAGGTTGGGCCTAAGTGCGCCTACTCTTTTGTAGGATTGGAAACGTCATTCAAATTTCATCCTCGGTGTCGCTGGTTTGTGTAGGAAGACCCACCTTTAGGTTTGGGTGAAAAACCTGTCACGACTAAAAAAGGAAAAGAAAAAAGTGCCTGAACGACTCGATGAGTTTTTCGCGGAGCCCCCCATCTGGGGGGCGGGAGCCCCCAGTGTTACCCATTTGTCCGTTCGTCCATCCATCCATCCATCCATCCGTCTGACCGCGATGAAGCCCGACACGTCAGCCAACGGTCTCGTAACTAACTCGCTTCCCTTGCCACCTGTAGCCCCGTCGCGATCACTCTCCGCCAATTTTTAGCGTCGCAGGCGACGCTGCATCAAACTTGTTTGCTTACTGTTATTATATTATGGTTCTTAGGTTCAACACTAAAAAATGTATACAACGAGAATCAGTTTCTTCTTTATTAGTGTGATTGCAATTGCTTTCATTTTTATATGGTACAGTCTAGGGGTAGCCAAATTGGCTGTAAGGATTTCCCCAACCTCAAACAACCAAGATGGCAATGTAATGTAATGTAATGAAGACATTACTACTATTGCATGCCCCTGGGTATAGCTATAATTGAATTTGGACTTGCATAATCATCTTAGTATGCTTCCTGGTTACCTAATCCCCTGGGGTGTGGGGGGTCACACACACAAAGTGGGCGTGTGGGTGGGTGGTGGTGGTGGGGGGGGGACTTGGAATTGGGAAAAAGGTGAGTGGCTCGGAGTTGGCAGAGATAGGGCAACAACAAAAAACTGTTTAAAAAAACTTTTCATAGCGATAATTTCGCTACAATGGGGTCAAAACTAGCGATCGCTATGTATATCGGGGGGGGGGGGGGGGGGGGGGGGGGGGAATCCCTGCAAAGTGGGCCCATTCACCGTTGCTGTACTGCTGCTTATAACCCGCTTCTCCATCATCTTCATCTCAATTGTATTACTCAGTGAACTCACACTCTCTGATTTGATGTAGGTTGGCTTTGTAGAAGACAAAGTGGGCCCAGTTACCGTTGCCGTACTCGTGCTCATAACGCTCATCGTCATCTTCTTCATCTCACTGGTCGACTATTTGTAAGTACGGCTCACCCATGTCTATTGTGCAATTGCTATGCCAGCACTGGGCCCCGTACCACGGTATGGTGGCCAGTGCTGGGCCAGGTACCCAAAATAACAACAAAAACAGAAGAAAGTGATGTTTATTTTATTGAGGGATTGTAGCCCACGATTTTGTTTTTATATGGGTTCAGTTCACATGTGTTTGTTTTCCCAAACCGCCTTTCCTATTTTAAGGTTGGGCAAGTCCCTTTAGCCTATTTGGCTACCCTTGGACTGCACATATACGTACACATGCATACACATGGCATTGATTTCTATTAGAAATTTTTCGTTTTAGAAAGGGGGTCTTCTGGCAGCGACCAGGGATTTGGTGTATGGCAAGGCTGGGCTACTTCTAGCCATTTGGGTAGGCGGCTCAATGGGGGTTCGGGGTGTGGGGCCGAGTTTCCAGTCTCATGGTAGAGGAAGGTCTGGCCAAAACAGGGTCCCAAGTAGCGATCGCTACTGGTAGTGGGGGCAACTCCTACTCAGCGTCGCAAGCGACGCGGAAAATGGGAGAAGGGTGTTGGCTATCGGAACTATCGGAACGACAGGTGGCAATGGAGCAGACCGAAGCCAGTTAGTTACGAGACGGTTGTCTGACGTGTCAGGCTTCGTCTCGGTCGTCGGACGGACGGACGGACGGACAGACGGAAAACGTGGTGGATCTGCGGGCTCCCGCCCGGGGGGGGCCTGCCTAAAAAGCTTTGTTGCCATGCGTACAGGCCATGTCTTCATCTCCCTTGTCGACCTTTTGTAAGTATGGCTTACTCTTGTCTGGCCTGCCAATGGCCTGAGGAGTGGATGCTTGCATGAATGATTATTCTCTATGTTGTGCATGGATGCATGCATGATAATTCCTTCATGGCTATCTCCTGTTCATGGTTATGACCAGAAGGGGGGGGGGGGGGGGGGGGGGGGGCAGGAAGACAGATGTTGGACCGCATCATCAATACGGTGTCCGATTCAGATGGGAGTTGGAATTGTGGAAGTTTCAAACAAGAGAAGGGGGAAATAAAGTTGAAACAAGTGTTTACCCACCCCACCCTCTAAATCCCCCCTCCCCCCCCCCCACCCACCCTCCCCTGCCTAACATGGGTTTCATTCAAAACATATTTTCTTGCCCTATCCATCTATTCTCTTACATCTTTCATGGGGTTGCCCAAACGTGATTTATTGCTAAGTTAAGATTTGGGTTGAACAAACTTTGGAGACCTCCAACTTCCTGTTCAACTTTATGTTGGGTTAACAAAAAAAAGTAATCAGATCCTAAGGATAAGCTTTATTTAAAACGATGATGAGGTACGGCAGCTTATTACTATGGTGACTTATCTTTAGGGACAGGCATATGATATGGTACAGGGGGCCGGTACCTGGGGTACCGCACACCTTAGGGAGGGGTCCCACTTGATGGCCCCCTGTATCTGGGCGGTACTCGCAAGCGGATGGAAACTTTTCTCTAGCGTATGCCGATATATAAATTCTATCTATATTATAAAGTGGACCAGGTGGCCTAATACGATTCAGGCTTAAGGCGAGTATGATATCATATGACATCATACAAATGATATCATATGAATATATGATAGTGTATATAAATGGGAACTTGGACCAAGTCAGACTGATATCATATGAATTCATTTTGCCGTTCCCTACATATCTTGTCTTGGGTCAGCACTGGCCTGCGTATGACAATTGTAATGCAATGTAATATGCTGACTTGCAAGCGTGCACACATCACTGGCGCAGGTGGCTGTGTTGTTTGAAAACTTGTAGTAGTAGCTCGAGATGGCTTTGACGCTCGGTGCTTATCACTCACATTGTTGGCTAATGATCAAAACAAAATACAGCAATTATTCAATGGGCATGATGTTCATAGTTGATCATTTGCTTGCATGCACACACACACACGCACACGCACACGGTATTAACAAACATTAAAAATTACACGCGCAAACAACACACGCACACACCGTATAAAAAACTCACACACACAAACAACACACGCACCGTACAAACAAACATAAACAATTACACACACACTCACAAACAACACACACCGTATAAACTAACATAAAAATCACACACACACATGGACCATTGCAGGTACTGAGCTGACATGCGGAAGCCTCTTGTGGAAGCTTGTGGAATGAATTGAAGATGAGAGCAAATCCAAAAGCATGCCTCTTCTTTTGCCTGCGTGCACATATTGGATTTTATTTTTTCATGTTTTTCCAGCCAACTCTGGGCTGCGCACCATCTTCCAATTCCAAGTCCCCCTGTGCGGTACCTAAACCAGGGAGCCAACTAAGCGGATTAGATGATTAAAAGACTTGTCCAGGTGCAAAGAGATGCACTAGGTCGCATAATAGCCAGTCAGGGGAGCTGCCTAGAAGCTGCTGCTCATAGCTGAAAAGAAAAGCTATGGTGCCAAGAGATCATGTGAATGGGTATCCTGACCGTTTGTAGGTGGTCGGCTCAGGGAGCTGCCTAGAAGGTGCTACAAAAAGCCGAAATGAGGATCCATGGTCTCTCTAGCTTTGCTAAACAGGTTTGTCGATAAACAGTCCTTGAGGTAATGGACATAGCTTTTCTTTTCGGCTACAAGCAGCAGCTTCCAGGTAGCTCCCTGAGCCAGCCACTCACTGGGCTTAACCCCAAGACTTCAACAGGACTGGAAAGCTGATTCTGCCAGCTTCCATATGCACTGCTTCGCTGTAGGTCTCGCTGGGTAGCAAGCCAGGGGAGCTGCCTAGAAGCTGGTGCTCGCAGCCAAAAATAAAAGCTATGGTGGTGGAGATCAGATGCACTGTGTTAGAGATTCTTCTGTGTTGTTATCCCATAGCTGTACTACAACACCTACTATTTGAAGTTGTTTTCAAGCATAAGGGATGCTTCGATCCCTTAGCTAAACTATTTTAAATGCATACCACATGTTACATGTATACCTAGATGTACAAGGCTGTATACAAATAGATTGCAAGAACTTGAACTTGGTTACGTAGCTTCAGCCAGCAATTTGGCTGCTCGCCGTCTTCCGCAGTAAAAAACAAATTATTACCAGGAAAATGTAGACTCGTAGTTTGCAAGATATCTGTCTGTAGAGAGTTGTAAACCGATTAACTGCTCCATCCGAGGGTGTGAGAAGGAAAGTATATTTGATGATCCGCCTATTTCGTCCTATACACTCCGCTCCCATGTGCCACATCGTCTCAAATCCCCCTTTTTCGTCAAACAAAAATAAAGTTGATGAATGTAACAGGTGTACTAGTTGCAATCATCAATTGTTTTAAAGTTCTGCCTTCACTTACGGTGTAATGTATATTAATCCGAACATCCCTACCTCCACAGTCAACACTAGTCAAAACTGCCATCGAGGGACGAAGAAGACGTCTCAGCCTTTGTGTGCATCTGGGACGCTCGAGTTTTCCATCCCGCAAACGGCCCTCATGGAGAATTCATTCATTGTTCACGAGCCTCACATTAACAGTCTTCAGGACAATACTTAATATGCTCACTGGGACCCTGGTTTCGTGGGTAAAGCACGGGTAGGAATTGGAAGTAGAAGCAGCAGCCCAGAGTTGGCTAAAAATAAATATAACAATTCAAATTCAATGCCACCAATTAAATATAATCTTTGTCGGGGGGGGGGGGGGGGGGGGGGGATCCCAGATAAGGACAAAGCGCAGGGGAATATCATCCAAGGACTAATCGCAAGACCTCCTACACGATATGCATGTTTTCAGCTGTGACGCTCATGTAGTGACTAGTGAGTTGCTGACGTGTGTTGAGTACTAGGATGGAATCAGCTCCTCATCATATAATTTAAAAAATGTCTTGATCTGTCCAGGTGGGGCAAGTTCCTTATTTTCGTTGTGAAAGGACTTTCAAACCAGGAGGTGGGTCTCCTGACACTTACCAGTGACACCGAGGATTCAGTTCCAATGGCGTTGCCACTCCTACAGAAGAGTAGGTGCACTTAGGGTCTGTGGGAGACCTTTGGTCCATCTGGCTACCCCTAAGCTGAAACATACCAACCGCTCCACCACTCCACCATGCATCAGAACACACATCAGTATACCGACCCCAACCCCATGACACCACCACCACCCCACCACGACCCCCTTGCCCCACCACCACAACCCCACGACACCCCCCCCCCCCCCACCATCCAACCACCACCTCAACCCCCCCACACCACCACCACTTTTTTCTGGGCAGCAGGCCCGCCCTGCCGCTCGTTGTCGTTGTCGCGCCTCCTTTTGGTCCATCTGGCTACCCCTAAGCTGAAATATGCCAACCCCTCGGGTCACTGGTTTGTGTCCAGAGCCCCACCTCCTCGGGAAAGAACCCCCCTGGAAAATAATCTTGTCGTCATATCTCAAATATCTTCATCCTCTTGAGCATACCATCAAACAACACATACGCCTACTGCCTTCCGACAGCATTTACTACTACCTTCTGACAGCATCTACGGTACTATTACCTTCCGGCCAGGTTTGTTAAGGACACTGTGTCCTCCGTCGCAGACACAACATTGAAGGGTCCAAGGCGTCGCAGGACGCAACGTGGGGAGGGTCTGTTCACCAGAAGGAAGGGTCTGTTGCGTCCCAGGACGCAGACTATACAATTAGTTGCGTCTCAGGTAGCAGAGCTGGGGGTCCTCCTGAAGTACCCTGCTTCCAACGGGCTAGCAAGATGGACAGGCTACTGCAAGCGCTAAAGCCTCAACTGGCAACTCTACAATTTTCGCGCAAGCATGTCTGAATGCACTTGCTCCTCCAGAGAAGTGGCAGCCTTATCAAGTCCCAGGGCCCTCAGTTCGGACGCCAGAACTTTGGCTTCCGACTCAGCGATCCTGGTACACAAAGACAACAAAGGTGCATGAGCTGATTGTATGTAAGACAACGAAGGTGCATGAGCTGATTGTATGTAAGACACCAAAGGTGCATTGTATGTAAGACACCAAAGGTGCATTGTATGTAGACAACAAAGGTGCATTGTATGTAAGATAGCAAAGGTGCATGAGCTGATTGTATGTAAGACAACAAAGGTGCACGAGCTGATTGTATGTTATACGGAGCGGGTAGTGGCTAGCTCCAGAGCAAGCAACTGGGCTGGCCCCCTGAATCAAATATTGAGCCGCAAGCGCTGGATAACCTGACGGATTAATGCCCCGCTGGATACCCCCCGTCTCATATAAACCGGTGCTATAATCAATCTTTTACTATCTGACTACCGTATGTGCCTGTGCTGTAGGTGACTATTTGACCATATACTAGGGCGATCTTTGACTCTCAGTACTGCTTGTTTTTGTGCGACGCGTTGCAAATTGAGCGACTCGGTGCAACACCAGTGCGACGAGCGGCCCCCGAAACCCACTGAGCGCTAAGCGCGGAGCCCGAAAGTTTGGGGGGGCATTTCTAACTAGTTTAGCCAGACCCATGCGTCGCCATGCAGCAGCGGAATGGCGACAGAATGGCGACTGGGGCTACAACTCCCTTGATGGCTACCACCACCTTTTAGACACTACCCCCAAAACACCCCCAAAGTACCCCCCCCCCCCCCCCCCCCCTCCCCCCCTCTCACACTCTACTTCCACATCCCCCCAACATGGGTGCATGGAAAAACAATAGTGACTCTTGAGAGAGACTACACTAAGGCGCAACTAAGCCTAATCCCTAAAACAGCAACTCTTGGGAGTCTACACTAAAGCACAACTATCCCCAAACCCTAAACCCTAAAACAGTGACTCTTGGGAGTCTATACCAAGGCACAACTATCCCAAAACCCTTAACCCTAAAACAGTGACTCTTGGGAGTCTTCACTAAGGCGCAACTAACCCTAAACCCTAACCCCTAAAACAGTGACTCTTGGGAGTAAACACGAAGTCACAACTATCTCCCTACCAACCTAATGGAGGAAGGGTAGATTGGTGCGACAAGGGGGGGGGGGGGGGGGGGGGGGGGGGGGGGGGGGGGGGGGGGGAGGCTAATATACAAAACCTGATTAGACGGTCCCGGATTCACTTTACCATCTAATTGTGTCGCGTCAAAAGACGAAAGTCAAATTATCAAACCGTTAAATTTTTTGAGTCAGTACGATTTGCAAAGTACTTCTACATATAGGCACGATTATCTCCCTACCAACCAATGCTAAAAAAAAAAGATAACGCCTGGTGGGGCGTGGTGATCAGGTAGCCCTCCCGTACGCCGGGGAAGGCATAATAATGTATACGAAAAAGCACTGCACACAACTATACGTGCAAGCGAATGGGAAGCTTCCTTCAATCTCACCCCCTGTGGCAAGGCGTAAAAAAAAAAAAGATAACGCCTGGAGGGGCGTGGTGTTAAGGGGACCCTCCCACACAGCGCAGCTGGGGAAAGTCACCATGGCAGGCATAGTAAGTGTCACCCTCCAGGCGGTAGGGACTCCTTCATGCGACGTTCAACCTATATGATGTATACGGATAAATTGAATAGGCCGCACAACGAACACAATTGACAACCCTGCACCTTTGTAGTTGCAACTTGTACACAATTGACAAAACAGAACCTGGCTGACTAGCCAGTCAGGGGAGATGCCTAGAAGCTGCTGCTTTGAGATAAAACGAAAAAGTTCTATGCAGCGTCTCCTGCACCGCTAAAAAATGGTGGTGAGTGATCGCGAGGGAGCGACAGGTGGCAATGGAAGCGAGTTAGTCCCCAGAAGGGGGGGCTCCGCCAAAAACACTGACTTACTTGTATGGAGAGAAGGCTATAGAGGGGAAGGATTTAGATTCCACATCTCGTCGGTAATCTTGCAAAGCTACCCGAATAGATTCACCAACATGTGCATACTGCTTGCAGAACTTGGGAGTAACCTTGGCGTGGTGTGGATGCGACATCATGCCCAGCAGGTCGTGGTACACTAGAACCTGCAGCAGTGGTTGGTGGGCAGTGTGGTGAGAAGTATGGTAAACATGGTTTGTGTGTGGCTGTAGCTCAAGGTGTGTGGGCAACTATCACCCCACCCCACCCCCAAACACACACCCCATGGTGTGGATGCAACATCATGCCCAGCAGGTCGTGATACACTAGGACCTGTAAGAGATGTTAGTGGGCAGTGCGGTGAGAAGTATGGTAAACATGGTGTGAGGGTGGTTGCAGCCCATGGTGTGGGGGCAACTATACCCCCCCCCCCCCCCCCCCCCCCCCCCAAACACACACCCCATGGTGTGGATGCGACATCATGCCCAGCAGGTCGTGATACACTGGAACCTGCAAGAGTGGTTGATGAGCAGTGTGGTTAACATAGTGAGAGGGTAACTGTAGCCCAAGGTGTGTGGGTGGCTGCAGCCCATGGTGTGGGGGCAACTATACCCCCCCCCCCCCCCCCCCCCCCAAACACACACCCCATGGTGTGGATGCGACATCATGCCCAGCAGGTCGTGATACACTGGAACCTGCAAGAGTGGTTGATGAGCAGTGTGGTTAACATAGTGAGAGGGTAACTGTGGCCCAAGGTGTGTGGGTGGCTGCAGCCCATGGTGTGGGGGCAACTATACCCCCCCCCCCCCTCCCGCCCCCACACACCCCATGGCGTGGATGCAACATCATGCCTAGCAGGTCGTGGTACACTAGGACCTGCAATAGTGATTGGGGGGCAGTGCGGTGAGCAGTGCGGTTAACAAAGTGAGAGGGTAACTGTAGCCCAAGGTGTGTGGGTGGCTGCAGCCCATGGTGTGGGGGCAACTACCCCCCCCCCCCCCCCCCCCCCCCCCCTGGTGTGGAAACAACATCATGCCCAGCAGGTCGTGGTGCACTAGGACCTGCAAGAGTGATTGGGGGCAGTGCGGTGAGCAGTTTGGTTAACGTGGTGTGAGGGTAACTGTAGCCCAAGGTGTGCGGGTGGCTGCAGCCCATGGTGTGTGGGCAACTATACCCCCCCCCCCCCCCCCCCCCCCCCCCCCCTGGTGTGGAAACAACATCATGCCCAGAAGGTCGTGGTGCACTAGGACCTGCAAGAGTGATTGGTGGGCAGTGCGGTGAGCATTGTGGTTAACGTGGTGTGAGGGTAACTGTAGCCCAAGGTGTGCGGGTGGCTGCAGCCCATGGTGTGGGGGCAACTATACCCCCCCCTCCCCCACACACCCCTTGGTGTGGAAACAACATCATGCCCAGAAGGTCGTGGTACACTAGGACCTGCAAGAGTGATTGGTGGGCAGTGCGGTGAGCAGTGTGGTTAACGTGGTGTGAGGGTAACTGTAGCCCAAGGTGTGTGGGTGGCTGTAGCCCATGGTGTGGGTGGGGGCAACTATACCCCCCCCCCCCCCCCCCCCCCCCCCCCCATTTTTTTTTAATATTTCCACAATGAAAATCTTGAACTAAAGCAAAACTGTAACGTCTGATAGAGAAGAGCCTGACCGGAAGACCCCCCCCCCCCCCCCCCCCCCCCCCCCCCCCCCCCCCCCCCCCACACACACACACACACACTCTACCCTCCAACCAACCAACCACACACACAGATGGGCCCAGAACTCACCTGCCCACTGGTACCCGGGCCAGCACCAATGCCGATTGTTGGGATGGAGACCGCACTGGTGACGGCCGCAGCTATGGGACCAGGAACACATTCAAGCACCAACGAGAAGCATCCGGCCTTCTGTAGGGCTAGGGCCTGCTTGACCACAGCCAAAGCTTCATCGGCCATCTGTGCTTGGGGGCGGAATCCTCCTGGAATGGTTGTGACAGGTAAGCTTGTGGTTGGCCCCCTCAACCTTACGCCTTGTAATAAGGCTTGTAATAATTTTATTTATTTTTCACCTATCCTTTTAGCAACACAGGATAATGCAAGAGTTTAGGGTTCAGGGTTCATGGTTTAGGGTCTCTGCACTAGCCTGGGACCCTGCCTGACCGAGAGGAATTTAGGGTGTTAGGTTTTAGGTTTTAGTGTTGAGGGTCCCCTCACTCACCTGATACCCTGCCTGACCGAGATGAATTGAGGGGTTTAGGGTTTAGGGTCCCTGCACTCACCTAGGACCCTGCCTGACCGAGATGAATTGAGGGGTTTAGGGTCCCTGTACTCACCTAGGACCCTGCCTGACCGAGATCAATTTAGGAGTTAATCATGGATGAAAATTGCTATGGCAGCCTTCGTCAAGAATGGGAACTACCACTACCAACACCACCACTACCACCACTACCAGCACCACCAACAGTATACACCATATCGTCACCACCACTACCAACAGTGTGGTGGTGTATGGCAGCCTTCATCATGAATGAGAACAGGTGTGACAAGACTAGTAAGACCATGTAAGGAAAAAGGGGCAGATTAAACAACGAGGCTATAGGAACACATCTGCTTTCTTTTCTCAACTATGGCCAAGATGAATTGAGGGGTTTATCATGGATGGAAATGGGTATGGCAGCCTTCATGATGGATGGGAACAGGTGTAGGGAACAGCAAATCATATGATGTTGACCAAAGACGAGTATGATATCATATGATATCATACAAAAATCATATGATTTAATATCATATGATATGATGGCCCAGGCCAAAGTTACCTAGTCAGACCACCGGCATCATATGATATCATATGATATCGTATTGCCGACCCCTAAACAGGTGTGACAAGACTAGATAGACCATGTAAGGGAAAAGGGGCAGATTGAATGCCGGGGCGGGGCTATAAGAAAATATCTGCTTTCTGTTCTCACCTATGACCGAGATGGATCAAGGAGTTAATAATGGTTGGAAATGGGTATGGCAGCCTTCATCATGCATGGGAACCACCACTACCACCACTACCAGCAGCACCAACAGTATACACCAAATCGTCACCACCACTACGAACAGTATGGTGGAGTATCGCAGCCTTCATCATGAATGGGAACGGGTGTGACAAGACTAACTATACCATGTGAGAAAAAAAGGGGCAGATTAAACAACAGGGCGGGGCTATAAGAAAACATCTGCTCTCTGCTCTCACATGTGACCAAGTGCGAGACGGAATGAGGGGTCAAGCCCACACAACCGATTATGTTTTTATTCATTTATTTTATCACATCTGCTCCCTGTTCTCACATGTGGCCAAGTGAGAGACGGAATGAGGGGTCAAGCCCACACAACCGATTATGTTTTTATTCATTTATTTTATCACATCTGCTCCCTGTTCTCACATGTGGCCAAGTGAGAGACGGAATGAGGGGTCAAGCCCACACAACCGATTATGTTTTTATTCATTTATTTTATCACATCTGCTCCCTGTTCTCACCAATGACTGAGATGGATTGAGGGGTCAATCCCACGTGGCCCATTACAGCAACTCTTTATGGATTGAGGGGCCAAGCCTACACGATAACTTTTTTGTTTATTTATCACATCTGCTTCCTGTTCTCACCGATGACTGAGATGGATTGAGGGGTCAAGCCCACGTGGCCCATGACAGCAACTCCAGCCTCCACAATGGCTCGTGCAGCTTCCACACGAGCAGGGCTGCCCCCTGCAGCATGGATTACACAAATAATTTGAGGATTTTACTCCAACAGGCATAGTGTACCGTATGCAGCATGCTGTACCGTATGCTGTACCGTATGCAGCATGCTGTACCGTATGCTGTACCTTATGCAGCATGCTGTACCATATGCTGTACCGTATGCAGCATGCTGTACCGTATGCAGCATGCTGTACCGTATGCTGTACTGTATGCTGTACCTTATGCAGCATGCTGTACCGTGTGCAGCATGGATAACACAAACAATGTGAGGATTTTACTCCAACAGGCGTTGTGTACCGTATTCAACTATCATTCTACAATAACAGTTCAAAATTTAAAAAACTTCGAATTTCAAGAACAGTTCAACATACTACTAGTGTGATTGGGGTAAAGGGGTCTGGTAGCGTGATGGGGGTAGTGTGATTGGGGTAGTGTCATTGGGGAAGCTGGGTCTGGTAGCATGATGTTGGTAGTGTAATTGGGGAAGAACAAGAACAGGTCAACACACTACATGCACAGCAGCTTCAAGTCCGGTCAATTCCAATATACTGTCTATTTTTGAAACATGGGGCAGAAGTAACTGTTTTCAACGTTTTACCTCATCGCACTGTTGCACAATATATTAGCCACTGTTAAGTTGCTTGCGCAACTTCTTGTCAACCGAGTTTGCTCTACATCAGTTGTTGTGGTACAATTGCGTACAGTACAATATAATACAATGCAATACAATACAAAACAATTGCATACATATATCCGTATTTGCATATTCAAATGCAATCACCTGAAGGCATAGTGTGCATTTCAGTAAAGCAAGCCCCTCCCCCTCCCCCTCCCCCCCCGTCCGTCCGTTCTCTTTCTATCCAAGATAGCAAGTCGCCCCTAACCCTCGTCCCCCTCAACCCCCGGGCTTTACTGCCAACATCCGCATCCGCTTGTTCTTCTTCTTCAGCTTTCTCAACAACAACAAAACGCACCCCAAAAAACAGCATCCACATCCACATCCGCATAACTTCCACCTTCACTGCATCCATTCCCTCCTCCTTCAACATCCTCATTGCACTGAGCACAGCATCCACATCCGCATACCTTCCAGCATAACTGCATCCATTCCTCCCTCCTTCAACATTCTCGTCGCAACGAGCACATCATCAACCGCAATCACATACCTTTCAGCATAACTGCATCCATTCCCCCTCCTTCAACATCTTCATGGGCTTACCCCACTCAATCACAACCTCATACCTTCCGACTGAACTGCATCCATTCCCCCCTCTCCCCTCATCTTGCACCTCACCACCCTCATCCGCAATCGCATACCTTCCAGCATAACTGCATCCATTCCCCCCTCCTTCAACATCTTTATGGGCTTCACCCCACTCAATCACAACCTCATACCTTCCGACTTAACTGCATCCATTTCCCCCTCCTTCAATATTCCCTTGCACCTCACCACCCTCATCGCAATCACATACCTTCCAGCTTCACTGCATCCATTCCCCCCTCCTTCAACATCTTTATGGCACTGAGCACAGCATCGCGCGAAGATGTCTCATAGCTGCCAAAGGGCATGTCTCCAACCTGTTTGATTGTTTGGTTGTTTGGTTGTTTTATTGTTTGGATATTTGGCTGTTTGGTTGTTTCGTCGGTTGCTTGGTCGGTTGGTCTCATAGCTGCCAAAGGGCATGTCTCCCACCTGGTTGGTTGGTTGGTTGGTTGGTAAGCTGTTTTGTTGTTTGGATATTTTGTTGTTTGGATATTTTGTTGTTTGGTTGTTTGGTTGGTTGTTTGTTTGTTTGGTTGGTCTCATTGCTGCCGAAGGGCATGTCTCCCACCTGGTTCGTTGTTAGGTTGTTGGGTTGTTTAAATATTTGGTTGTTTGGTTGGTCTCATAGCTGCCAAAAAGCATGTCTCCCACCTAATGAGCAAGAAAGTGGTTCACACGCGGGGTGTGTCAAACAAAGGCACACAAAAAAATCTGGAGGGGCGTCGTGTAAGGGGCCCTCTCGTAGGGTGCCTCCCAACTTTGCAGTTGATTTTATTCGAGAAGTAAAGGGTGCCTCCCAACTTTGCAGTTGATTTTATTCCAGAAGTAAAGGGTGCCTCCCAACTTTGCAGTTGATTTTATTCGAGAAGTAAAGGGTGCCTCCCAACTTTGCAGTTGATTTTATTCGAGAAGTAAAGGGTGCCTCCCAACTTTGCAGTTGATTTTATTCGAGAAGTAAAGGGTGCCTCCCAACTTTGCAGTTGATTTTATTCGAGAAGTAAAGGGTGCCTCCCAACTTTGCAGTTGATTTTATTCGAGAAGTAAAGGGTGCCTCCCAACTTTGCAGTTGATTTTATTCGAGAAGTAAAGGGTGCCTCCCAACTTTGCAGTTGATTTTATTCGAGAAGTAAAGGGTGCCTCCCAACTTTGCAGTTGATTTTATTCGAGAAGTAAAGGGTGCCTCCCAACTTTGCAGTTGATTTTATTCGAGAATTAAAACTGAATGTACAATTATATATGATAATTCTATCAATATCATTATTATGTATATATACATATATTATTATATATGACATCAATATCATTATTATGTATATATACATATATTATTATATATGACATCAACATCATTATTATGTATATTTACATATATTATTATATATGACATCAATATCATTATTATGTATATATACATATATTATTATACATGACATACATATATGATTATATTTGACATCGATCTGCTCCAAGTGCTTCACCTAATCTATTCTATAATAGCGGTACTTTACCACAATTGTATATCTCTTATTTTAACCATTCGTCAATTCAATATTATGTTTTCTATTTTATACCGGTATTTTTTCATACAAGACAAAACACTGCTTTCCTCACAAGCAAGTCACTGGCTACCAGTGATGCCAGGCCAACAAGGGTACGGCTTGAATAATTGAGTGAGGGTGAATTGAATAATTTGAATACAACTTGAATAATTGAGAGAGGGTGAATTGAAAAAAGACAAAGAAGAAAACAAAGAAATAAAATAAAACAAAGAAATGAAATAAAACAAAGAGGAAGAGACAGAAGCAGAGGAAAAGACAGAGGAAAACAAAGAAGTGGGAGAAAAATTAAAATAAAAACAAAGAAGAAAACAAAGAAGTCAAGAAAAACAAAGAAGAAAATATAGGAGTGGAAGAAAACAAAGGAGTGCAAGAAAACGAAGAGGAAAACAAAGAAGACAAGACAGCAGTGGAATAAAAACAAAGAAGACAACATAGCAGTGGAACACAAACAAAGAAGAAAATATAGCAGTGAAGACAAACAAAGAAGAAAACATAGCAGAACAAAGAAGAAAACATAGCAGTGGAAGACAAACAAAGAAGAAAACATAGCAGAATACATAGCAGAACAAAGAAGAAAACATAGCAGTGGAAGACAAACAAAGAAGAAAACATAGCAGAAAACTTAGCAGAACAAAGAAGAAAACATAGCAGTGGAAGACAAACAAAGAAGAAAACATAGCAGAAAACATAGCAGGACAAAGAAGAAAACATAGCAGTGGAAGAGAAACAAAGAAGAAAACATTGCAGTGCCTACCAGGAAGGAGCGACGAGCGCCTCTAGCAACAGCTCTACAATGGACAAGCATCTCATCCAATGTGATGGGCAGTGTTGTGTCGTGGCCGTGAACCACCATAGCAACGGAGTCACCCACCAACACTATATCTATACCAGCATCGTCTACCTGCACATTAAATGGACCAGCATTTCATCCAATGTGATGGGCAGTGTAATGGGCAGTGTAATGTAATGGACCAGCATTTCATCCAATGTGATGGGCAGTGTTGTGTCGTGGCCGTGAACCGCCATAGCCACGGAGTCACCCACCAACACTATATCTATACCAGCATCGTCCATCTGCACAGTAAATGGGAGAAAATAGCATGTTTAGAAACAGGGTCCCCCGTCGTGTGTGTGTGTGTGGTGGGGGTAAATAGTAAGACAGGTAAAGCCTGCTTTTTATTTTGCTATGGGCACTTGCAAGCATGAGCATGGAACATGCATGCATGCATGCATGAATGCATGCATAAATAGATAAATAAATATACAAATAAACACATAAATAATGTCCACCTGCACAGTAAATGGGAGAAAATAGCACTTTTAGAAACAGGGTCCCCTGTCGTGTATGTGCGCGAGTTTATGTGTGTGTGTGTGTGTGTGTTTAAGAGAGTGTGTGTGTGAGTGTGTGTGTGTGGGTGTGTGTGTGGTGGGGGGGAGGTAAGCCAGGTATAGCCTGCTGTTTATTCTGCTGTGGGCACTTGTGAGCATGAGCATGGAACATATGCATGCATAAAAAGATAAATGAGTAAATATACAAATAAATACATACATAATGTCCACCTACACAGGGGTAAGACATGTGAAGCCTGCTTTTTATTTTGCTGTAGGCACTTGTATGCAAGTAGCAAAGCACCTACAGCAAAATAAAAAGCAGGCTTAACATGTCTTACCCCATGACCATGAGCATGGAAGATGCACACATAAGTAAATATATATATATATATATATAAATAAATAAATACATAAATAAATAAATAATGTAGCAAAGTCCATGGGACAACAGATCACGTTTGCATGGATTCATGCTGTAGTCCGAGCTCGGGCGCAGTAGCGGTCTGCGAAAGTAAAATCCAAACTAACCTTCCGCAGTGCAAGCGAACGGGAAGGTTCCCTTGATCTCACGCTCCTTGGCAAGGCGTAACAATTTCCATTTCCATTGTTTGTCATGTTTGCATACAGGATCCTATGGTGTGTGTGTGTAGATTTTCTGTAAGTCGGATGCCCTTGATGACTGACTACATGGTGAGACAACAACGGATGGTGGTGAAGAATGGGGGGGAGGGGCGTGGTGTGTGAAGGGGGGGGGGGGGGGGGGAAGGGGGGGGGGTACAGCTTTCATATATATAGGGAACATCATATTGCCGTTCCTTATATATATAGCACCTTAAAGAAAACCCTGTTCAAAAATTGGATAGTGGAAGAAGTCAGGGCATTTTTACCGCTATGTACAGCGATCGCTAGTTTTGACCCCGTTGTGGCGAAAACATCGCTATAAAAAACGTAAACAATTTTTTTTCTTCTCCTAAATGCATCCAAAATGCTTCACATAGCTATAAAACCTATGAAAAGCACCAAAACGCTGTCCCTGGAGGAAGCCTAAAACCATCAAGCTAGAAAAAACCCACTTTCAAATTTGAAAAAAATGCCCTGTGGTGGGTGAAGTTTGATCTCTAAACACTAAAGTTTGATCTCTAATTAGAGCAGCCTGAAGTCATAGTTTCTCTTTTCAGCTACGAGCAGCAGCTTTTAGGCAGCTCCCTGGGCTCCCTCTGCATCTTAAAAAAAAATAAAACCTAACCTAAAACCTAAGCAACCTAGTTCTTCTAAAATCTTTGGCTTTTGCCCAGTGGCAGCCTCAGGGAGCTGCCTAGAAGCTGGTGCTGGTAGCCTAAAAGGAAAATAGTGCCTGAAATCTGATAGACCATGTTGTTGTCTGTAACAGTCCAGGGGGTAGCCAAATAGGCTAAAGGGACTTACCCAACCTTGGAATTAGGCGGGGCTAAAAAGAAAAACACTGATGAACTGAACCCCAAACAATCTTTTGACAGGGGCTCTAAGTTTGTGCTAGAGTGATTATGTTATTTTGCGATTCTCATCGACCATGTGCCATTTTATTATGCGATTCTCGTCGACCATGTGCCATTTTATTATGCGATTCTCGTCGACCATGCGCCATTTTATTATGCGATTCTTGTCGACCATGTGCCATTTTATTATGCGATTCTTGTCGACCATGTGCCATTTTATTATGCGATTCTCGTCGACCATGTGCCATTTTATTATGCGATTCTTGTCGACCATGTGCCATTCTATTGTGCGATTCTTGTCGACCATGTGCCATTTTATTATGCGATTCTCGTCGACCATGTGCTATTTTATTATGCAATTCTTGTCGACCACGTGCCATTTTATTATGCGATTCTTGTCGACCATGTGCCATTTTATTATGCGATTCTTGTGGACCATAGACCATGTAGCCCCTCGTCTTATATCACTTGATGTCATGAGATGACTCAATAGTCCCCTCACAGTCACTAGCAGTTCAACTGTATTGCAAGGTCAGTCACCGTTCTAATATCTGAAGAGCTAAAATACATGATAGGTATATTGATGTTGTTGAGGCGCTGAGGCTATTAATCTATTGGGGCATACTGAGGAATAAAGGGGGGACGAGAAGGGGGGGGGGGGGGGGGGGGGGTGGAGGGCTGTTGAGGCCATGTAGGAATACTGAGGAATTGGGGGGGTTGGGAGGGGGGGGGGGGGGGGAGGGGCTGTTGATATGCGCTTATTATGAAGTCAGTTTGGTGGTTGGCCCCAGAGCAAGCAAACGGGCTGGCCCCCTCAACCTCACGCCTCGTGGAAGACGTACCATTTATTTGATTTATGACGCCAACCAACTAACGGTACGGGAAGTCTAACTAACTAACTAACTAACTTACATGATGGGTAGTCAAATAGAGGATGTGGCCAAACCAACAGGCCCCTCGTCCTAAATCACTTCATGGTATGCAGTTAGTCTGTTGGCAGTGCCTCCAACCTACTTACATGAACGGCGGAGGGGTAGTCATAGGCTGTGCACATGGTTATGGGCTCATTTTTGGCGTGCTTGCTTCGTAGGGTTCTCAACGTCACCCGCTTGGGTGCCGTTGAGGTAGGTCCGGAATACACTACATTTTCAGGTGATTGTGCGAAGCCCCTTGTGTGTGTGAGCTGCTGAAGCTTGGTAGGGAGCAGCTTTTGACAGAGTTGGTGACCATGGTCCATGGGTGTTGGGCTGGGCTGAGTTGGGCCGAGGGGGGGACCAGCCCAGCTGGGGGGATTCTTGCATGTTGAGGCTAGGGTCCTAGGAATGTTGGCGAGGGCAGCACCGATGGAGGACGCCGTCACTAGCCCAACTGCAGCAAGAGGAGGGGAGGGAATCAGAGTGCGTGGTCATCGTACGCTTGCTCGTGGCTGGCTGGCTGGCTGATTAGGCTGGGTGCGGCCGTAGAATTTTCGTTCTTGCATGGCAAGGTCGTTAGGCCAACTGTCTCTGGTTAGATTTATTGGCTCTGGCTCAATTGATCGTCTCTGGTTCAGTGCATCGTTTGCGCACCTTCTCGAATTGTCCTTGGAAGCATCGGATCTGGGAGCGCTGCGATGGGGAGCTTAGTTTCCTGCCAGCTTCAACTGACGATCTTACCGTAATCGTACTTGGCAGCGCTGGGCGAAATTGAGTTCGAATACAAGAGAATTGTGCAATTAGGGATAGAATGGGAGAATTGTGCGAGAGGGTAGGGACGGAGGAAGTACGAGGGGGATGGGGAAGGGTCGGGAAGGGGTGTCGGTTCTTGGTTCCGTTCCCGGCTTTTCGATGATCGGGGGATGATCCAAGGACGATATATGCAACGATCAACGGATGACCAGAAGGACGAGCTGTCAGTAAAATCGGTTGGGTACGGTTAGACGCAGCAGTTCAACGATCTTGCCGGTTGCTTTCACGATATTGTGTCAGATATTGTGTGCTGCTTATTATTTACAAAAGAAGTCTCGCACGAGATGGAACTGCGTAGCTTAGCAGCAGACTGGCACCATATATTGCGATTTCGTCAAGGTTGAAATCAGGCTTCCGGGATTTAATTGATCAGATGATCGTCTATTCTGATCGGAACCCGACTTCAGCTGTAATCGAGGCGGGCGCGGGCGCGTCAGGAGACACTCCAGTTGGCCCTGGCGAGGGTGACCAGTTGGGAGAGTTGACCAGTTGGGATTGGTCATCCTTTCAACATGGTCAACTAAGTTCAATCGAGCAGGTGCGCCTACTCACAATTTTCATGAGTGAAGGGCACAACAGCTGAACCCGCAGCGTTTCCCAACTCTACTGCTTTCCTGATTTCGCGAGTACTCTTAGCACCGTTTCATGCTATTTTACCTCGTTCGGTACGTGCTGTGAGCGCATCCTCAGTGTTATTCTAATCGAAAGCTACAAGAAACGCGCTCAATCCCAAGGGCCTCTGCTCGCGCTCAATTGCTGCTTTATCGTACACATCTAAACAATCTTAGACATCTTATCAAAAGCAAAGAAACAGGAACCACACCGGCCTGGTCAGTTAGCTCCGATGGATGCTTTCTTCGAGAAGCCTCTCCAGTACCACCCCAACGAGGCAACTGTCTCGATTGTTGCTACAACGGATACATGGCCCCCTCGAATTGCAGCTGCAGGTAAGTCTGGATGGAATGATGTATGCATGCAAGCATGCATGGAAGGATGGAGGGATGGGTAGATGGGATGATGGCGATAATGCATGCATGGGTGGAATGGAATAGCTAGGATGGGATGATGCATGAAAGCACGCATGGAAGGATGGATGTATGGGATGATGGCAATAATGCATGCATGTTTGGAATGGAATGGCTAGGATGGGATGATGCATGTATGGATGGAATGGCGTATGGATGGATGGGATGATGGCAATGCCGCATGCATGGATGGAAACGATTACCGTAGCTAGGATGGAACTATGCATGAATGCATGGATCGAATGGTGCAGTGGTGGATGGGATTATGCTTGCATGTATGGAAAGGATTACCGTAGCTAGGATGGGACTATGCATGAATGCATGGATGCAATGGTGCAGTGGTGGATGAGATGATGTATGTATGGATGGAAAGGATTACCGTAGCTAGGATGGAACTATGCATGAACGCATGGATGGAATGGTGCAGTGGTGGAAGAGATGATGCATGCATGGAGGAATGGATACATGTGTGCATCGGTGGATGGGGTGATGGATGTGTGGATGGAAAGATGTGTGGATGGAGCATGCATGGATGGTGGAGGTCACTCATTACAATAGCTGTGCTTGGCTGAAGCATACGTATATAGCCCGCTAAGACAAGTTCTATGCAGCGTCGCAAGCGACGTTACAAATTGGGAGAGAGGTGTTCGCGACAGAGCAACAGGTGGCGACTGAAGCAAGTTAATAACGAGACCGTTGGCTGATGTGTCAGGCTTCTTCTCGGTCAGACGGATGGTCGGATGGTCGGTCGGACGGACAAATGGGTCATCCTGGGGGCTCCCGCCCTCCAGAAGGGGGGGCTCCGCCAAAAAATGCTTCAGCCAAGCAGTATTGGGTCTTTAGTAAAATTAAATCTTGCAAGCGTCATACATCTTGGGATGTACTTTTACTACGGCACGGCAATATGATATCATACGATACCATATGATGCCGGCAGTCTGACTAGGCCCAAGTTACCATTTATATACAATAGCATATGATGCAGTTTGTATGATAGCATATGATATCATACTCGCCTTTGGTCAACATCATATGATATGCCGGTCCCTAATTATTAATTATTGCCATACAATAACCCCAAAGTAACCTTACAATGTCCATACAAGACTATTTCAGGTCTGCCTTTACACATGCAATATGCACACACAATGCGTACATTGCAATTCTTGCTACGTGGTTGTTCCTTGCGTGTAGACTTCGGTGGTGTGCAGGATGCCGGACCCCAAGCCAAGCTAACACTAAGCCAAGCCACACGGGATCGCATCACCCCACCTCACCTCATAACACCACACCACACAATGCTATACATTGCAACACAACATATCATAGCATCATATAACAAAATTACATAACACATCACAATACAACAAATCATAATATGTATGGGGGGTGCATCCAAGAGTGCAACCCGTTTTGTAACCCAGACCAGGACCCAGGACCTGAGTGGGTGGGTAGGGGAGAGGGGTGGCCAACAGCCACACGGGCAATGCACTAGTACAAAAATACAAAAATAAAAAATACAAAAATGAATTTCCGATTTATCGAAAATCGGAAAATCGGAAATTCAGAAATACAACAATACAAACATATAAAAATACAAAATACAAAAATACAAAATACAAAAATAAAAAGAGGCTACCACTGTATCACATACAGGGCATGCCCCTACCCTGAGGGGGTGGACTCCTCAAGGGAACAAAACTAACGTCAAGTTCAACCCAGAGGAAGCTTTGAGGGAAGTTGATGGATACAGACAGGTTGCCATGGACATCAAGGTGGGTGATACAGGGTTTTATTTGATTCATTATTAATATTACTTATGTGTTAAGTATTAATTATAGAATTAATTAATTATTGCCATGGACCTCAAGGTATGTGATACAGGCTTGTATTTGATTCATTATAATGTATTCATTATTATTGATTTATTTTCTTTTTATATTATTTGATGGATGCAGACAGGTTGCCATGGACATCAAGATATGGAATACAGGGTTTTATTTGATTCATTATTTGTCTTATTTATTTAATATTGCTTATTTAATTCATTGTTGTACTGATTTAAGGTGCTATTGGAGCACAATATTTTCAAGGTATCTATATGTAATACAGGGTTTTATTTGATTCATTATTATTATTGCCGATTTATTTAATTATTCATTGCTTATTTAATTATTGTATTGATCCAAGGTGCTACTTGTAGCAAGAGCTACATTTTGTACCTTTGGGTCCGGGGTTGTTTTTATGTGGAGCCCAGGGGCCCAAACCCTAATATCGCCCTTCAACTCGGTTTGACAGTTTTTTCGTCGAGTAATATATATAGTATATGCCTCGATTTGACGGGTGCTCCCGTGAAATTAAAGCGTTAAATTTTGCTGTCAGTACGGTAAATAAATAGTATGCCTTATTACAAGGCGTGAGGTTGAGGGGGCCAGCCTGTTTGCTTTCACTGGGACCAACCACCAGTGTGCGATAACGACCCTGTTTGATGCTTTTCTTACTCTCTTCTTACCCTTGGGCTGCCCCCCCCCCCCCCCCCCCCCCCCCCCCTCCTTCAATAGAAATAAGAGGCATGACTTGAAATCAGAAATGGATGCTGGGTATTTACACTATGGTGCACACAATGGCATCCTCAGAACTCCCAAACAGTTTGTTACCCTTTTCGATGCCTTGGGTTGATGTTTTCTCAACGTATGTGGACTGGTTGCTCGGACCTCTGCAGGGGGATGTCCCTTCAATAGAAATAAGAGGCATGACTTGAAATTATATATGGATTCTGGGTATTTACGATATGGCGCATACAATGGAATCCTCAGAATTCCCAAACAATTTGTTTTACCCTTTTCGCCGCCTTTTTTTTTTGATGTTTTTGGCGGAGCCCCCTCTTCAAGGGGGGGGCGAGCCCCCATGTTTACCCCATTGTCCGTCTGTGCGACCAACCGTCTGACCAAGATGAAGCCTGACACGTCAGCCAACGGTCTTGTTACTAACTCGCCTCCGTTGTCACCTGTTGCTCCGTCCTGAACACTCTCCGCCATTTTTTAGCGTCGCATGCAACGCTGCAGAGAACTTGTCTCGACCCATTTGGCCTGGTTGCTTGGACCTCTGCAGGGGGATGTGCTGGCTTCTGCTGACAGCTCCCCCAGTGGTAACATAAGCATTTGGGATGTCAGCTCAGGAGAGTGGAAGCGCAAGCAGACCTTACAGGCAGGTGCAGCCGTTGCCAGCCTGGCGCTGTCAGACGACTTCCTGGCTGTGGGGACGATGAGAGGCTCTGTGCGCATCTGGTGCAGGTGAGCGGGGGGGCGGGGTGTGTGGGGGGTGGCATGGCAATAGTGCAAATCTGGTGCAGGTGAGCGGGGGGGGCGGGGTGTGGGTGGGTGGGTGGGTGGGTGGGCATGGCAATAGTGCAAATCTGGTGCAGGTGAGCGGGGGGGGGGGGGATAATGGGTGTGTGTGTGGGGCATGGCAATAGTGCAAATCTTGTGCAGGTGAGCGGGGGGGGCGGGATGTGTGTGGGGGGGATAATGGGTGTGTGGGGGGGGGCATGGCAATAGTGCAAATCTGGTGCAGGTGAGCGGTGTGTGTGTGTGTGGGGGGGGGGGGATAATGGGTGTGTGGGGGGAGCATGGCAATAGTGCAAATCTGGTGCAGGTGAGCGGTGTGTGTGTGTGTGGGGGGGGGGGATAATGGGTGTGTGGGGGGAGCATGGCAATAGTGCAAATCTGGTGCAGGTGAGCGGTGTGTGTGTGTGTGTGTGGGGGGGGGGGGGGGGGGGGATAATGGGTGTGTGGGGGGAGCATGGCAATAGTGCAAATCTGGTGCAGGTGAGCGGTGTGTGTGTGTGTGAGGGGGGGGATAATGGGTGTGGGGGGGGGAGCATGGCAATAGTGCAAATCTGGTGCAGGTGAGCGGGGGAGCGGGGTGAGGGGGGGGGGGGATATTGGGTGTGTGAGGGAGGTCATGGCAATAGTGCAAATCTGGTGCAGGTGAGCGGGGGGGCGGGGTGTGTGTGGGGGGATAACGGGTGTGGGGGGGGGCATGGCAATAGTGCAAATCTGGTGCAGGTGAGCGGTGTGTGTGTGTGTGTGGGGGGGGGGGATAATGGGTGTGGGGGGGTGGCATGGCAATAGTGCAAATCTGGTGCAGGTGAGAGGGGGGGCGGTGTGTGTGTGGTGTGTGTGTGGGGGGGGGGGGCATGGCAATAGAGCAAATCTGGTGCAGGTGAGCGGGGGGGCTGGGGGCGGGGGGGGGGGGATAATGGGTGTGTGTGGGGGGCATAGCAATAGTGCAAATCTTGTGCAGGTGAGCGGGGGGGCGGGATGTGTGTGGGGGGGGGGGGGATACTGGGTGTGGGGGGGGGCATGGCAATAGTGCCAATCTGGTGCAGGTGAGCGGTGTGTGTGTGTGCTGTGTGTGGGGGGGGATAATGGGGTGTGGGGGGAGCATGGCAATAGTGCAAATCTGGTGCAGGTGAGCGGTGTGTGTGTGTGTGTGGGGGGGGATGAATGGGTGTGTGGGGGGGGGCATGGCAATAGTGCAAATCTGGTGCAGGTGAGCGGTGTGTGTGGTGTGTTGTGGGGGGGGGGGGGGAGTAATGGGTGTGTGGGGGGAGCATGGCAATAGTGCCAATCCGGTGCAGGTGAGCGGTGTGTGTGTGTGTGTGGGGGGGGGATAATGGGTGTGGGGGGGGAGCATGGCAATAGTGCAATCTGGTGCAGGTGAGCGGGGGGAGCGGGGTGAGGGGGGGGGGGATATTGGGTGTGTGAGGGGAGGTCATGGCACTAGTGCAAATCTGGTGCAGGTAGCGGTGTGTGTGTGTGTGGGGGGGGGGTGTGGGGGGGGATAATGGGTGTGTGTGGGGGGGAGCATGGCAATAGTGCAAATCTGGTGCAGGTGAGCGGTGTTTGTGTGTGTGTGTGTGGGGGGGGGGGGGGGGGAGGATAATTGGTGTGTGGGGGGAGCATGGCAATAGTGCAAATCTGGTGCAGGTGAGCGGTGTGTGTGTGTGTGTGGGGGGGGGGATAATGGGTGTGGGGGGGGAGCATGGCAATAGTGCAAATCTGGTGCAGGTGAGCGGGGGAGCGGGGTGGTGTGGGGGGGGGATATTAGGTGTGTGAGGGAGGTCATGGCAATAGTGTAAATCTGGTGCAGGTGAGCGGGGGGCATGGCAATAGTGCAAATCTGGTGCAGGTGAGCGGGGGGGCAGGGTGTGTGTGGGGGGGGGATAATGGGTGTGTGTGTGGGGCATGGCAATAGTGCAAACCTGGTGCAGGTTAGCGGGGGGCGGGGGCGGGGATGGATAATGGGTGGTGGTTTTGTGTGTGTGTGTGGGTGGGGGGGGGGGGGGGGGAGGGGAGGGGGCATGGCCAACAGTACACTGGCTGTGGGAATGATGAGAGGCACTGTGCGTATTGTGCAGGTGAGCAGGGGTTGAGGTTGGATAATGGGAAGGTGGTGTGTTTGTGTGTGTGGGGGGGGCGGGGCGGGGGGGGGGGGGGGGGGGGGGGGGGGGGGGGGGGGGGACAGCAGCAATGCGCATCTGGTGCAGGTGAGCAAGGCGGCAGGGGGGGCGGTGGTGGATAATGGGTGGTGGGGGTGGTGGGGGTGGGGGTGGGGGTGGGGGTGGGGGTTGGGCGGGGAGGACGGAGGGGCATTGGCAACAGCTGCGCATCTGTGTGCATGTGCGGCGGGGGGATAATGGGTGGTGGTGGTTGTGGTGGTGTACATGTGGGTGTACGGGGTGTACGGATGAGATCTGGTGCACGTGAGAGGACCAGCCATGTGTGCATCTGGTGCAGGTGGGCGGGGGGCGGGGGCAGGGTTGGATAATGGGTGTTGGTGGTGGGTGGAGTGGGTGGGGTGGGTGGGTGGGGGGGGGGGGACTAGGTACAATTGGCTGTGGGGACAATGAGGGGCACGAGACGCATCTGGTGCTTGTGAGAAGACCACCCATGAGTGCCATCTGGTGCAGGTGAGCTGGGGGCGGGGGCGGGGGGTTGGATAACGGGTGTTGGTGGTGTGTGTGTGGTGTGTGTGTGGGGGGGGGTGGGTGGGGGGGGGAGCTCAATGGCTTTGGGGACAATGAGGGGCACAAGGCGCATCTGGTGCATGTAAGAGGACCACCCATGAGTGCATCTGGTGCAGGTTAGCAGGGGGCGGGGGCAGGGTTGGATAATGGGTGTTGTGTGGTGTGTGTGGTGTGTGTGGTTGTGTGGTGGTGGGGGGGGGGGGGGGGGGGGGGCAGTACATTGGCTTTGGGGACAATGAGCGGTACAAGACGTATCTGGTGCATGTGAGAGGACCACCCATGAGTGCATCTAGTGCAGGTGAGCGGGGGGCGGGGGCGGGGTTGGATAACGGGTATTGATGGTGTGTGTGTGTGTGGGGGGGGGGGGATGGCAACGGAACAATGGCTGTGGGGACAATGAGTGTTACAAGACGTATCTGGTGAAAGTGAGAGGATCACCCATGAGTGCATCTGGTGCAGGTTAGCAGGGGGCGGGGGCAGGGTTGGATAATAGGTGTTGTTGGTGTGTGTGTGTTTGGGTGGGGTGGGGTGGGGAGCTCAATGGCTTTGGGGACAATGAGGGGCACAAGACGCATCTGGTGTATGTGAGAGGACCACCCAGGAGTGAATAAGGGGGCAGGTTGGAGAAGGGGGCTTGATGGCCGCGGCAAGTGGTGGGATAAAGGGGTGTGGGTGGTGTGTGTGGGGGGGTGTGGGTGTGGTGGTGTGTGGTCTTGGGCGGGGGGGGGGGGGGGCAGAGACGAATTGGCTTTGGGGACAATGACGGTCACAAGACGTATCTGTGCATGTGAGAGGGACCACCCATGAGGAAGATAGGGAAGGGGAGCGAGGAGGCTTGAGGGATGGGGGGGGGATAACGGGGGGGGTGGGTGTGTTGTGTGTGGTGTGTGTTTGGGGGGGTGGGGGGTGGCAACGGAACAATGGCATGTGGGGACAATGAGTGTCAAGACGTATCTGGTTGAATGAAAGTGAGTCCGGATCACCCATTGAGTGCATCTGGTGCAGGTTAGAAGGGGCGTGGGGGAAGGGCGTGGTGAGAAGAGGGGGGGGGGGCTGTATGTTTTTTACGCCCTTCTTTTCCCCTGGGCGGGGGGGGGGGGGCTGTTCGGTGTGTGTGTGATGTTGGGGGGGGTGGGTGAGCTCAATGGCTTGGGACAATGAGGGGCCACAAGAGGCATCTGGTTGCATGTGAGAGGACCACCCATGAGTGCATCTTGGTGCAGGTGAAGCGGGGGCAGGGGGATAACGGGGTGTTGGTGGTGTGTATGTGTGGGTGGGGGGGTGGGGGGTGGTGGGGGATGGCAACCGTACAATGGCTGTGGGGACAATGAGAGTCACAAGACGTATCTGGTGAAAGTGAGAGGATCACCCATGAGTGCATCTGGTGCAGGTGAGCGAGGTGCGGGGTGAAAGTGGGGGGATGGGGGTGGGGGCATGGCAACAGATCAGGTAGGGTGGAGTTGGGCATGTGTGGGGGGGTGGGATTGGTATGTGTGTGTAGGGGGGGGGGGGGGGGGGGGCGCTGGCCCTAGCCAGGGATAGTGGAGTATGCACAACTCTTTGACAATGACTTACAGATAAACACTGGCTAAGGGCCAGGGATGGGGATGGGGCAGATTGGGGCACCAAAAACACTGTGACAGCACAAGCAAGCCTCAGCGTCACCTTCCTGTGCTTCCTGTTGCAGACCTAAGCCAGGGATAGTGGAGTATGCAAAACTCTTTGACAACGACTTCCATATCAATGCTGGCTATGGGCCAGGGATGGGGATGGGGCAGATAGAGGCACCAAAAACACAATGACAGCACAAGCAAGCCTCATCGTCACCTTCCTGTGCTTCCTGGTGCAGGCCTAAGCCAGGGTTAGTGGAGTATGCAAAACTCTTTGACAATGACTTCCAGATTAATGCTGGCCATGGGCCCTGCAAGACTGTTCTGCTGGGGCAGGCGCCTGATGCCACGCCGCTTTTGGTCGTGCACAGTGCTGAGAAGAACAGGTTGGGGGTGTGGAAGCTGGTAAGTAGTTGAAATCCCTGAAGAGCTGTGTGTGCAATGCTGTCAAAGCGTATGAGTGATAGTATGAGTGTGGAAGCTGGTGAGTAGTTGAGATCCCTGAAGAGTTGTGTGTGCAATGCTGGCAAAGTGTATGAGTGATAGTATGAGTGTGGAAGCTGGTGAGTAGTTGAGATCCCTGAGGAGTTGTGTGTGCAATGCTGGCAAAGTGTATGAGTGATAGTATGAGTGTGGAAGCTGGTGAGTAGTTGAGATCCCTGAAGAGTTGTGTGTGCAATGCTGTCAAAGTGTATGAGTGATAGTATGAGTGTGGAAGCTGGTGAGTAGTTGAGATCCCTGAAGAGTTGTGTGTGCAATGCTGTCAAAGTGTATGAGTGATAGTATGAGTGTGGAAGCTGGTGAGTGCACCCTACTCTACCCTTCCTAATCTGTGCTCCACCTCTCTACTCTACCCTTCCTTAACCGTGCTCCACCTCCCCACTCCACCCTTCTTTATCCACACCCCACCACCCCACTCCACCCTTCCCATAATGATGGCAAGCTAGTGCACTCGTTTGCCGTCCCATTGACCCCACAGACACTGAGACATCAATGCACAAGCAAGCATCGCGCACACTCCACCCTTCCTTACACGCATCCCACCTCCCCACTCCACCCTTCCTTACACGCACCCACCTCCCCACTCCACTCTTCCCAGAATGATGGCAATCCCTTGCACTCCACCCTCCATTATACACGCGCCCCACCACCCTACTCCACTCTACATTACACATGCCCCACCACCCTACTCCACTCTACATTATACATGCCCCACCACCCCACTCCACCCGCCATTATACATGCCCCACCACCCCACTCCACCCGCCATCATACATGCCCCACCACCCTACTCCACCCGTCCTTATCCGCGCCCCACCACCCCACTCCACCCTTCCCAGAATGATGGCAAGCTAGTGCACTCCTTGGCCCGTCCCATTGGCCCCGCAGACACTGCGACATCATTGTACAAGCAAGCATAGCGCACACTCCACCTTTCCTTTTCCGCACCCCAACTCCCCACTCTACCCCTCCTAGAATGAAGGTAAACTAGTGCACTCTTTAGGCCGTCCCATTGACCCCACAGACTCTGAGACATCATTGTACAAGCAAGCATTGCGCACACTCTACCCTTCTTTACACGCATCCCACCTCCCCACTCCACCCCTCTCAGCATGATGGCAAACTAGTGCACTCCTTGGGCCGTCCCATTAACCCCACAGACACTGAGACATCATTGTACAAGCAAACATTGCTCACGCTCCACCCTTCCGTACACGGCCCCACCACCCCACTCTACCCTTCATTATACGCACCCCACCACCACCCTACTCCAACCTTCATTACACGCGCTCCACCTCCCCACTCCACCCTTCTCAGAATGATGGCAAGCTAGTGCACTCTTTGGGCCGTCCCATTGACCCCACAGACACTGAGACATCATTGTGCAAGCAAGCATCGCTCACACTCCACCCGTCCTTACACGCACCCCACCACCCCACTCCACCCTTCCCAGAATGATGGCAAACTAGTGCACTCTTTGGGCCGTCCCATTGACCCCACAGACATAGAGACGTCAGTGGTGGAGACAAACGTGGCGCAAGCCATCCTCTGTGAAACCATCATGGCCATGATCTCTTGGGCGGCTGGCTCGGACCCTGTGATTCAACTGGTGGGTTATAACTGAAAGTACTCTGTCCTCTGGCCCCTTAAACTGACCCTGTGATTCAACTAGTGGGTTACAACTGAAAGTACTCTGTCCTCTGGCCCCTTAAACTGACCCTGTGATTCAACTAGTGGGTTACAACTGAAAGTACTCTGTCCTCTGGCCCCTTAAACTGACCCTGTGATTCAACTGGTGGGTTACAACTGTACCAGTTGAACTGTGACCCTATGATTCAACTGGTGGTTTACAACTGAAAGTACTCTGTCCTCTGGCCCCTTAAACTGACCCTGTGGTTCAACTGCAGGGTTACAACTGAACCAGTTGAACTGTGACCCTGTGATTCAACTGGTGGGTTACAAATGAAAGTCCTCTGTCCTCTGGCCCCTTAAACTGACCCTGTGGTTCAACTGCAGGGTTACAACTGTACCAGTTGAACTGTGACCCTGTGATTCAACTGGTGGGTGAAGTAGGATGTTGGTGCAGGGATTAGTTTTGGGCTGAACTGGGCTGGGCTGGGCTCAATTGGGCTAGGCTGGGCTGGGCTGGGCTGGCTCGGACCCTGTGATTCAACTGGTTGGTGAAGGAGGATGTTGGTGCAGGTATTAGGGTTGGGCTGGGCTGAACTGGGCTAGGCTGGGCTGGCTCGGACCCTGTGATTCAACTGGTGGGTGAAGGAGTATGTTGGTGCAGGTATTAGGGTTGGGCTGGGCTGGGCTGAACTGGGCTGGGCTCAACTGGGCTGGGCTGGCTCGGACCCTGTGATTCAACTGGTTGGTGAAGGAGGATGTTGGTGCAGGTATTAGGGTTGGGCTGGGCTGAACTGGGCTGGGTTGGACTAGGGGTGGGGTGGGGGGCAAGAAAGTAACTTTTGTACCTCATCATACACAGGTGGTTGTTCTCAGCCGGAAAGGAAACGCTGTCAAAGCACGAGAGCGCCTCACATGCCGAGGCCAACCCCTGTGTGCAGATTGACCTTGAGAGGGGGGGGGGGGGGGGGGGGGGGTAAGGAAGTAACGTTTGTACCTCATCATACACTCAGCCAGAATGGAAAAGTTGTCAAAGCACTGGAGTGCCTCACATGCTGAGGCCAACCGCTATGTGCAGATGGCCTGAGAGGGGGGGGGGGGGGGGGGGGGGGGGGGGGGCCAGAATCTAAATTTTGCACTACATCATCCACAGGTGGGTGGGTGGCCTCTGTGCAAGCAAACGGGCTAACCCCCTGAACCTCACGCCCTGTAATAGAGCAAACTATTTATTTATTCAGTTGTTTATTTATTGATTGATTTATTGAATGATGTATTCATCCACAGGTGGACGTGCTCAGCTGGCCAGGCAACGTTGTTCAAGCACCGAAGCGCCTGATAGGCGGAGGCCAACTGCTATGTGCAGACTTCAATGGATCCGTGTTGCTCGCTGGCTGACAAGTTGCATGTGTAGGATTTATAGTTGACTTCTTGGTGGTAGTGGTGGTGGTGGTAGGGGGGGGGGGCAAGAAAGTAACTTTTTGTACTACATCATGCACAGGTGGACGTGCTCAGCCGGCAAGGCAACGTTGTTGAAGCACCAGAGCGGCTGGTAGGCCGAGGCCAACCGCTATGTGCAGACTTCAATGGATCCGTACTGCTCGCTGGCTTTGAGGATGGGGCCCTCGCTGCGTTCGGCGTCAGTGGCTGGCTCCGCTTTCATGCGGGCGCCGTTGGAGCTGTCAAAATTGTTGGGCAAGGGAGCCAGGTAGGATGTAAGGAGGTTGGATAGGTCGTCTGCATTCAGTGTTAGTGGCGGGCTCCGCTTCCATGCAGTGCTGTTGGTGCTGTTAATTTTGTGGGCCTAGGGAGCCAGGTAGGATGTAAGAAGGTTGGATAGGTCATCTGTGTTCAGTATTTTGGTTATGCTTGCATGAGAGTGCTGTCGGTGCTGTTGAATTTGTGGGCAGAGGGAAGCAGGTGGGATGTAAGGAGGTTGGATAGGTCGTCTGCATTCGGTGTTAGTCGCTGGCTCCGCTTCCATGCAGTGCTGTTGGTGCTGTTAACTTTGTGGGCCAAGCGAGCAAGGTAGTATGAAAGAAGGTTAGATAGGTCATATGCGTGTTTTTGTTATGCTTGCATGAGGGTGCTGTTGGTGCGGTTGAATTTGTGGGCAGAGAGGGCCAGGTAGGGAGTAAGGAGGTTGGATAGGTCATCTGCGTTCCGTGTCAGTGTCATTCCACTTCCATGCTGTTGGTACTGTTGAACTTGTCTACAAGACAGCACAGATGCCATGTGATTGCCCTGTACATTACACATTGCCATGTACATTACACATTGCCATGTACATTACACATTGCCATGTACATTACACATTGCCATGTACATTACACATTGCCCTGTACATTACACATTGCCATGTACATTACACATTGCCCTGTTCATTACACATTGCCCTGTACATTACACATTGCCATGTACATTACACATTGCCATGTACATTACACATTGCCATGTACATTACACATTGCCATGTACATTACACATTGCCATGTACATTACCACATTGCCTGTACATTACACATGCCCTGTTCATTCCACATGCTCCCGCTACATTACACATTGCCCTGTACATAACACTTGCTCTGTACAGACACATTGCCAGGTACATTACACCATTGGCCCTGTACATGACACATGCCGTACATTCCACATTGCCCGTACATTACACATTGCCATTTACATTACACATTGCATTGTACATTACACATCGCCATGTACATGCACATTGCCATGTACATTACACATGCCCAGGTCATTACAAATGCCATGTACAAACAATTGCCATTGTACATTCCACATTGCCCCTGCTAACATTACACAGTGACCTGTTAATTACACATTGCCCTGTACATACACATTGCATGCTACACTACACATTGCCATGTACATTACCACATGCCAAGTACATACACATTCCATGTACATTACACATTGCCATGTGCATTACACATTGCCATGTACATTACACATTACCATGTACATTACACATTGCCATGTACATTACACATTGCCATGTACATTACACATTGCCATGTACATTACACATTGCCATGTACATTACACATTGCCATGTACATTACACATTGCCGTGTACATTACACATTGCCATGTACATTACACATTGCCATGTACATTACACATTGCCATGTACATTACACATTGCCCTGTACATTACACATTGCCATGTCCGTAACAAAACACTGACAACACAACACTGACATAATGTTTCTCACCCTTGATTCTCCCTTGTTTTGCCAGGCTGTCAGTGGGAGCACAGACAAGACTGTGCGTTTGTGGAGCCTTGACGGGGGTGCCCAACTGGCCAAGTTTGATATTGGCTTCCAGGTGTGTGTGCCTTTCTTTTGTTTGTGATAGCTGTTTCTTTTTCCAAGTAGCTATTCAACCTGGCCTACAGACTTCTGAAATAAAAAAATCCTATGCAGCGTCGCAAGCGACACGGAAAATCCCGGGGAGTGTTGGCAACTGAATTGAGTGGACCGAAGCCAGTTAGATACAAAACAGTTGGCTGACGTGTCAGGCTTTGTCTGGGGGGGTCCGTCGGACAACGGGGTGACCCTGGGGGCTCCCGCCCCCCAGAAGGGGGGGCTCCGCCAAGAACACTCGGACATAGTTGCTCAGAGATCAGCAGTTTTTCCAGGTCACTTCGACTTGACCGTTTTTAACGGTCCAAACAGGTCCCTGGAGTTCAGAGGATTCCCCTGCTGGATTTGGTGCATAAGGCAATTACACAAATCTGATGCTTCTGCTCTCAAAGCTTATTTGGCCTACCAATGGACTGTCACAACATACACACAGGCAGGGTCCAAAACCTTGCGCAATAGCGCGTTTCATGTAGTGCCCTGCACTGGATATGCACAGTCTTGTGCGCTTCATGTAGTACCTTGCACCGGATCCACACATTTGAACAAACAGGTAGTGTGCAGCATACGGCAACATCTGAATATATATATATATATATATATATATAAACTCAAAATATTCACATGGTTTGCCGGCCGTGGCAATGAGAAATATGATCATTAGTGTAAGAATGAGAAATACGATAATTATAATTAGAATGAGAAATATGATCATTAGTGTAAGACTGAAAATATCATGAGAAATGAAAAATATGAGAATATGTAGGACTCAATATGAGAATCAGCATAGCATGCAGCATTGGGCATCATCTGAAATTAAAAACCATTGCTTCCAGGTGACACCTGATATCACAAATAATAATAATAATATGATTTGGCAACATCTGAAATTAACAAGTACTGCTTCCAGGTGACACCTGATCTAAACTTTAAATTAATAATCAACAATATTTAATTTATAAATTAAAAAACCACTGCTTCCAGGTGACACCTAATATAAATAATAATATATATAATATTATAATAATAATAATATAATGATAATGATAATAATAATAAAATATATATATAATATATATAATAATAGTAGTAGTATCAGGTGACACCTGATATAATAAATTATAAATAATAAAAACTAGTTTCACCAACCTCCCCCCTGCTGCCACCGACCTCTCTGCTAGTGCTGATTTCTTGAGTCACCTGAAATGAAAAAACTGCTGTTACCAACCTCCCCCTGCTTTCACCATCGCCCCCCCTGCTGCCACCGACCTCTCTGCTAGTGCTTATTCCTTTAGTCAGCTCCAATAAATAAACAAATCCGCTTTCAGGTGGCAAAATAGGGCAAAATCTGAAATTAAATCCGAAATTAAATCCCAAATTAAATCCCAAAATCTGAAATTAAATCCGAAATTAAATCCCAAATTAAATCCCAAAATCTGAAATTAAATCCGAAATTAAATCCCAAATTAAATCACAAAATCTGAAATTAAATCCGAAATTAAATCCCAAATTAAATGCCAAAATCTGAAATTAAATCCGAAATTAAATCCCGCTGCTTTCAGGTGACAGAGTAACATCTGAAATTAACAACCATTGCTTCCAGTTTACTGCCCTGGGTGCAGGGTACTTCTAAGCGCGCGGTAGCGCGGTGCCGCGCTGCCTTTTTGAGCCCCTCAGTGCGTTTCGCGCAGTTTTTCGACCCCCTGTGGGCGCAGCGCGCAGTTTTTGCGCTTTTCGCACTAAAAAGCGCTAACCAATTTGGTGTTTGTGCGCTATAAGCGCTGACCAATTTGGCAAGAAGTAGTACCCTGCCTGGGTGCGATGGTTGTTAATTTCACATGTTAACACATCCCCAGCAGACAACTGAAAACTGAAATCTGCGCACTGCGCCCAGAGGGGGGTACAAACATTTGCGTCAATAGCGCAGTTGGGCTCCAAAACCTTGCGTGCTAGTGCGCAATTGCGCGTGTCATGCAGTGCCTTGCACCGGATCCATACATTTGAACAAACATGCAGCATGCAGCAAGGGGCAACATCTGAAATTAAAAACCACTGCTTCCAGGTGACACCTGATATAAAATAACTGAATTAACAACCACTGCCTCCAGGTGACACCTGATATAAAATAACTGAATTAACAACCACTGCCTCCAGGTGACACCTGATATAAAATAACTGAATTAACAACCACTGCCTCCAGGTGACACCTGATATAAAATAACTGAATTAACAACCACTGCCTCCAGGTGACACCTGATATAAAATAACTGAATTAACAACCACTGCCTCCAGGTGACACCTGATATAAAATAACTGAATTAACAACCACTGCCTCCAGGTGACACCTGATATAAAATAACTGAATTAACAACCACTGCTTCCAGGTGACACCTGATCTAAAATAACTGAATTAACAACCACTGCTTCCAGGTGACACCTGATATAAAATAACTGAATTAACAACCACTGCTTCCAGGTGACACCTGATATAAAATAACTGAATTAACAACCACTGCTTCCAGGTTACTGCCCTGTCTGCTGGGGATGTGTTTGCTGTTGTGGGAGGAAACCGAGGAGAGGTGCAGCTTGTTGTGCTGGCCCCGGAGGGTGGCAAACAAGGAGTTGACAAGGAGCTGGAGCAATTCGATGAGGCACCTAAGAAAAAGCCCACTGAGGTGTGTTTGATTGCATTTTTTTCTTGTGTGTGGGGTGGGTGGGTGTGGGGTGAGGTGACAAGGAGCTGGAGCAATTCGATGAGGCACCTAAGAAAAAGCCCGCTGAGGTGTGTTTGATTGCATTCTGATTTTCTGTTGTGTGTGGATGGGTGGGGGGGGTGGGGGTGGGGGGGGGCGCTGTTGGGTGTGGGTGGCAAACAAGGAGGTGACAAGGAGCTGGAGCAATTCGATGAGGCACCTAAGAAGAAGTCTGCTGATGTGAGCCCAGGTGAGGGATTTTGTTGTCCGCTATATATAGTGATCGCTACTTTTGACCCCGTTTTGGCCCAAATTATCGCTTTAAAAAAAGCTTTAAACGCTGTCCCTGGAGGAGGCCTAAGACCATAAAGCTAGAAAAACCCACTTTCGGATTTGAAAAAAAACTGAGTGAGCCTAATTACTGTCTACTTTATCTTCTTCTGATTTCCCCCCCCTCAACCTCACGCCTCGTCATAAGGTGCAGGGTACTTCCATTGACCAAATTGGTCAGCTTTATAGCGCTCTTGAAAACAAAAAAACTGCGCTTTGTAGTGCAAAAAGCGCACAAATTGCTTGCTGCGCCCACAGGGGGGTGCAAAAGACTGCGCGAAACGCGCAGTGGGGCTCAAAAAGGTAGTGCGCCAGCGCGCAAAAGCGCGCGCTGGGAAGTACCCTTATAAGGTGTACCATTTATTCATTCACTCATCATAAGGCATACCATTTATTCATATACAAATAATTGATAATTCATAAAATAACAAACAAATATTAAATGTCCCATGAGGTGGGGGAAAAGAAAAACATAAAAAAAATATGTAATAAGTCCAATTAGGTGGGGGAAAAGAAAAACATAAATAAATAGTAATAAGTCCAATTAGGTGAGGGGAGAAGAAAAACATAAATAAATAGTAATAAGTCCAATTAGGTGGGGGAAAAGAAAAACATAAAATAAATATGTAATACGTCCAATTAGGTGGGGGAAAAGAAAAAAAGAAAAAATGTAATAAGTCCAATTAGGTGGGGGAAAAGAAAAACATAAAATAAATATGTAATGAGTCCAATTAGGTGGGGGAAAAGAAAAACATAAATAAATAGTAATAAGTCCAATTAGGTGGGGGAAAAGAAAAACATAAAATAAATATGTAATACGTCCAATTAGGTGGGGGAAAAGAAAAAAAAGAAAAAATGTAATAAGTCCAATTAGGTGGGGGAAAAGAAAAACATAAAATAAATATGTAATGAGTCCAATTAGGTGGGGGAAAAGAAAAACATAAATAAATAGTAATAAGTCCAATTAGGTGGGGGAAAAGAAAAACATAAAATAAATAGTAATACGTCCAATTAGGTGGGGGAAAAGAAAAACATAAAATAAATATGTAATAAGTCCAATTAGGTGGGGGAAAAGAAAAACATAAATAAATAGTAATAAGTCCAATTAGGTGGGGGAAAATAAAAACATAAATAAATAGTAATAAGTCCAATTAGGCGGGGGAAAAGAAAAACATAAATAAATAGTAATACGTCCAATTAGGTGGGGGAAAAGAAAAAAAAGAAAAAATGTAATAAGTCCAATTAGGTGGGGGAAAAGAAAAACATAAAATAAATATGTAAAAAGTCCAATGTTTTACAAGTCGCAAGCGATGCTAAAAATTGGCGGAGAGTGATGGCTATCGGAGCAACAGGTGGCAACGGAATTGAGAGCAGCGAACCGATGCCAGGGTCTACGTGACAGTAAGAGCCTGGGTTTCTTATTTCTTGTGGTCATACGGACAACGCGGTGACCCTGGGGGCTCACGCTCCCCAGAAGAGGGGTCTCTGCCAAAACATGTAATATGCCCCATGAGGTGGGCAAGCCTCTTGTCGGGTGGGGTGGTTGTGTGGGGGGTGGATAGGGGGTGGGTGTGTGGGGGCTGGTGTGGGTAGACCAAATAGGCTAAAGGGACTTGCCCAACCATGACAGGATAAAAAGAAAAGACACTGAAGAACTGAGCCCTAAACAATTGTTTTATCGATAGGGGCCCTGAGTTTGTGCTACACTGATAATGAAATGAAACGATTATAATATCCCCTGTTTTTGCGACACATCTTTTACTGCATGAAGAACAGCAACAAAAACAAAAACAGCTAAAACACATTTGACAACAATAACAACAAAAACAGCAACAAACACAGCAGCAACTACACCAAAAACAAATACATGAACAACAAAAACAAGAAAATAAAGAATAAAAACCCGACAAAAACAACAACACAACAAGAACAGCAAAAACAACATCATCATACCTTTGAATCCACCCCCTATCCACTCCCCATTCCCTCCCTATCCCATCCCATCACTATGAATAAAACAGCATTTTACGAACTGGAATTTGGCTTGGAAAATTCTACGAACCCACCTCGTAAAATTTGGGGCTCTACTTCGTAAAGAGCGGACACCCCATCGTAATTTAAAGTTTACGAACTAGGATTTGATGGTTCGTAAACTGAATAAAGCTGGTTCGTAAAATTGAATCCATCCCCTATCCACTCCCCATTCCCTTCCCATCCCATCCCATCCCCCCTTCCCATCCCCATCCCCCCCTCCACATTTCCATCCCCATACCCATCCCCCCCTCCACATCCTCATACCACCCTCCCCATTCCCATACCCATACCCATACCCCCATCCCCATCCCCATACCCCCATACCCTCCTCCCCATCCCCTCCCCATACACATCCCCATACCCCCATACACATCCCCCTCATACGCATCCCCCCCCCATACAAACCCCCCTGTCCCCCCAGTACGCCATCTACTTTGACTCTCGTCCTGACGCGGATTGTTTGAAGCAAGGTGGAGGGGCTCAAGGCGCTTCCACAGACCACCAAGCAGCATTCGACTCCTTTGTTCCAAGCATCAGTCCAATCAGTGCAGAGACACTGTTGTCCCATGCGGCAGAGGCTGCAAAGGAGGGCGGCGAGGGCAGTGACAAGGGCGGCAGTGGCAAAGGCGGGAAAGGCAGTGGTTTCAATTCGAACGCAGCGCTCAAGGGAGCCAAAGCCACTGCACGTGAGCAGAAGTCAGAAACGGTGGGTGGGGGTGGGGGCACTGTTGGGGGTGGGGGCGTCAGGCGTGGCCAGGGCTACTCACCCAGTTTGTCCCACACATTCAAATATATCATATATGACACATGTGTGCACAGGGGATTGCCGAAGAAGCTAAGCAGAAGCAGATGGGGGAGGTTGGTGTGGCCAGGGCTACTCACCCAGGCTACCACATTTTGTCAAATTGGTCAGCGCTTAAAGCGCACAAACGACAAATTGGTCAGTGCTTTGTAGGGCAAAAAGCGCAATATCGCGCTGTGCCCACAGGGGGTTGAAAAACTGTGCGAAACGCGCAGTGGGGCTCAAAAAGCGTGCGCGAAATCGCGCTGCCGTGCGCACTTCGTAGTACCCTGTACCCACCGTGTTTGTCCTGCCTATTCAATTATGTTATGCATGAATGCATGTCTTGTACACAGGAACTTGCTGAAGAAGCTAAACAGGAGCAGCTAAAGCAGATGGGGAGGTTGGCGTGGCCAGGGCGACTCACCTTGTTTATCCTGCCTATTCAATTATATCATATTATTTTACGCATTGATATATGTATTGCACACAGGAGCTTGCTGAAGAAGCTGAGCAGAAGCTGAGCAGAAGCAGATGAAGCAGATGGGGGAGGTTGGCGTGGCCAGGGCGACTCACCTTGTTTGTCCTGCATATTCAATAATAGTATGCATTGACACATGTCTTTCACACAGGAGCTTGCCGAAGCAGCTAAGCAGAAGCCGCTGAAGTGGATGGGGGAATTTGAATTTGAATATCGGTATGTGAGACATGTCGAGCACACAGGACCTTGCAGAAGAAGCTAAGCAGAAGCAGCTGCAATGAATGGGGGAATTTGGCGTGGCCAGCGCAACTCACTGTATTTATCCTGTATATGCAAATGCATAATACATATATTTCACACATGAACTTGCAGAAGAAGCTGGAGTGAATAGGGGGATTTGGCGTGGCCAGGGTGACTCACCGCGTTTACCCTGTCCATTCAAATACATTATATATATACATATATATATATATATATATATATATATATATATATATATATATATATATATATAGTTTTTTGCACAGGAACTAGCCGGAGAAGCTAAGCAGAAGCAGGTGGGGGAGGTTGGTGTGGCCAGGGCGACTCACATTGTTTATCCTGTATATGCAAGTACATAATATATGTATTTCACACAGGAGCTTGCCGAAGAAGCTAAGCAGAAGCAGCTAAAGCAGGGGGCGAGTCAGGCGTGGCTAGGGCCACTCTCCCAATTTGTCCCACCCATGCAAATATATCATATTTGATATATGACACATGCCGTATATACAGGAGGTTGCCGAAGAAGCTAAGCAGAAGCAGCTGAAGTAGATGGGGGAATTCGGCGTGGCAAGGGCGACAAACCGTGTTTATCCTGTTTGTTCAAATACATCAATACATCATACATCAAATACATCAATACATCATACATCAAATACATCAATACATCATACATCAAATACATCAATACATCAATATATCAATACATCAATACATCAATACATCATACATCAAATTCATCAATACATCAATATATCAAATACATCAATACATCAATATATCAATACATCAATACATCATACATCAAATTCATCAATACAGCATGCATCAAATACATCAATACATCATACATGTACTCAAATACATCAATACATCATACATGTTTTTCACACAGGAGCTTGCCAAAGAAGCTGAGCAGAAACAGAAGGGCGAAGTTGGCATGGCCAGGGCAACTCACTGTGTTTGTCCCACCCATTCAAATATATCATATATGTATGACTGTATGCATGTATGACACATGCATGCACATACATGCATGTATGACTGTATGCATGATGCATGTATTACACATGTCTTGTGCACAGGAGATTGCTGAAGAAGCTAAGCAGAAGCAGCTGAAACAGATGGGTAAGTCAGGCATGGCCAGGGCGACTCCAGGGTTTGTTTTCACTATATATAGCGATTGCTGAAGAAGCTAAGCAGAAGCAGCTGATACAGATGGGCAAGTCAGGCGTGGCCAGGGCGACTCCAGGGTTTGTTTTCACTATATATAGCGGTTGCTGAAGAAGCTAAGCAGAAGCAGCTGAAACAGATGGGTAAGTCAGGCGTGGCCAGGGCGACTCCAGGTTTTCTTTTCACTATATATAGCGATTGCTACTTTTGACCCCGTTTTTGCCGCTTATGGCAAGTCGGGATGCCGCTGGCAAGTCGGGATGCCGCCCAAAGTGCCGCTACAAGAAGAAGAAGAAAAATTTAACAGTTTTTTACCCTGTAAGCTGTAAAAGGCTACAAAAACGCTGTTCCTGGAGGAGGCGTAAAACCATTAAGCTAGAAAAAACCCACTTTCAGATTTGAAGAACAATCCCTGGGCGACGCAGATGGGGTAGTGTGATGGCTTGTACTGCAAGCTAAGAGCTGGAGTCCCCTCTGCCTTGTTAGGCTCGCTTGCATTGCTCGCCGTTTTTGTCCTGCCTATTCAAATACATGTTTTGCACACAGGAGCTTGCAGACAAATTTGAATTTGAATTTGAATACCGGTGTATGAAACATGTCGTGCACACAGGAGCTTGCAGAAGAATTTGAATTTGAATTCAAATACATGATACATGTTTTGCACACAGGAGCTTGCAGAACAATTTGAATTTGAATACCGGTATGTGATACATGTCGTGTAGACAGGACCTTGCAGAATAATTTGAATTTGAATTTGAATACCAGTGTGTCATACATGTGTACACAGGAGCTTGCAGAAGAAGCTAAGCAGAAGCAGCTAAAGCAGATGGGCGAGTCAGGTGTGGCCAGGGCAAGTCATGTCGAGCTTGAGTCCAGCTCAGCACGTGTAGGCCGGAAATGTGACAACGGAAACTGCCTCGTCCGTGAGGGCCTGGGAGTGACCCAGTTCAAGCGCTGTGGAGCATGCAGGTTTGATAGCCACTGTTTCTTTTTTTGAAATGTGACACGGAAACTGCCTGGTTCGTGAGGGCCTGGGAGTGACCCAGTTCAAGCGCTGTGGAGAGTGCAGGTGTGATAGCCACTGTTTTTGTTTTTGTTACACTAGCAGCTTCTCGGAAGCTCCTTTCACCCACCCTTTTTGCTACACTAGCAGCTTCTCGGAAGTTCCTTTCACCCACCCTTTTTGCTACACTAGCAGCTTCTCGGAAGCTCCTTTCACCCACCCTTTTTGCTACACTAGCAGCTTCTCGGAAGCTCCTTTCACCCACCCTTTTTGCTACACTAGCAGCTTCTCGGAAGCTCCTTTCACCCACCCTTTGGCCAAACCTGAAGCTAGCTAGCGTCCAGGTGTGATAGCTACTGTTTCTTTGTGTGGCTATGTGTAGCAGCTTCTAGGAAGCTCCTTTCACCCACCCTTTAGCCAAACCTGAAGCTAGCTAGCGTGCAGTGGAAAATAAATTATCACTGTAGCTCGAACGCAGGGCCTAGGCGGCAGGGTCCAGTTCAAGTGCTGTGGAGCTTGCAGGTATGATGGCTTGTACCGCAGGCTGGGGGTAGTGTGATGGCTTGTACCGCAGGCTGGAGGTAGTGTGATGGCTTGTACTGCAGGCTGGAGGTAGTGTGATGGCGTGTACCGCAGGCTGGAGATAGTGCGATGGCTTGTACTGCAGGCTGGAGGTAGTGTGATGGCGTGTACCGCAGGCTGGAGATAGTGCGATGGCTTGTACTGCAGGCTGGAGGTAGTGTAATGGCTTGTACCGCAGGCTGGGGATAGTGTGCATACTAGTCCATACCTTCTGCTGCTGCCCCTGCTACTATTTGTGCTCTTGTTCATATTCCTGTTCTTAGTCTTCTTCTTCTTCTTGTCCGTAGGCTGCAGAACACCCCCACCTGCACCACACTATCACACTTCCACCCAGCAGACCCACACCGTTCCCAACCCCACCTCCACCTCCACACCTCCCCAACCCCAAACCCCTGCAGACTTGTGTTGAATTGCTGCTGCTGCTGCTGCTACTGCTACTATTCTTGCTCTTGTTCTTGTTCCTGGTCCTACTCTTGTTCTTGTCCTTAGGCTGCAGAACATCCCCTTAGGCTCCAGAACACCCCCTTAGGCTGCAGAACACCCCCTTAGGCTGCAGAACACCCAACCCCCTGCAGGCTCGTGTTCTACTGCTCGGCACACTGCCAGCGCACCCACTGGAGGGATGAACACAGCAAGCAGTGCGCTACACTTAAGGAAGAAGGAGCAGCGAAGCAGAAACAAGCAACTGACGTGACAACCGCCAAGGCAACAGAGCAAACACAGAAGGTGGCAGCGACAGAGCAGGTGAGAAGGTGGTAGGTGGTGGCAGAAGTTGTGAGAAGGTGGCAGGTGAGAAGGCAGCAGAGGAAGAGCAAACACGGAAGGTGGCAGCGACAAAGCAGGTGAGAAGGTGGCAGAAGATGGCAGGTGGTGGCAGAAGTTGTGAGAAGGTGGCAGGTGAGAAGGCAGCAGAGGAAGAGCAAGACACGGAAGGTGGCGGCGACAGAGCAGGTGAGAAGTTGTGAGAAGGTGGCAGGTGGTGGCAGAAGTTGTGAGAAGGTGGCAGGTGAGAAGGCAGCAGAGGAAGAGCAAACACGGAAGGTGGCAGCTACAGAGCAGGTGAGAAGGTGGCAGAAGGTGGCAGGTGGTGGCAGAAGTTGTGAGAAGGTGGCAGGTGAGAAGGCAGCAGAGGAAGAGCAAGACACGGAAGGTGGCAGCAACAGAGCAGGTGAGAAGTTGTGAGAAGGTGGCAGGTGGTGGCAGAAGTTGTGAGAAGGTGGCAGGTGAGAAGGCAGCAGAGGAAGAGCAAGACACGGAAGGTGGCGGCGACAGAGCAGGTGAGAAGGTGGCAGAAGGTGGCAGGTGGTGGCAGAAGTTGTGAGAAGGTGGCAGGTGAGAAGGCAGCAGAGGAAGAGCAAGACACGGAAGGTGGCGGCGACAGAGCAGGTGAGAAGGTGGCAGGAGGTGGCAGGTGGTGGCAGAAGTTGTGAGAAGGTGGCAGGTGAGAAGGCAGCAGAGGAAGAGCAAGACACGGAAGGTGGCGGCGACAGAGCAGGTGAGAAGGTGGCAGAAGGTGGCAGGTTAGAAGGTAGCAAAGGGTGGCAGCTACAGAGGATGTGAAAATCGCAAAAATATATTTTCTATGTAGCACATAGTCAGGGCCTCTGTCAGTAAAACAATTTGTAGGGGCCCAGTTCATCAATGCTTGTTTCTGTTTCAGCCCCTTCTGATGTCGAGGTTGGGCAAGGTCCCTTTAGCCTATTTGGCTACCCCTGGACTGTAACATACATACTAGTACATACAGGTAGCACGAATTTAGGGCCCCGATCAGTAAAACGATTGTTTGGGGTTCAGGTCATCAGTTTTTTTTTGTTATAGCCCCTCCTGCCATGATTGGGCATGCCCCTTTAGTCTGTTTGGTCTACCCCTGGACTGGAACATACATACATGCTTATACAGGTAGCACAAACTCAGAGCCCCCATTGGTAAAACGGTTGTTTGGGGTTCAGTTCATCAGTGTTGTTTTGTTATAACCCCTCCTGTCATGGTTGGGTTATTCCCTTTAGCCTATTTGGCATACCCCTGGACTGTAACATGCATGCATACATCTATATATATGTAGACATACATGGATTTCTGTGAATAGTTCGCAAACTTCTCGTTCCTCGAGCTGGCGCTAGCTGGCTATCGGCTAAATTAGCGGGTTACTAATTGCGTATCACCCAACTTCCCGCCCAGATTTCGAAATGAAAGAGCAGATGAATTCGAAGCCATTAATCTTCTTCCGCATTCCCAATTTTCGAACTGACAGAGCAGATGAATGCGAAGCGATAAACCTTCTTCCGCATTCGATCTGTGCGCCAGGATAGACCAAGTTTGGCGCTCAGACTCATTGTCTACAATCTTTTGCTTCTCGATGCCACCATGCATGCACACAATCAACCAGATTTAGGCAGAAGGGCGACAAATACAGCCAGCCAGCCAGCTCTTCACAGCGAAAGGCGAGCTCTGCAGACCGAAGAGGATAGGAGCGATGCAAATCAGCGCCGGCGTGTAGCAAGTGCTGTCGGGCAGTCTGGACCTAATGCTCACAGGCAGGCCGAGCGCCAGGCCGCTAACCAGACAAGGCGCGAGGCCAATGCAGCCAGGCAGGCTGAAGGTTATCCTGCGAGGCAGGCTGCAGAGGCTGTGGATCTGAGCGCCTCATTATATCAACTTTGGCAGATGCGTGAAGAGTATGCTGCCAACCTCGAAAGTTACCTCAGGCGCATAAGCAAGCCAGACCTTCATATCGTCATGCTTGTTTTCTACGCCTGCAAGCGTTGCCACCATTCATTCCACGCATGCGCACTTTGCTATGCCATCGCAGCGCATTCGTCATGGTTGGCACCCAATTGTTGCAATTATTTGACTTTGTTCAGATCGCCCTGGCCATTCCGCCCCCCTGCACACTCTCGCGCTTGCACCGCTCACCCCATGTTTGCAAGCTCTTTTCGTTGTATGGAATATCATGGAATACGTTGCTGCGAATTTTGCTGTTCCGAGTATTGACCGAGTATCGACTGGGGCACTGCACGAGAAGAAGAAGCTACAGTTTTGTAGCTTTGCCTTTGCGCCAGTCCGGTGTTCTCGGGAAGAGTAAAATCTGAGCGTTCGCAAGCTGTTGGTTGATTCAAAGCACAGCCCAGGTCAGAGGAAGTAGGGGATACTGTGGGTCTGGATGGAGGAGGGGGTGGGGGAATGGTATGCGTGTATGAGAGGGTGGGAGGCCACGGCTGAAGCACAAGGAGAAGAGGTGGGGAGAAGAGGTGTGCTTCTGTGGGTGCAGGGGCAGAGGGAGGGGAGCGTCAGTGGAGATGGCTGATATCTTGACTGTGTGTAAGGGAGAAGGGGGGTGGAGGGGGGGGGGGGGGGGTACCCGTTCTGTAACCCAGACCAGACTAGGACCCATGACCTGGGTGGGTGGGGGGTGGCCACCGGCCACACGGGCTACCGTACTAGTACATACATACATACATACATACATACATACATGCACACAGGTGCCGAGTACAGGAACTGCTGCTCCTGCTCCTGCTGCAGCTGGGAATGTACCAGAGAAGGGAGGGGGTGCAGCGGAGGACACAGAGAAGGTAGAGAGCACGGCAAGCAGTGAGGGGAAAGCGAGCGGGGAGGAAGCTACGAAGGAGTTAGCGCCGGTAGAGAGTGCCAAAGACAGGGTGAAGGAGGTGGAGAAAAAGGCGAAGCATGTTGAGGTTGTGTCATATGCGATTGAGCCAGTGAAAGCTGCTGTGGGCGCAGCCTCTGGTGGAGATATAGTAACTGGTGCGGACACAGGAACTGGTGTGGACGTAGCAACTGATGGCCACGTAGCGACTGGTGTGATCTCAGCAACTGGTGTGCACGTCGGAACTGGTATGGATGCAGCAACCCGTGGGCAGCTAGAAGCTACTTTCGATGACTTGCTCGGTATGGATTAGGACAAGTCCTATGCAGCGTCGCAAGCGACGCGAAAATTGGCGGAGCGTGTTGGCAATGGAAGCCAGTTTTAACTTTATGAGACAGTTGGCTGACGTGTCAGGCTTCAATTTTTAGATCAGTCGGACGGACGCACAGACAGACAAATGGGTAACCCTGAGGGCTCCCGCCCCCCAGAAGGGGGGGCTCCGCTAACTAGAAGGTAACTCCGATGACTTGCTCGGTCTAGATTAGGAATATAACTTGAACTTGAACTCGGCTACATAGCTTCAGCCAGCAATGGATTAGGACTATAAATTTTGCTGTTCCTGCCGAAGAAGGCAAGCAACCTTAATCGCTGCTGGCATCAGGAATCATGTATTCATGTACCGGTAGCCAAGTCCTCACGCAGTGACTCTTACTCCAGTGCGAGCAAAGGGGCCCTCAAACCGACGCCTCTTAATAAGGCGTACTAATTACTAAAAACAAATTGTATTGATGCAACCAAGTTCAAGGACCATGGCATAAATGGCGTTTCATTCATTGCACTTGAACTTGGTGCTTGGAGTTTACTCCGTATTTGTCTCGTGTCCACTCATGTGAAGCCGCTGCTGAGCTGCTTCTTTCTCTCACTTAAACTTGAACTTGGTTACATGGCTTCAGCCAACAATTTGGCTGCTCGCCGTCTTAAGTAGTAAAAAATAAATTGCCAGGGAAAATGTAAACTCGAACAAACTATGTTTCTAGGGCTGTCAAGGGTGGCATCCTACGATATCGTAGGATAAGAAGTCGGCATCGCACGATATTTTAGTTTTGCATCCTATGATATATCGTTATCCTACGATATCTTGTGTTGCCTGAAAGCGAACTGAAATAACAAGAAATAATAGTAGGGTCCCCTGGAGGTCGGCCCCGGGGGTGGTGTAATGTTCGTCAAGCAGCAGTGGCAGCCTTCTTGGTGATAGATGCACAAGCAGTTGCTTACTTATCCGTACAATTTAATATTGGGGGGGGTCAAGAATTAATGTAGCATGGCATGGCACTATTATTCAACTTGGTGGCCTGTAAGGCTAATGAACGTATTAGCTCACTGACTTCCCGAAGTTCCATGGAGGCAGGTGCAGCAACTCCCGAGGCTACAGTTGCTACTTCGCAACCTGCAGGAACTAGTGCGAAAGAGCAGATTTCCTTGTCAAGCACAATGCGCTCATGCAATGAGCTACGAAAGTCACGAAGAAGCGAATTCTTCAAGGGGAAATCATAGACATGCTCCAGGTCCCTAGATTGAGTCCACAGGACAGGAGGGAAACGACAAATGGAAACGCCGCGTCCTCAGTCCGCAACCCTGAGATACGTACGCGAAAAAGGGCCCTCAGAGGTAATCCGCCCCCGACAGGAATCGAACACGAGTTGGTAAGATTTCAGGCCAGTCAGATTGACCGGCAATTTTGACCGGCGTTCTCGGGAAAATTTGATGATTTGACTATTTCGCGTAAGTATCGCATAGGTCTGTCTCCCTTAGGGGCCCGACCAACCGACCAACTAGGGCTGTCAATATCGCCACGTAAAAAAACCAGGATAATCTCAACGCAAGGCCGCCTTTCGAATTTGTATTTATCTGTGGTCCACGAAAACATCTTACAATTCGGGAGGTCGATTCTCGCCAGGAGCACTGGGTCTAGGCCTGGGAATTCAGAATATAGCCCTTTATCGCCCTGTATCGTGCGATATATTGTATGATAATAGAGCACGATATATTGTATGATAATAGAGCACGATAGTATCGTGTTTTCCTATCTTCTTCATGAATGGTTCATTTGATCTGATTTTTTGTGTACGGACATGTAAGGGGTGTTTCCTGTAATACCCCCTTGGTCTCATGTTGATTTCCCCCCCAAAGGTGTGTACGATATCGTTATCCTACGAAAATATCGTAGGATAACGATATTCAAAAATATTATCGTAGGATATTGACAGCCCTACACGTTTCATTCTTTCCTTTACTGCTCGTCCTTCGGCTATGTGCTGCTAGGGACCGGCATATCATTTGATGTTGACCTAATGCGAGTATGGTAGGAAGGAGTATGTTAGTGCGTATGTCTCACCCCAAGGTATGAGCACCACTGCATGGGTAATAGTATGTAGGGACCGGCATATCATATGATGTTGACCAAATGTGAGTGATATTATTAGACTCCCCATTTTATCTTAGCTCCTTTTCTTGAATTGCGATGCTCGTGTCTGCTCTGGTGAGAATTTGTCCGTTATAAAGAAGTCTTATAATTCATCTAAAATATAGATTTTTCAAGTTTTTTATGTTTTACATGAAAACTGAAAATGTTGTTTGTGATGGACGGACTGATGGAACAACGGACGGACATTTTAATTGGTGTAATCCCGTCTTCCATAAAGGGCTCCTGGAAGCACGTCCCAAATAAAAATACTACAAGCAATAATTAATTTGATTTGATTCGATTTAATCTGATGTATTACGGTATTCTGATTTGATTTGATTTAATTGGATACTTATATAATTTGTTTTGGCACTCTAAATTTTTCATATTTGGTGGGTGAATATGCTTTCAAATTAACTGCAAAATGCTACGTATATGTGGTACTAGGGTTTTTCTTTTGAGCGATGTGTCGCTATTAGCGATGAAACCCATCGCTTTCGAGATTGGCCTAGCGATGAAAGCGGTTTGAGCGATGCACGATGCGGTTTGATCTGGCCAGCCCAGCAGTCTCAGCCAGGGAATCCAGGGGCCTGGCCTGGGCAGTCACCTGCCTGGAACATTCCAAGTTCCAACCGCTACTACTAGAACCTAGAAACCCTGACACGACCGTTACACAACAGGCCAAAGGCGAGGGGTCGCTTCGACGTCCATTCAATTTTGCTTCCCTACCCGTCCCTGCAGTGAAATTGTCAATTCCGGCATTTATCGGATAACACTTCCGAATCCACTCGGATGATCAGTGTAGTTGCTCCCCCTAAAGACGGTCGTGGCCAAACAAATCCGTTGAGGCCCAATCTCTTCTCTTCCTCCTGCGCTATCATTCTTCCTCGCCCGCTGACTGCTTTTCCATCCCGGAAATCATAGTCTTGGCCAAACGTCAGTCGCTTATGAGCGCTCATTCTGAAGCTTTTCCTCCACGACTCTTACAACTGCTGCAGTTGAATTGAATGCTTGACGCCCATTTTTTCACTCGCAACATGAATAAAGCTCTGACTGGGCGAGCCAATGTCAGCCAATGCTTTGCACTGGGCGAGGACGCGTTCCCTTCTGCTCGCTGTCGGCATTAACGCCTGACAATTTCGTACGTCATGAGAGCTGCACCCACCTGTTTCCTCCACCCCTTTCAGTCCAGCGCGGGCATAGCTGATGGGCATCGCATTTATTCCTGCTGCGATGTGCTTGTTTTGTAGGAGCCGACCTACTGTTGGGTTGATGAGTGGGTGGGGGGGTCCGCTCGCGAGATGCTGCGCCCAACATGCTCCCCCGTTGCTGTTTCCCCTTGCATTCTCACTTCTGGCGAACCTGACAGGAAACGTGGGGAGGAGCCGAGGAGGTCCCGCCGTCGGTTCGACCCTGACCCCCCCACCCACACACACACACACACACACACCAAAATGAGGCCAAATGGAAATAGCAATAAGTAGCTAGGAATCTACCAGGTCCAGATGGCTCCGGAACCTGTGTAGCTATAGGAGGGGGGGGGGGGGCTCAAGAACGAAAAGAAAAACCCTGTGTGGTACCATGTGCATTAAGAGTGCAATTGAATGGAATCGATTGATGAGAGCTGTGAAAGGATGTTGAAGCAACGGTGAGAGACACAGAAACCATACATATATATTTTCAGGTTTTCTGATTTATATTACAGTATTGACCGTGGCCGTAATATATTGGTTATAAGTACGTACCAGTATATCGAGCATATTTTTAAGAATTTGATGCACCAAAAATGAGACTAATCAGAGGTATGGTTGATTTTATTTGTATGGAATTTGTACAAGGTAGCCGAGAGACAACAAGGGTGCTGGCGTCCGAACCAACAAGGGCGTGTCCGCCTTTGTGTTGGATTGGACCAATTGGACCAAGGGATCCGCTGGTGGCTGGGGTTGGGGATGGGTAGCCTCGCTGTAACCATGGAGGGGCGGTAACTAGGGTTGTTTTGCGTGCGATGTGCGGTGTGTGTGACCTTGTTGCTGCCCTCGTGGCTGTTCTCGGCTGTTCTTGCGGAATGTGTGCATCGTATACCGCGCTTTGGTACGCAGTTGCGCGTTACCTCATAAACAGGGGCCGTGCACCCTCCGGCTGTGACTAGGCAGTCTCCTTCGGGATGTATGACTAGACTGTTGAATCCCAACGTCCAGTGGTTTGGGGCGCAGACTAAAATCTACCTAGAAGATGAGGTGGCGTGACTGAAAATACAACTTGTCTGAAATTTGCTTCGAGTCGGAGAACAGGTGACTGTACTTGCGAGTTTATCGAGCTGCCTGCCGTTTGCAAACGTCAGTTGGTGCGGTCGAAATGCAATTTGTAGGGCGAACCCTTAGGTTTCCTAGCGCACCCCTCCGTTTGGCGCCTCCGTTTGGCTCATCCGTTTTGCTCGTCCGGCAGTACGCCTGATGTACCGAAGTCGCTACCCATGGAGGAGCGGTAAACATCTTCCTATGAGTGATGGCAGACAGGAAAATCCGAAGGCCAGCGTTGGATGAGACTGGAGCAGAGACCTCTGAAAAATCAATCCCAGGTCTCTGCAAAAAATCGCACACAAGGAAAATGGCACACAAGGAGGCAGTCTCATCCTTCATAGCTAGCAACCATGTATCCCAATCAGAATTTGAGGGATCCATGGCTGCCTTAAAAGACAGTTGAGTAGGTAATGGTAGGCACTCATGTAGGGAAGGTCAACCCCGCCATGAGAAACCTCAGCACCAACCGGTAGTAAATCCCCAAGGACAGGCTGAGCACTGCTAGCAGGGACAGCTTTATTTGCCTCTAAATCAGACATGGTGAAGCCTAGGTCAACCGGAACATCCCATCTGTACCCAGTATCACCCGTAGTCCACACGTCTAAATCATCACTGAGTACATCATTGGTGGCTTGTTCATACCTTTCGAGATCCCCGTATGTCTCACCAGGGAATGGAGCTGGTAAAACCTGAGGCTCATCCAAACTGGTGCAAGGGTTGAAATCAGAGACAAGCTGTGGGAGTCCCACCATGTTAGAAGGAGGACTAGATCCCAAAACTTCACCTACGATACAATGCGGAGTGGATGTACTAATGATCACAAGGGACGGAGGTAAATTAGTCTCTGAAATAACAGCAGTCTCCCGCTCATCCTCTCGTGCCACACTACTGCCTTGGGTACTAGAGGATGTAGGGAGTTATCCACCTCGTCGAACGTATCACAGTTGATAGCAGGAGGGACGTCGTCGAGTACCGGAGACCCATCTTAAGGGGAGTGCCCAGGTATGCAGTTGTGTACAAACTACTCATAGAAGAGTAAATCACGACTCTCTACGATCTGGCGCAACTTTGGAACCCACATATGGGCGAACCTTTGCTCACCAAGGGAAACCCAACCAGTCTACCAGGCTCGGCCCGTTCGTTAAGCTTGTTACGCTTCTCGTATTAACCAGGGTAAACTAGGATGGACAGCCAAAGACGCGTAACAATGAAACATCAGGTGCTACCCCATACCATTCCTATTCATATTCCATTTATGTTCCGAAGCCTAGTCACTCCAGCTCCACCAACAGCCTAGCCTAGCCACTCCAGCTCCACCAAATGTACCAAACGTAGCAAACGTACTCTTTAAGAGGCGGTGGAGGAGGGAGCGGCGCTGAAGAGCGCAAAGACATCATGCCGGTAGCCGCTCTGCCGAAGAACTGGGTGGTCATTACATTACATTACATTACATTGCATTGCATTGCATTGCATTGCATTGCATTGCATTGCATTGCATTGCATTGCATTGCATTGCATTGCATTGCATTGCATTGCATTGCATCGCATCGCATCGCATCGCATCGCATCGCATCGCATCGCATCGCATCGCATCGCATCGCATCGCATCGCATCGCATCGCATCGCATCGCATCGCATCGCATCGCATTGCATTGCATTGCATTACATTGCATTACATTACATTACATTACATTACATCACATGTTAAAGTCTACTTGACACCGCGAGGGTGTATGAGACTCTGTGCTTTAAACAAAAAGAAAAAAGCACCCACAAAGAAAAAAAACCCATTACATCAGGGGTGTGTCGAGGACAAACAAACCAAGCTCCCAACCACCGTTTTGGTGGCGTAGGTATTATACCCCCTAGAGCCGGACCCAGATCTCAACCACTTACAGTGGCGGAGGTAAGAAGCTAACAAATGAGAAGTCACAAGAAGAAAAGAAAAAAAGGGATAATAAATTACGAGCAGAAGGCGCAGTAGAAGTCGCAGCAGAAGTCGCAGCAGAAGTACATCAAGCACTCGAGCAGCAGAAGACGCAGCAGAAGTACATCAAGCACTCGAGCAGTAGAAGACGTGGCTCCACCGACGTCCAGACTTGTTAGGCGGGGGGAGGTTCAAAAGGAGGGGGAAATGGAGAGGGGGGGAAAGGGGGGGTAGATCCTGCAGTAACAGAAGCGCCCTCATCTGGCGGATCAGAGATACTTGGCGCTCGAATGTCCAGCCAACTTGAGGCTCCGAACAGGAGTCAATATTGCAGCGAAGCCACGAAGGACAACGTGATGAATGACTTGATTAGTCCATTCAGCCCCGTTTGTCTGAGTAAGCTGCTCAATACGACTCGGGGGAGGTCGAGGAAGCATGCTCAATGAAGCAGGAAGCGCGATGGAAACCCATAACTTTTCAGCTTAAACTCTTCAGGAGTGACTAGACAATAGGCAGCGCGGCACTCCGGGATCCACACTTAGATCAGTTACAGCAGTAAGGTGAGAGCCGTCATAAGGCTCACATCAGTGAAGGGGGGCGGGGCAGACACAACATGGTCTAGACCAGGGCTAGACCGCACGGTCAATAGCTGACAGGGAAGCTGTCACTCTACATCAGGAGATCGTTCTAAGGATGTACAGATGTAGTCAGCAAGGCATAATCTATCGAGTGTAACGCACTAGAAGCTGATAAGGTCAGACATCCGTGCCGCTAATAATGCAGAGACCAATGCACATAAGTAACGGATGCTACATATGACTCAATGTTACAAAAGTGGCGCCGGCATTTTGTTTACTCCGTGAAAACCAGGGATAGAACGTATCCTCTACTGCACTCATTTCAATGATTTCCTCATCATCTGTATGGTAGGTGCAACACCTTCAAATCAACTCCGACGGCTGGCAGAGGCGGGACGACCTTCAACCCTCACGGCCTGCATACACGTTTAAATAATGAAAATCTCAGATATTGCGGTCGGGCTGGGGGGTACAGCGGTTATTCTACGTTTTCTTTGTGTGTGTGTGTGTGTGTGTGAGAGAGAGAGAGAGAGAGAGAGAGAGAGAGAGAGAGAGAGAGAGAGAGACCTGAAGAACACAGCACCAGGAAACTGTGCAGTCACTACGCAAATGCTGAAGCTGGGTGGCCACGCAGTTGCCTCACGGCTACACGGGGTCATATCAGTGACATGGGCATCAGGCCGCTGCCCCCAGTCATGGAAGGAAGCCACTCTGACGTATATCTACAAGATAGAGGAAGGAATACAAGCTACTACCAGACAACTACAGAGGTATGAGCTTGCTGTCGGTATGTAGCAAGGTCTACACGAATGTGCTTATCGACAGACTCAAGCCCACCATCGAGCCAACTTTGCATGAGGCACAATGTGGGTTTCGAGCAAGTAGGGGCTGCGCTGACCAGCTCTTCACCATGAGGCGCATCTGTGAACTATCCAAGGCAGGGCGGGCCCCGCTCTTTGCAGCTTTTGTGGACTACCGCAAGGCTTTCGACAGCGTCAACAGGGAGGCAATGTGGACGCTGATGGCTGCCAGAGGGGTAGATCCCCACCTAGTTAGCTTAGTTAAAGAGATGTACAATGGATGCTTAGGAGAGGTCCTTGTCTAGGGTTACAGATCCAGAAAGAGATGAAAACAGGAGTGAGGCAAGGATGCGCCCTCTCCCCCCTCCTCTTCAACCTGTTCATGGATCACCTGGTTAGAAGTAGTTTCTCCCTAGAGGATGTCCAGCTTGGATTCCCAATAGCCTCAGACATGAATGGACTGCTCAACACTCCAGCCAACCCTAGATCCCACCCCCAAGCTACGACCCATTACATCACCTTCCTCCTGTATGCTGATGACCTAGTCCTCTTGTCCTACTCCAAAGATGGCCTCACCTCCCTCTTAAAGAGTCTTGATACCACCTCAGGAACTTGGGGTATGTCCATAAACTACAAGAAGAAAAAGGCTATGCACTTCCACCCTCTGTCTAGCTCCCCCTCTCACCCCACTCCCACTCCCATAGCACTGAATGGGGGCAGCATTGATTTTGTTGCCTCATTCATGTACCTAGGTAATCTGTTCATAGAGGGATGGTCTCCAAGCCACCAACATGTCTCCAAATTGGTACCTACTAGCCCAAGACAGGACAAGCTGGAGGGCGGACATCAGAGACGCCTTAGACATAGACGCATAGAATGACAACTGTAGAATTTAGCACCTTCTGCCTTAATTTGCAAATATTGGTATTTGTACGCTTAGATATTTAGACTATTTAGATTCTTTTCTGCGCTAGAACGGTGCCTTTGGAATTTGGTTTCAATCTTTTGATATGGAATGGGTTTTTGTGTTACGGAGGGACCCCCCCCCACCCCCACCCCCCTTCACTAGATCTTAGTTAATTGGCTTACTGTACTTTCTCAATAATAGGGTTGACTAGATGACTTATTCCTAATGATATTTTTTGTGTTTTTGATTACTGTGTGGCTGGACCACAATTAAATTGTGTAACACCGTTAACCAGAGAGAGAGAGAGAGAGAGAGAGAGAGAGAGAGAGAGAGAGAGAGAGAGAGAGAGAGAGAGAGAGAGAGAGAGAGAGAGAGAGAGAGAGAGAGAGAGAGAGAGAGAGAGAGAGAGAGAGAGAGAGATGCCGACTGAACTAACTTAGCACCACTGGCCCGATACAACAAGTTCATTTGTATTGGCAGACCAAACCAAGTAAGCCCTCGAAGAAGGGTCCTACAGGGCAGATAGCCACTGAATGACTGGTGCCCGTTCAAACAACAGGGCAGTGGCGACATGCAACTAATTCAGTCAATAATGAACCCATCCCAGATAGAGCCAACCTCGCAATCGCCAGTACCCGACTGAAAAACATCTCCAGATTTTTTGAAGAGGGATTAGCCCCATTAATATGTCCGTTAGCCCGTTAGTTAGTCACAAACATGTGCGTACACATAGGTTTGGGAGCAGAATTGTCGTCAAAAAACCAATGCGAAACATGTAAGCATCACAATGGACGAGACAATCTCCTAGTGCACTTGTGCTATAATTAGCACACGGACCCCACCCCAGCGCCGGTACGGGCAGGGGCGGGGGGCAGGGGCAGGTACGGGCAGGGGCAGGTACGGGCAGCGCCAGGTACGGGCAGCGCCAGGTACGGGCAGCGCCAGGTACGGGCAGCGCCAGGTACGGGCAGGGGCGGGGCAGGGGCAGGTACGGGCAGGGGCGGGCAGGGGCGGGGCAGGTACGGGCAGGTACGGGCAGGTACGGGCAGGTACGGGCAGGTACGGGCGGTACGGGCAGGTACGGGCAGGTGTAACGGGCACTGCGGCAGGTACGGGGCAGGGGCAGGTACTTGCAGGGGCAGTACGGGCATCGCCAGTACTGGCAGGGGCTGGCAGGGTCAGGAGGGCGGGGGCGGGGGCAAGGGGCGGGGGCGGGGGCGGGGGCGGGGGCAGGGGCGGGGGCAGGGGGCAGGGCAGGGGCAGGGGCAGGGCAGGGGCAGGGCAGGGGCAGGGGCAGGGGCAGGGGCAGGGGCAGGGCCGGGTCAGGGGCATGGGCACGGGTCGGGGCAGGGGCAGGGCAGGGGCAGGGCAGGGGCAGGGGCAGGGCAGGCTGGGCAGGGGCTGGGCAGGGCAGGGGCCGATGGCAGGGGCAGGTGCCATGGGCAGGGCAGGGAGGGGCATGGCAGGGGCAGGGGCAGGGGCAAGGGGCAGGGGCAGGGGCAGGGGCAGGGGCAGAGGGGCCGGGGCAGTGGCAGGGGCAGGGCAGGGCAGGGGCAAGGGGCATGGGGCAAAGTGGCAGGGGCAAGGGTGCAGGGGCATGGGCATGGCAGGGGACAGGTGCACATTGGCAAGGGGCAGGGGCAGGGGCAAGGGCATTTCCCCGCAGGGGCAGCAGGGGGTCAACTGGGCGGGCAAAGGGTGGGCTGAAGGGGCAGGGGCAAGGCAGGGGCGGGGCAGGGGCAGGGGCGGCAGGGGCAGGGCAGGGGCAGGCAATGGCAGGGGCAGGGGCATGGCAGGGGAAATGGGAAGGGGAAGGGGGGCAGGGGAAGGGGCCAGTGTCAAAGGGAAGGGTCACAGGGGAAGAGGGGAAGGGGAAAGGGGAAGAGGGAAGGGGAAGGGGAGCCTTTCCTTTTCCTTTTCCTTCTTGCCCCCTTTTTCGTTCCTTTTCCCTTTGCCTTTCCTTGCCTTTTCCCCCTTTCATTTCCTTCCGTGCCTTTCCCATTTTCCGTTGACTTTCCTTTGCCGGTTCCTTTCGGGTCCTCGTTTGTCCCTTTTCCCTATCTGTCCCGTTTCCTTTTCCTGCCCTTTTCTGGGGGGCAGTAGCGGGGGCATGGGCAAGCCACGCCACCTGCCGCTGGCCCAAAACCCGTTCAGGAAGACGGGACATATTGTTGACGTCTGGGCTTGGCCCAAGCAAGAAATGTACAAAATCCGTAAAATCAATCAGACACCTGATTGGTCTCATTTTTCGTGCATCAAATTCTTAAAAATAAAGTAAATCTACATACATGCATTGCATTACATTACATAAATGTTCAGTACTGAGGTTTCTATGTTCAGTCATGGGGTTTTTTGCTTTGTGGGTGCTTTTTCTTTTTGTTTAAAGCACAGAGTCTCATACACCCTCGCGGTGTCAAGTAGACTTTAACATGTAATGTAATGTGAAGTACTGATTGGGGCGGGCGGGGGCGGGCGAATCGGCCTAGCCGAAATTCGGCTAGGCCGATTCGGCTAGGCCGAAACATGCAATACCTTGAACAAATCCCGTAAAATCAACCAGACACCTGGTTGGCCTCATTTTTATTGCATCAAATTCTTGAAAATGAAGACAATCTACTTGCATGCTTTTCATTACATTACAGAAACGTTCAATACTGCTTCAAAATCTACAACCTTCAAAAACTCCCATTTTCGTCACTTTACAGTTGGCAATGCTTACACATCAATCAATTCAATGAAATTCAATTACATCCAATTAAATGAAATTATCAGCTATTAAGCACTTCTAAGAGTGGACAGAGATGTATGCAGCGGAGACAGACGCGCCAATCTATACACAGAGACGAGAATGACGTTACAAGCAAGGACGTACACTAAAGGACACCAGCGGTGGGCGAAGTGGATGCCTGTAACCTGAATAGACCCTAAGCCCGGATCTTGTCACCCTGACACCGTTTAACACAGGACATGTCAGGGAGAGACCGATAAGACACAGAGAGATAGGCAGTCAATAGGAAGCTGACACTGAGTCACTAAAGGATGACTCAGTTCTACGGGAAGCTGTCACTATGGGAAGCTGTCAGGGCCGATAGTTCTAAGGGAGTACAGTAGTAGTCACCAAGTCATAAAACGAATGAGAGCAACGCAATTCATGCTGACACTCCACCTATGACACAGGTGACATACAATACTAGTACTCCACCTATGGCACTGGGGACATAGAACCATATGTAACAAACAAAAAGTATTAAGGAACGGCGGAAAAAACAGGAAACCAGAAGAAAGCCTTGTCTAAAATAAAAGGATGAGAAAGGATGAACCAAAAACCACTGTAGTACTCCGAAAATGTCGCAGCAAAAACTTGGGTCATACCGAGCTGAGCTGAGACCAAAATGGAAATGTAACCATCCATGGTAAGCGCAAATATACTATTCATCCAGAATAGTAGGCACCAAACCAGAAAAATCACAGGGAGGCCAAACAGAAATCAATCCCAAATACCTAAGGAAGGGGAACAACGGTGACTGAAAGAACCGAGAACGTAACCGAAAGAGAAGACTGAAAAAATCGTATATCAAAGTTGGGGAACAACGGTATAGAAAACCCGATCCGGGAATAGGAACCTAACGCCAATCAATGATAACCAAAGAGACGGATTGAAATATCGTGTGAGAGCAGCACACGAGAGAATCAAAGCATAAAGGACGCAGACAGGAGGACACTAAAGACCACGAAGGAAAAAAGAAAGTCGATGGAAAAATCCACTACCTTAAAAACTATTCTTAGCATAGAATTCATGACTAGGTGGGATGAAAAAACCATGATGAACTGGTTTCTTACTCAAAGATGGAAGTAAGAAGATTTATGAAAGGTAATTATCATAAATCCCCAGCTACGGCACTAACGAAAACATACTAGGAGGTGGGTATCGCACCGCAAAGAACTCATGCACTCAAGACAAACCAAGCGCCTAACCACAAGCAAACCAAACCTGCAGCAACTGGAAAAAAAAAATCCAAAGGATGCGGAGAGAAATTTCAAGAAACTTGTAACCAACAAAGGAAACATAGGTCAACGAACAATAGGAGTTGAGATGTACAACCATAGTACATAAAACCTATTGTCCACTTGAAAAAAAATAAACGCAGAAAGAAGGACTTAAATAATTTACTGCAAAGGATGGACTGAAAGGGCGCTTGAAATACATGCGGAAAACAAGAAAGAGGTGAGCGGCGGTACATCTGCAAGTACAACTGCAAGATTACCCAGCCCACCAATTCACAGTAAAAGCCGAAGGGAAACAACTACTACACTCCACAAAAAATTATAATCACAGGAGAGGCTGGTGATTGAAAAACAGTGTGGAGTAAAAAGAAATAGCTAATCTATGATGAGCTCCACCGAATGAACCATCTGCCTATGGAACTAAGAGTCAGAAACCATCAAGACGCTATAACGGTGGTCTGAATTAATTACCACCTTCCACCAAAACCAAGAAAGACAGCTGAAAGGAAGCTGCCTAAACAAAGCGTCGTAACGCTCCACTAATCTAGACTACCCTATAAGTCAGTCTAGGCGGTGCTGAGGAATAGGCACCCACACATAGGGCCATGTTAACCTACGTATGAGAACCATCAGCACCTAAAACAATGAATCCTGGGTTGACTGTAACACCCCAGCCATACGCAGAATCAAGCTAGTAACCGGTAGTATAGCCCCCAGTGCAGAACTACTGCCTGGTTGAACAGGGCCGGCATTATTTGCCTCTAAATCTCCAAAGCCTGGGTCGACCGGAACACCCCAGCCATACGCAGTATCGGAGCCTGACCACGGTTCAAGATCATCACTTGCATCATCGGCAACGGCTACATCATCACCCGGGCTCCTGAGTAATCTATCAGAGACGGCAGGAGGCGAAGCGTTCACCAACTCCATCGAGCTATCAATGATGATGGGAGCATGGTGACTAGTAGGCAATGGACCTAACAAAGGCTCCACTATGGTCTGAGATGGCTTTAATCCAACGACTTCACCGACGAAATGTGACGCAGAGGAGGGCCTGGCGACCCCCTGAGATTCGGCTAAGATTTTGTCCGTAGGAACCGCAGAAACTCGCCCGCCCAGTGCTTTCTCACGCAATACAGTACCACTGGCCCCTGACCTAGTTCGCAGAGTCATCCTATGGCCAGGACAGTGGTCAACAAGAGGGGAAAGCAAAGGATCTAGGGAACTCACTGCAGCCTCAGGCATGTGTCCGTTGATAGCGGCAGGGATGCTAGAGACATACTGTGACCCATCATAGGGAGAAAGCCCAGGAATGCAGTTATGATCAAACTGCTCATAGAAGAGTACATCACGACTCTCTACTACCTGGCGCAACTGTGGAACCCAAACAAAATAACCCTTACTCACCAGAGAATACCCAACCAGTCTACCAAATAACGCCCTTTCGTCCAGCTTGTTACGTTTCTTCCCAATAGACTAAATATAGCAGGGGCATTCAACACACGTAACAACGACACATCAGGAATCACCCCATAAAACAGCTCAAGGTGTCTTGCGTCCCTGATTGGGCAGTCTATGTACTGCCCCAATCGATATCAGCCAATCCTCGAACCATTTAACCATAAAATCCTTAGCTCTGTCAGACCTCAGACATTTAAAGGCAAACCCCTGCAGCTGATTTGACCATCTGAGAATGATAGTCTGGACTGCTAAGGGAGCTTCATCCCTGGTCCTCAAGCACAATACTTCAGCATAGCCAGAGTATTGGTCTACAAGGCACAGGATATAAAACTCCCCACGCAGACCCCTAATATGAACTGGTCCCATTATGTCCAAGTGAAGTCGTTGGAGAGGTGCAAGGACCTCAGTTTTGCTTTCTTTAGGAAAAGGGAGACGTTTGCCCTTAGCCTTGTGACAAGCATCACATGGGATCTTACCCATCTTTGTACCTGATGTAGACTGAGGGGCAAATTCTTAACCATACCACGCTTGACAAGTGTGTGCAAGGCGTCATAGCCGGGATGACCCAGCCGCCTATGCCACAACCATGCAGGAGTGGTAGGGATAACAACTCCACCGTCCTCATCAACATCAAGTGCAAAAGCTGGATAATCTTCAGCAACTCTCAAACAACGACTGGAGGTGTGACAAGGCCTACATGCAAACTTATACACACCATCACTGGAGGCAGGAAAGGACCAGAGTACAGAAGAGCCCTGAGTGGCAGTACAACTAATACTATCAAAAGCAACCTTGCAGTGGAGGGAATGAGCCACAGCATTTACTGACAGGAGATTCACTGGACAGTGGGGTATGTACAGAATCATTGGTTAAAGTGATAGATGTTGGTAACCAATCACTACATAACACAATGGACCCCATACCCTCTGACCGTTGAATCACCCCATCACTAAATCAAACTGCAGGCCCAACAGCAGAGGATTCAAACACAGTGAACAAAGACTTATCACCTGTGATTGACATCCCAGCTCCAGAATCCACATGCCAGACACCCTCAGAAAGACTTGGGCTGCAAAGGTTTGAGAACTTTGTGGTGCATGAGAATAGGACAGAGCGTACCTCCTAGTTCTTGTTTATGTTGTACCCGTCTATCTGAGCTTGCAGGGAGGACAGCTGCTTGCGAGTAAGCGACCCTGGAAGGGCCAAAGCAACGGGCACCGGTTCATTACCAGGTGCACGACCTTTGGCCTTTCTGAGTTCCGGATACTTCGTGAAGCAGCGGTCTTCCGAGTGGCTCGTTTTCGAAAGACAGGGGCCCCAAGTGCAATCCAAGCGCCTTTGGTAGCCCCGGAACCCTGAGAACCAGGTCCCTTGCCCCGCTGAAAAGCAGCATTAGCAGGGACATGGGAAGGGTCACGGGACCAACCAGGATGCCTTGGATCAGACCTAGGGAGAGACACATTCAAGAAATCTAATGATCTATATGTATCAAGACAGGTCCAGAGAGGACGGGGAACTTTCAAGAAGTCAAACACTTGAAACCCAAACTCACGTAGCTAAGGCATACACCTAAGGGCGGAACCAGGGGCACAGGAAAAACAAAGTAGTAACCTTTGTCGAACCACGGAACGCACCCAGGGGTCACAAGGAGCCTAAGAGAGAAAAATATCCACCAAGATATCATGCCAAAGATCCTCCACGGCCGCTGGACTAGGGCCAGGACAGCGTCCACTTCGGCCTGTAGCATGGGCGAAGTCCGGCGCTGCGAGACCTGGGATCACAGAAGGTGGGGAAGCGTTAGGGCGAAGTCGAGATATGAGGTATAGGAAAAAAGGAGACGAGGATGAAAGTGCAGCAAGTCGCACCTGGTGCAGAAAATCGCACCAATGGCAGAAAATCGCAAATCGCAAGGGCAGAATTCGAAAATTTATCGCGAGGATGCGAAGAGCAAAGCCGAGGCAAGTAAAGGTCCTAATATCCTTCCGTCGATGAGCACTCAATCCCAAGTCCCCCCCTCTATCGCTCGACTCACCCGGTTGGGGGGTAGAGGGAGCAGCACCCGAGTGGTGCTGACCATACCCCCCTGCTTCCCACCACCTCCAGAATCTCCAGGTCCAGACGCGTAGGTCGTCCTCCTCTGGCGAACCCTACGGCAGTGCCGGCGATCCGCCAGCTTGATCGAAAAAATTCTCCAGAAGGTATCACAGAGCCACTAGAGCGCAAGCTCATGCCAGTAGCCGACCATCGGCTGGGCAGAGCAAAGGGAGCACAGACGACGTAGACAACAGCAGGGAGCTTGGTCGGCTTGGCAACCTCCGGTATGCAGGCAGAGCCTCAAACACCGGAGTTAGCGACGTCAAAGACGCGAGCAGACGAAGACGGGTATCTCCACCGATGTCCAGGCTAGTCGCCGACTGGACAGCAGGCTCAAACACAGCAAAGATTCATCAGAAACATCCTCAACCTCAACAGAGAGGCGTTGGACAAAAGGAGAAGAAGACGGAGAAATGGAGGTATTGGAGGGGGGGATGTCTTCCATGATGGCGGAAGGAGACTCATCTAAGGCAGCAGAGGGGCTCTGGCGCGCAATCATCGAGCCAATCAGTGGGAACACGGGTCTTGAAAGGAAGAATCCGGTCGCAGCCATTGGAGACAATGACGCTCTCCATACCGCGCGACCAAGTCAAACCATTCTGTGGGGTAAGCTTTTCGAAGCCGGCAGGAGGCCCACGCGGAAGTTGCGTTGTCAAGCAGTGGTAGAAAGAGATGAAGCCCATTACCTATCAGCTATTAAGCACTTCTAAGAGTGGACAGAGATGTATGCAGCGGAGACAGACGCGCCAATCTATACACAGAGACGAGAATGACGTTACAAGCAAGGACGTACACTAAAGGACACCAGCGGTGGGCGAAGTGGATGCCTGTAACCTGAATAGACCCTAAGCCCGGATCTTGTCACCCTGACACCGTTTAACACAGGACATGTCAGGGAGAGACCGATAAGACACAGAGAGATAGGCAGTCAATAGGAAGCTGACACTGAGTCACTAAAGGATGACTCAGTTCTACGGGAAGCTGTCACTATGGGAAGCTGTCAGGGCCGATAGTTCTAAGGGAGTACAGTAGTAGTCACCAAGTCATAAAACGAATGAGAGCAACGCAATTCATGCTGACAGAAATGAAATCCAATACGAATTCATTCAAATGAAAGCAATTAAATGCATTCAACTCACGATGATTAAATTCAATAAGATGGAATAAAATCGAATTAAATAACACGACATTAAATAAATTAAAATAAATTAAAATCAATTACAATCTATCGAATTCAGAATTAATTTAATTTCATTCGGGACGCGCCTCCAGACGCCCTTAATCAATACGTGGTTTATCTACTACCAGGCTGTACAGACAGGCATTTATTAATTTGCCGCCTGGTTGGTGAGTGGACGTCCGAGGCTTCACGGTTAAATATCATCCAGTCCAGTCGAGTCGAGACTCAAAATACCATCAGTCCAGTCGAGAATAAAGTTATATACTGTATGAACTATGAACCCACCTTTCAGTTCCTCCTCCTCATGGGGTTGGCTTACACTCGCAAGACATGAAGCCCACGTCGTGGCAATATTCACCTTGGCAATTAACCGCACCGCATCCCACGGCGCAATAGAAACCGTAGGTTCCAACAACGAGCATAAGCGCCATGACCATCATGATATGGAGAGAACGACGGATGGTCGCGGAGGTAATAGCAGCCATGATCTGTCAAAATCAGCAGGGGCATAAGCATGTCAAGTGTAGCCGATCGTAGGGAGGAGAAGCAGCAACTAGGGGGCAATGCACAATATCGACGAGGGTACAATGCTCTATCAATGCAAGAGAAATAAAGAGGCGAAATAAACGGCGTGAGGGTTTCCTTTGAAACAATGCGTGAGATTTCCATGAGGTGTAGGAGTGTACTTAGATATTTGGAGGCGCAATAAATCCGATACGAATCCATAAAAATTAAGCAATAGAATGCATTCAAATAACGTTGATTAAATTAAATTGAATGGGATAAAATCGAAGTAAGTAACACAACATTAAATGAATAAAATGAAATTAATATCAATTACAATCCATGAAATTAAAAATTAATTCCATCTCATTCGGGACGCGCCTCCAGGCGCCCTTCATGTAGGAGTAATTAGATATTTTGAGGCGCAATACTCGATGGGCTATAAAAAGCAACGGGACTAACGGGACTGTGTTGCAAGCAGCAAGGGGAAATAACATCTGCTTCGGGAGCAAAGTGTTTCTCCCGAAGCAGGTGATGGGAGCATTGCTGGGGACCACTTGTTTTAGTAGTGAATGGATTCTTACCCCTGGAGGTGGTCTCCCGACACGAACGACTGAGTGGCATTGCTATTATTCCCTCACCTCGAGTTGAAGAGAGTGTTCCTTGAAGCTTCGTACTTGAACTGCCGACGAGGTTGATAAAGGACGAACACTTATACATGCACCTCGCAATAACAACCCCTTTATGATAAGGTACTGTCACTTAAAGTGTCGAAAGACAAGGTTTCCGGTTTTGAGGGTTTAAACCCTAAAGGCTAAACTCTAAATACGATGGGCAATGTCTCTTAGGTTCCACAGGACCTGTCACAGGACTGGCGAAGTTCGTCAGCCGTTCCTTTCTCCCCTATTTTCTACGGTATTTTCAGCATGCATTTCGATTTCAAATTCGCGACAAGCATGGGTCAAACAATCATTATTTAAGCTTGTTGATGAGATCTTCACAAAAACATTTTTCTACCAGAAACTGGCGGTAACAATGATCTTTATATCTCGTGGAAAACCCTCTTATAAATTAGGTATGTCACTAAAAGCATTGAAATATAAGATGTGATCTGTCTCTGTCAGGTATCATTTCCCCATTTATTTCCTCCCCCCCCCTCCCCCCCCCCCCCCCCCCCCCCCCCCCCCCCCCTTTTTCTTCGACATTTTCATCAATTATTTCGATTTCACTATTCTTATCATATTTCAAAAGTGTTTATAAAGATCTCATCAACAAGCTCAAATAATGATTGTTTGACCAATACTTATCGTTAATTTGAAATCGAAATGCATGCTGAAAATACCGTAGAAAAAGGGGAGAAAGGAACGGCTGACGAACCTCGCCAGTCCTGTGACAGGTCCTGTGGAACCTTGAAGAGACATTGCACATTGTATTCAGGGTTTAGCCTTTAGGGTTTACTTTTAGTGACAGTACCTAATCATGAAGGGGTTGTTCTTACGAGGTGCACGTATAAGTGTTCGTCTGTTGTCAACCTTGTCGGCAGTTCAAGTACGAAGCTCCAAGGAACACCCTCTTCAACTCGAGGTGAGGGAATAATAGCAATGCCACTCAGTTGTTCGTGTCGGGAGACCACCTACAAAGGTAAGAATCCATTCACTACTAAAACAAGTGGTCCCCAGCAATGCTCCCATCACCTGCTTCGGGAGAAACACTTTGCTCCCGAAGCAGATGTTGTTTCCCCTTGCTGCTTGCAACACAGTCCCGTTAGTCCCGTTAGTCCCGTTGCTTTTTATAGCTTATCGAGTATTGCGCCTCCAAATATCTAATTACTCCTAAATGAAGGGCGCCTGGAGGCGCTTCCCGAATGAGATGGAATTCATTTTGAATTCAATGGATTGTAATTGATATTAATTTCATTTTATTCATTTCATGTTGTGTTATTTTATGATTTTATCCCATTCAATTTAATTTAATCAACGTTATTTGAATGCATTCTATTGCTTAATTTTTTATGAATTCGTATCGGATGTATTGCGCCTCCAAATATCTAATTGCTCCTACACCTCATGGAAATCTCACGCATTGTTTCAAAGGAAACCCTCACGCCGTTTATTTCGCCTCTTTATTTCTCTTGCATTGATACCCTCTTGCATCGGTTCTCTCGTCGATATTGTGCATTGCTCCCCTAGTTGCTGCTTCTCCTCCCTACGATCGGCTACATCTGACATGCTTGTGCCCCTGCTGATTTTGACAGATCATGAATGCTATTACCTCCGCGACCATCCGTCGTTCTCTCCATATCATGATGGTCATGGCGCTTATGCTCGTTGTTGGAACCTACGGTTTCTACTGCCCCGTGGGATGCGGTACGGTTAATTGCCCCGGTGAATATTGCCACGACGTGGGCTTCATGTCTTGCGAGTGTAAGCCAACCCCATGAGGAGGAGGAATTGAAAGGTGGGTTCATGGTTCATAAAGTATATAACTTGATTCTCGACTGGATTGATGGTATTTTGAGTCTCGACTCGACTGGACTGGATGATATTTAACCGTGAAGCCTCGGACGTCCACTCACCAACCAGGCGGCAAATTAATAAATGCCTGTCTGCACAGCCTGGTAGCAGAGAAACCACTTATAGACAGGCGATCGCGAGGTTGGCTCTACCTGAGATGGGTTCATTATTGGCTGAATTAGTTGCCTGTCGCCACTGCCCTGTTGTTTGAACGGGCACCAGTCATTCAGTGGCAATCTGCCCTAAAGGACCCTTCTCCGAGGGCTTACTTGGCTTGGTCTGCCAATACAAATGAACTTGTTATATTGGGCCAATGGTGCTTAGTTATTTCAGTCAGCATCTCTCCCTTTCCCTCTCCCTCTCTCTCTCTCTCTCTCTCTCTCTCTCTCTGTCTCTCTCTCTGTCTCTCTCTCTGTCACTCTCTCTCTCTCTCTCTTTCTAGAACAACCGCTGTACCCCCCCGCTCGACCTGATGTCTGAGATTTATATTTAAATGTGTATGCAGGCCGTGAGGGTTGAAGGTCGTCACGCCTCCGCCAGCTGTCCGGTCCCCTTCTTGAGAATAGAGCATCATGACGTTGCAACCAACATCCTTATGTACAAAGAGAGACACGTGCAGGCCCCCCACTGCCGGCCTAACAATTTGTCGACTAAATGTGTTGCAGCCCTAAATTAAGGACAGCAGTTGATTGTACAATGAACCAAACATTGGGTTTGATTTGCATGATTTGAAGGTGATGCATCTGAAGATGATAAGGAAAGAATTTAAATAAGTGTAGTAGAGGATACGTCTTATCCCTGGTTTTCACGGTGGTTGCGCAGACCTGGTTTGTTTGAAATACTTGCCCCCTGGCTTTCACGGAGTCAACAAAATGCCGGCGCCACTTTTGTAACATTGAGTCATATGTAACATCCGTCACTTATGTGCAATGGTCTGCATTAATAGCGGCATGGATGTCTGACCCTTGCGATAGTAGGTAGCTACTGTAAGCACTCCCGGATTCCGCACAAATCAAGCCATTAGGGCCACTCACATATCGCAGAAAATTACATGGTGATTACTGTCGCAGACGCCCGCACATGTAGCAAGTCATTATATGCATTCGTGTACACCCTACTGGGTTAACCTCACGAAGTCATAAGGTGCTAGTTCCTCGAAATCAAACTTGGAGAGAGACTCAGTTTGAAGTAGTTTCTCACCGGAGGATATCCAGCTTGGATTCCCAATTGCCTCGGACATGGATGGACTGCTCAATAACGTATCCAACCCTAGATACCACCCCCAAGTTACTACCCACTTCATCACCTTTCTCCTGTATGCTGATGACCTAGTCCTCCTCTCCTACTCCAAATACAGTATGGCCTCGCAGCGTCTTGAGACCACCTCTGGAACGGGTGGTACGTTCATCAACTACAAGAAAAAGGCTATGCACTTCCACCTCTGTCTAGCTTCCACTCTTACCCCACTCCTACTCCCATACATAGCACTGAATGGGGGCAGTATTGATTTTGTTTCCTCATTCATGTACCTAGGTTACCTGTTCACACCACATGGGGACCCACAAGAGGAGTTCCAACGCAGGATTACTAGGACAAGAGAGGCTTGCGCAGTTGCGCTTCTCTGGTTAGGCTATGGAAAACCCACAGCATAACGAGGAAAATCAAGAATCTGGACTTCAAAGCTATCATACCATCATGCACCCGTGAGGCAGTAGCTCCATACTTGGGCAGCATGTGAAACGGAACCACATGTTTGATGCAGCGATGCAGCAGGATGTGGTGCGATTCAATGTGGAAGGGTGTACATAAGGAGGGGGCCGGGGGGGGGGGGGGGGGGGGGGGGGGCAGCGGCCGGGCCGGGCCGGGCGGGGCGGGGGGTAGGGTTTATGGCTTAGGGGGGGGGTATTTACGGTGGGAAGCATGCACCTGTCGGGCAGTAGCTATATAGCCCTCTCTGGAGCCCAAAGCCCCCCCCGTGTCATTCTCCGTTCTCTCTCCATCAGTCCGTCTTTCCATCCATCTGTCTGTCTCTCTGTGCCTCCGTCCAGGCGTTTGAACAATACCGGGAACCTCTGCACCCAAACATTTGGCTCATAGTTGGAGTGCGCACGACTATAGCTATCAGCATCGCAGTGGCCAAGATCCTTAGCAAAATATGTTCAATGTTTTGTAGCTTTATTCGGCTACAAATAGCTATTTTATAGTTTTATACACTACCTTATCCCAGAAAAATCCCCGCCTCTCTCATTGCCAAGGACCTGCTCCTCGCCCTTTCTCGCCAGCAGATATTCTAGTTTCTTAAGCATTCGCTTCCGACACGTGCTTAGGATTTGTCTTTGCATGCGGCCAGAACCAGATTGCTCCCAGTAGACAGCTGACTCGAACTGTGGTACATGAGGAAAACGCGGTGTCAGATTGGTGAATGTATTGAGTCAGATACGTCATACACTACACAAACTGCCGAGCAGTCAAATCAATTCAGCGTCATTCATATTCCATCTGCTGATGATCGATATTCTTCTTGTGCTTCAGTACTCCCTGTTCGTATACCCGAATGAAAAAAATCTCCAGATTTTTGGAAGAAGGGATTAGCCCAATTAAATCTCCGTTTGTTAGTCCGTCTGTTAGTCCGTCACAAACCAAATTTTCAGGTTTCATGAAAAAAATCAAAAAGTTGAACATTCCATATTTTGGATGAATTAAAAGACTTATTTATACAGGACAAATTCTCACCGGAGCACATGTGAGCATCGCCATTCACGAAAAGGAGCTCAGGTTGGGCCAAATAGCTACAATTAACGGTTAACAATTTGATTTAAGGGTGTTTTGAGCAAACATTTCATTTTGACTTATGCATGTGCGTATACATAGGTTTGGGAGCAGAATTGTCGTCAAAAAATCGAGGCGAAACATGTAAGCATCACAATGGACGAAACAATCTCCTACAGCACGTGCTATAATTGGCCCACAGACCTCACCTCAGGGCCGTGGGTGGGGCAGGGGCAGGGGCGGGGGCGGGGGCGGGGGCAGGGGCCACAGGGCGGGGGCGGGGGCAAGCCACGCCACCTGCCGCTGGCCAAAAACCCGTTCAGGAGGGCGGTAGGGGTGTCCAAAAGTAATCAGTCACGCGTCCATAAGTGACTAAGCAACTATTATATGGCTTTGGGATGCTCCCATATCCTTGTCACTTAGACCCTAGGGTCCAAGCTTCCGGGTCTGGATAGGGGAACCCTATATCTAGGTTGGGTGGTTGGGTGGTAGCATAAATGTGAGTGGGCTGTTAGCTAGGGCTACTGCTAGTTTTTAGGGTTTACAACTTTCAAATCTGGGGGAAATACAGGATTCGTTTTTTCTCTTGACCACTGTCTTTTCATGTTAGGTGGGGCGAGCTTTTTCACTCGTGCCTTGCTCAGTTGTGCCTTACCACTTACTGTTTGGTGGTGCCATTGTTTTTTGACTAGTCACAAAGTGTGTGTGTGTGTGAGGGGGTGGGTGATGTAAAATCTGCAGGGACAAACTCTTCAAACTTATGAACCTTGAGCCACAAAGGCCTTCCATAGCAATACAGTTTTGAACTAGAGAGGTGGGTTAAAAGATTGTTACAGAAATGTAACAAAATAATCTCGCGGTACCAACTTTTGAGCCACATGGAATCGTCATAAAAGTCGGAGGGCCCCCCTAGCAAAAGGCTGGTATATATGTGCTACAAGCCAGTGCACTACAAACCCTACAAAGGAGCCATAGAGAAGTATCATAGGGAAATCTGATTAGTTAATCAAGATGCTGGGGTTGTAAGAGATTTCAATAGGTGTATTATTACTTTTGGACACCCCTAACGGGACATACCGTTCACGCATGGGCTGGGCCGAAACATGCAATACCTTGTACATTAAGAGCGCCTGGAGGCGCGTCCCGGATGAAATGATCAAAATCCTTAATTCAATGTATTTTAATACATTTAATTGGATTGTATTGAAGGTTGTGTTATTTTAATTCGACTTACTCATTTCCATTAAATTTAATTCACGTGATTTGAATGCATGTAATTGCTTTAGATTGTATCAATTCGAATAGGACTACATTTGAAGGGCGTCTGGAGGATTTAAATTATTTGAATTCCAATGAATCGATTGATGATTTAGCATTGTTAACTATTAAGTGACGAAAAAGAGAGTTTTTGAAGGGTTGTTGATTTTTAAGCAGTATTGAACGTTTCTGTAATGTAATGAAATGCATGTATGTAGATTGACTTTTTTTTTCGAATTTGACGCAAGAAAAATGACTAAATGAGGGCAATCAGGTGTCTGGTTGATTTTACGGAATTTGTACAGGGTATTGCATGTTTCGGCCCAGCCCAGACGTGAACGGTATGTCCCGTCCTCCTGAACGGTTTTTTGGCAAGCGGCAGGTGGCGTGGCTTGCCCCTGCCCCCGCCACTGCCCCCGCCTGGTGGCCCCCGCCCCCGCCCCCGATCCTGCCCCCGGCCCCGCCCCTGCCCCGCCCCCACACATATCCATGCGCTGCCACACAGATCTGTTTCCGTACACAGATACACACACCTGGCCATCCATGCACTACAAGGCAATCCCATCGACACACACAACCCAATCAGACACTATCACACACACACACCAGGCCACCGATGCACTACAAGACAACCCCATGCACACATTCACACATACCCAGACACTCAAACTCGCACACACAAGGAGCTACGCATGCACTGCCACACAGCCCTGCTTACATACACACACCTGGCCATCCATGCACTACAAGACAATCCCATCGACACAAACAACACACTCAGGCACTCACCCCCACACACACTGGCTATCCGTGCACTACACCATGCACACACACACACACTGGATATCCATGCACTACACCATGCACACACACACACACTTGCTATCCATGCACTGCACCATGCACACACACAAACACACCTTCAACACACACATAACTGGCTATCCAACTGCAGCACAACCCACACACAACTACTGAAGCACGCACTGCCACACCACAATAGAGGCAGATTATGGCACGCACCTTCTCATATATCTATTCCATTCAGGCCACCAATTTCTAGTAACAGACCTCGATGACAGATGCGGCGCAGTAGAACTGCGCGCGCTTGATGGGGCGATGGGGCGAGTATTAGAGTTGACCTGAAGGGCAAAGGCTAGAGCTGTACGAGCAGACTAACGTTGAAATGTATTGCTCAGAATTGATGCTTCTTCAAAGACGAGTCCCAGGCGCGTGTCGCAAGCGAAAAACGTGAATCGAATAGGCCAGGGAGACAGGGCGAGGAGGATTTCACCGTGGCCAGGCCAAGCCACTCACAGTTGTTTTGTGCTGCGAGGCCCAGGGGTAATCGAAGGTGCCCCAGGTCGTCCCGGGTCCAGTGGGTGTTGGCTTGACACGTTGTCTGGGCACGCTGCTGGCTGCCGCAAACCTCACATTACAGGCGGCCGAGGAAATCCCCATGCGAACGTTTGTACCTCCATAGTTTGCAACACGAAGGTCGGCAGTGCTTAATTCTAAGATCCGCAAGTGCGTGAGATGGATATGTAATCGTTTCCCATGGAATGGTTCATTGTGCAAGTTCTCAAGGCTGGAAACATCAACATTACGAACGTTAGAACTTAGCAGTACCATAGTTGGCGTGGCTACGTATCCGCAGACCCACCCCACGCACCCGGCCCACCCCACGCACGGCCCTGCGGGTGCGTTGTGTGTGTGTGTGGGGGGGGGGGGGGTGGGGGGGTGAAGTTCGTGCTAATAATAGCTGAAGTGCCTTAGGGGAATGTTTCGTCCATAGTGGTGCTTATTGGTTTCGCCTCGATTTTTTGACGATAATTCCATTCCCAGACCTTTACAAAGCAGCAATAATATAGGTTTGATACCCTGTTGATTTGAGTTGATTTGAGTTGTAATGAGATGAGAAGACAGTTCCATGAATCCAATAGCTACAAAAAACGCAAAAACGTGAAGACGGAGGTGTCTATAAAGCAGCAATAATCCCAGGCCTATATATGCGCACATGATTGGATGGTACGAATTTGAAATCATGAAAAATGTTATCCAATAATTGTCGCTTTTGGCCCAAAAAGCTCAAACCTTAGCTCCTTTTCTAGAATTGCGATGCTCATGTGTGGTCTCGTGAGAATATCTCCGGTATCAATAAGTCTCATAATTGTGTCTCATAATTATATATCTTTTATAATGTTTCGTTTTTTTATTTGAAGTGAAACCTGAAAAAGTAGTATGTGACGGACAAACAAGCAAAGAGTTTTGACGGGCTAATCCCGCAATCAAAAATTCTGTTTTTTTTCATTCGGGTAAAATCCGTAAAATCAACCAGACACCTGATTGGTCTCATTTTTCTTGCATAAAATTCTTAAAAATAAAGCCAATCTACATATATGCATTGCATTACATTACAGAAACGTTCAATAGAAATCTTAAAAATCAAGAACAATTAAGACAAACTCCCATTTTCGTCACTTTATAGTTAACAATGCTAAAACATCAATCGATTCAATGAAATTAAATTACATCCAATTAAATTAAATTAAATCATACACAAATTCATAATAATTGAAGCAATTAAATGCATTCAAATCACGTTGGTTAAATTTAATTGAATGGAATAAAATCGAATTAAATAACACAACATTAAATAAATAATTTATAATTTAAATCAATTTAAATCAATTAAATTCAGAATTAATTTCATTTCATTCGGGACGCGCCTCCAGGCGGCCTTTATTTGAACTGGTGGCTGAAGTACTTGCCAGCTTTAGCTCAAGCCATCACCCCTGACTCAGGGGGCCTGAGGTCAACTCCGAACCAGGGCAGTGTGCCCGTCGTTCCGACGGCAGGCCCTCTGCATCCCCCCCCCCCAATGGAATGACTTTTGGGGGGTCACCACCCACTCATTGTCCATCCCCATTCACATTAGGTGGCTTGTCATCGTGCACTGCTGACATGATCATCCCCATCACATGGACACTTCAGTGGCAGATGGCCACACCACACCACACATGTACATGCAAAACCATTACCAACCACCCCCATGCATGTATGCCCCCCCCCCCCCCCCCCCCCCCCCCCCCCCCCCAAGCAACTAGATTCGTGCAAAACGGACACAGCGTTGTAGGAATCAATGCGATGCCTTTCAGGTTTGTGAGAGGGCAAGGGGAAATAGCATCCAGGGGAGCATGTTGGGCACATCATCTTGCGAGCGGACCCCCCACCCACTCATGAACCCAAGAGTCGCTCGGTTCCTACGAAGTAAACACATCGCTGCAGGAATAAATGCGATGCCCATCAGCTATCAGCTATGCCCGCGCTGGAATTAAAGGGTAGAGGGGGAAAGCAGGGAGCACCTGTCAGTGAGAGTTCCGGGGACAATCTGCATACGGCGCGAAATTGTCAGGCATTGATGCTGGCAGCGAGTAGAGGTGCACGCATTCCCGCCCAGTGCAAAGCATTGGCTGCCATAAGCGCGCCCTGTCAGAGCTTTCTTCCTGTTGCTAGTGAAAAAAGGGCGCCAAGCATTGAATTCAACGGCAGCAGTTGTAATACTTGTGGAGGAATAGCTTCTTAGTCAGCGCTTGTACGTGACAGGGGTTTGGCCAAGACAGGTATTTAAACAGCCAAGCGCTTTTTTTTGACATTTAGCCTCTAAGGGTCCAATATATTTGTTTTACTTATTGTGTTTCCTCGAAGCTAAAATCTGACATTTCAGAGTCAACATCTGAACATTGTAACAACCGAGATTTCAGTCAAATATATCTGGCCACCTCCTGGTAAACACATAGCAGGGTGCAGGGCCTCCCTAATGGTCGACCCTACTTGTGCGTGCATGGACGACCCTAAGTGCGTCCACTCTTTTGTAGGAGTGGTAACGCCATTCAAACCGAATCCTTTTGTTTTTGTAATGGTGGGACTTCAGGTGATGGGTGCTGGTGAGGGCTGTTCAGGACGCTGCGTCCTCCATCGCAGGCGCAATTTGGAGAGGGTCCGTTTATTTATATATTTTACCAGTGAATTCGTTGACCAGAAGGAAGGGTCCGTTGCGTCGCAGGACGCAGGCCACACAATTGGTTGCGTCCCATGCAGCGTGGCCAGGGGTCCCCCTGAAGCACCATGGTGCTGGCGCGTGATTATCGAGACAAAGGCCGATATCAGGTGACAGGTGCGGGTTGCGTCCGATATCAGGTGACAGCTGCACATGCACATGCGGCCGACCCAATAATTGCACATGCGACGGGTCCCGACAAAGTAATTTGTTTTACTGCTGAAGACAGCAAGCAGCCAAATTTCTGGCTGTAGCCATGCAGTCAAGTTCAATCACAATATGACCTGAAACCGCTATAATTGTATGAATGTGTGTATGTCTGTTGCAGTCCAGGGGTAGGCCAAATATGGTAAAGGGACTTGCCCAACCGTGACAGGGAGGGCTGAAAAGGGAAATAATTGTTTGACTGAACCCCAAACAATCGATAAACTGATGGGGCCCTAAGCTTGTGCTATAGAAATAATTCAATTCTACAATTATAATTAAATCATCATTGGTCATGCGATTTTTATCGTATATTTCAAAACAAAATAGAGTATTACCATCCTTCAAAGGAATCTGGATTCATAACTACCACAGTAGTAATATGTTGATATAAAATAGCTCCTAGTGGATATGTCCAATAAAATATACTGATATCTATGCGCGTTGACAAATTGCGGTAGAAGTATGCTAGGGACCCATTGGTACGCTGTGGTGCCCTTAACTTCACGTCCTGAGAGCGACTTCAATACTCGGATGTAACAATTTCAATCTCAATGGGACCCTTTGGTGGTTGGCCCCAGTGCAAGCAAACGGGCTGGCCCACTCAACCTCACGCCTCATTAAGGCGAAATATGTTTTATTTTGGGGACCTTCACGTGCTATTCAAATGTTTACGCCATGCACTTGTATTATGTATTAGGGAGTGTGGTGCAGTTGATTTGGGATTGGGAGATGGTGAGCAGCCCAGAGCTAGCTGAAAACTGAAAACAGTTACTGGGCCAATTGCAAAGCCTTCAGCTGTATTGGAATGTCCGCCATGTCAGCTTTCAGTTGCACTTGCTTGCTTCAGCCGAAGACGGCGAAGCCAAGCCACCAAGCAGCTGAAGACGGCGAAGCCACCAAGCCAAGCCAAGCCTGGCCTCCAAGCAGCCGAAGACGGCAAAGCGACCAAACCAAACCAATCCGCCAAGCAGCTTAAGACGGCGAGCAGCCAAATTGATGGCTGAAGCAATGTAACCAAGTGCCTTGCTTGCTTCAGGTTTGGCATAAAGACCAAGTTCAGGGTTTTAAACCCTGAACCCTTAACCAAAAACCCTGGAAAGGGAGCTGCCGAGAAGCTGCCACACGAATCCAAAAAGAGCACCTCTGAGTGTAGTGGTCCACAGCCAGCCGTCTACAGATTTTCTGTCAAGACTTCCGCCATGGCCTCTAGCTCAACTATGATGTCATCGAACTCAGGTCGATCCTCATGCTTCTCTGCCCAGCACCTTGCAATCAACTGCCTCAGTTGCTCTGGAACGACCTGCACAGCATGCAGCGCATGTGTGTGTGTGCCTAAGTGTGTTTGTTTGTTGTTTGTGTGTGCCTACTTGCATTTTTTTGCATGTGTATGCTTGTCTCCGAGCGATTGTATGTATATGTGTGAGGTGAGTGCCAGGGCGTGTGTATAGATATGCTTGTCTTAGTGTGTTTGAATGCGTACGTGTGAGCTGCGCGCTGGTGTGTGTGTAGGTGTGCCTGTGCGTGTTTGCTTGTGTTTGTGTGTGTATATGTATGATTGCCTCCGTTTGATCGTGGTGAGTGCCGGTGCGTGTGTGTATGCGTGCCTGTTTTTGGTTGTGTTCCTCCGTGTGTATATGTATATTTATCTCTGTGTGTTTGTCTGTGTATGTGTGAGTAGAGTGCCCGTGCGTGTGTGTATGTGTGAGTTGAGTGCCCGTGCGTGTGTGTATGTGTGAGTTGAGTGCCGGTGCGTATGTGTATGTGTGAGTTGAGTGCTGGTGCGTGTGTGTATGTGTGAGTTGAGTGCCGCTGCGTGTGTGTATGTGTGAGTTGAGTGCTGATGCGTGTGTGTATGTGTGTGTGCACGTCCCAAACAGTAATGCAGCATGTACTACGTACATACACACATGTACTACATACACCCGCACATTGATATGCACTGCAGCATGTACTACATACACTGATATGCACTGCAGCATGTACACCATACATACACATACATACATTGACATAAGTAGGGATTGGCAATATGATATCATGTCATCATATGATGCCGGCGGGCTGACTAGGTAACTTTGGCCTGGGGCATCATATCATATGATATTGAATCATATGATTTTTGTATGATATCATATGATATCATACTCGTCTTTGGTCAACATCGTATGATTTTCCGTTCCCTAGACACATGCAAGGTATCATACATTGATACATTCAATATACGTGCCTGTGCTATACACAAACACATATTGATATATCTGTATATAAAAAATCATGGCGGTCGCGGTCATCGCGGTCGTGTCATCATCGCGTAACCGACTTAACCGATTTCCCGCCCAGCCAATTTCCGCCCAGCCCATTTCCGCTTTTAATCCCTCCCGCTTTGACTTCTGCCTTGTTTGGCCTCCTGCGAATTGGGCCAAATGCGACCTCCGCCTCCTGCGTATTCTTGTTGTTGCGCATCCCGCCCGATTTCTCCTTTTCACGCCTGCGTCCATCCACCTGGTTTCGGCAGCGCAATAGTCCGTCTTCATACAAGCTTTCCCCCTCGCATCTCTGCAAGATCTTTCTCCTGCATCAAGAGACCTGTCGTTGCGCACAATGGAAGGTGACGAGGTCAGTTAACCGACCTGACAGACCGCCTGCGTTTATCCACCTGAGTTCGGCAGCGCAACAGTCCGTCTTCCTACGAGCTTTCCCCCCTGCTTCTCTGCAAGATATTTCCCTTATATCAAGATACCTGTCGCTGTGCACAACGGAAGGTGACGTGGTCAGCCAACTTGCCAGAATTTTTCGAATTCCATTTATCCCACATCACAAAATTGACTGCAACTCCTTCCCACTGCATTGAAAAAAGTGACGCTGTGCATTGTGCCTTAGCGCTTACGCGGTAAAGTTGAATGGTCGAACCAAGCCATGTTTCCGAGTCTCAGATCGAGTTCACTAATTCACTTCGGAAGCAGGTCGGGTGAACAGGATAGCTCTTCGGCCGAACTGAATACATGCTCGCGAAGAAGAAGCTTCAGGTATATACCCTTGCGATTGCGCAGTTTCAGTTATCTCTGTGGGGTCAGTTATCGATCACAGCTGAAGTGGCCGGGAAGCAGGAAAGAAGATGCAGGCTTCTAAATTTGGAGAGAGGGAGGGGGGCTATTGGGATCCCTGGGGTTGGGGAAGGGGTGGGGGCAGGAAATATATCAGGAAGAGCAAGGGAGTATGTTTATTTGTGGGTGGGGGCACATGGCTGGGTGGGGTGGCGTGCAGAGAAATGGGGTGAGGGGGATCTGTACGGTAGTATTTGGGTGCTTGTGGGTGCACAAGGGAGACCATCACAAGGGATATGCGTCCTTCAGTGTTATCGGTTCGCATGCACTGCAGAGAAAACCGGCGTAAACCAAATGTGGCCAACGAGAGGGGGTGGGGATGGGGGGCAGTGTATTTAGTTGGGGGAACATCATGGCTGTGTGTTCATGTGAGGGGTGGGGGGGAGTACAAGTGTAAACCATTCTGTAACCCAGCCCCAAATAGGTGTGGCCAAAGTCCAAACGGGCACGGTACTATGATTGGGGTGGGGGTGTTTTGTCTACGTGTGTGTAGGTGTGGCCACCGGCCACACAGGCTACCGTACTAGTTGAAACATACATTCATGCAAACTGGTGCAAAACGAAAACCATCGCACACTCCACCGGACTGCCTACCTCACCACTATGGTCGGAAAAACAACTTCGGTTGTTTCCAAGCAATGCCGCTATCTGTTCGGTATCCACTGTTGCAAAGCAGAACCCCCCCCCCCCCCCCCCCCCCCCCCCCCACACACACACACCACCCCCACCACCACACACACACAACCAACCCACCCCAAGCACACACACACTCCACTGGACCGCCTACCTCCCCATTCTTTGGTCGGCTGGACCACTCCGGTCGTTTCCCCAGCAATGATGCTGCCTGTGCAGCATCCACCGGTGCGAAACGGGAGAAGGGCAGGGAACCTTCAAACAGCTGGTAGCAGATCATGGCAAAGCCGTACACGTCAACCTTGTTGTTGTAGGGCTCATGTCGGAACACCTCAGGGGCCATGTACCGGTACGATCCAGTTTCACCTGGTGGGTGGGAGTGTGTGTGGGGGGGGGGGGTATTTAGTGTGTGTATGTGTGTGTGTGTGGAGCAGATCATGGTAAAGCCGTAAACGTCCACCTTCTTGTTGTACAGCTCATGGCGGAACACCTCAGGGGCCATGTACCGGTACGATCTAGTTTCACCTGGTGGGGTGTGAGTGGGCGTGTGTTTAGTGTTGGGGGAGTGGAGTGGAGAGGGAGGGAGGGAGGGGGGGGGGGGGGGGGGGGGGGGGGGGTAGTGTGTGAGTGTGAGTGGCAGAGTATTGCGTGTTGCAGGGGGGGGGGGGGATTTAGTGTGCGAGTTGTGAGTGGCAGAGTATTGCGTGTTGCGGGGGGGGGGGGGGGGGGGGGGGGGGGGGGGGGGGGGGGGGGAGTGGGGGGGGGGCAGAGGATTGCTTGGGGGTGTGGTGAAGGGGGGGAGGGGGGGGGGGGGGGGGGGGGGGGGGGGGGGGAACTTTATTGGATGTGCGAGTGTGTGTGGCAGAGTATTACGTGTTGAGGGGGGGAGGGGGGGAGGGGGGGGAAGGGATTTAGTGTAGCGAGTTGAGTCGTGGATTCCAGAGTAGTACGTGTTGAAGGGGGGGGGTGGGGGGGGTAAGCTGTGCGAAAGTACCTTTTTTGCATTGGACTCAACTTAAGAGTTAAATCGCGCCCCACTCTTTTTGAATCCGGGTTTTCTAAGTCAAGTCAAGTCAAGTCCACTTCAAGGCGAATTGAGTTAGCTCAACTCGAGCCCCTTTGGGGGACTCGAGTTGCCTGGACTTGACTTGTACTTCTCCCTGAAAATCTGTGTGGTACAGGGACGATCAATGAAAACACGAAATAATCGACTTCAGTTAACTCGCGCAAATGCCAAGTCAAGTCGCGCAATTGCTGAATCAAGTCCGTCTAACAAATTTCAAGTCTGTCTAACTGATGTCAAGTCTGTCTAGCTCAAGTCATTGATTGCAATCGCTCTTCAAGTCTGTCTGAGCTCATCAAGTTGATGCTATCGCTCCATTCAAGTCTGTCGTTAGCTGGCAATGTCAAGTTTATGCAATCGACGTCAGTCCCTGTCTGTCTAGCTCAAGTCAAGTTATGCAATCGCTCAGTCAAGTCTGTCTAGCTCAAGTCAAATTATGCAATCGCTCAGTCAAGTCTGTCTAGCTCAAGTCAAGTTATGCAATCGCTCAGTCAAGTCTGTCTAGCTCAAGTCAAAGTATGCAATCACTAAGTCAAGTATGTCTAAATGATGTCAAGTAAACTCAAGCGGTTTAATGGAAATGCATGATTAGTAGCTCTACTTAAGCAGTGTCTTGGCTTGTTAGTGCAGCGAGCTGCGCCTCCTAGTGCGTCTTATCAATTGGGACTTCAAAAGTGCCTGATATATTGGAGTGGGGGTGAGGGTGTGAGTGGGCGAGTCCCCACTCAATGCTGGGACGTAGTTTGTGCAACATTGTATCTCCCGCCGACCCTACCTGCGCCTACTATTCAGTAGGAGCGGCAACGCCATTCAAACTGAATCCCCCGTGTCGCTGGTTTGTGTAGGGAGACCCACCTCCTGGGGTAAAATCCTTTCACAACTAAAAAAAACGAAAGTCTCCCCGTAGGCCCCCCCCTTGACTCCATCAAGCCGCAGGCACATTTGGAGTCCAGTAGGGCACCAGGAAAAATACAATCAACATCATCACTACCATCATCACCACTACCATCATTATCACTGTCATAAGTCTCTTGTTTTGTTTGGGATTTGGAAGAGCAAAGTGAATACACTTCCAGAGATTTTGTTTTGGCGGAGCCCCCCTTCTGGGGGGCGGGAGCCCCCAGGGTCAACGCTTTGTCCAAGTGTCTGTCTGTCTTTCTGTCTGTCTATCTGTCTGTCTGTCTGTCCGTCACGTTTCAAGCCTGGGCCTCGTAGACCCACTCTCCACCATTCCAAACCTCGGACAGCTCGAACCTTGCTTATTTCGAACCCACTTCCCGCCAATTTCTGCGTCGCTTGCCACACGCCTAGGACTTGTCCCGCTGCTGCTAAGATGGGGGTTCCTAAAAGTACGTTTCAGGTCCGGTACGAGACTTTTCAATCAAATTGTACAAGTACATTTGCTTGTACTGCTGCTCAGATGGGGGCTCCTAACAGTACGTTCAGGTCCAGTACGCGACTTTTCAATCCAATTGTACAAGTACATTTGCTTGTACTGCTGCTAAAATGGGGGCTCCTAACAGCACGTTTCTGGTCCAGTACGCGACTTTTCAATCCAATTGTACAAGCACATTTGCTTGCACTGTTGCTTGCTAAGATGGGGGCTCCTGAAAGCACATTCGATGTCTAGTACCCGACTTTTTGATCAAATTTTACAAGAACATTTTCTCGCTAAGATTTTGTACGAGTAAGATTTGCATCTTAGCAAGCAAATTATTATAAAAAAATTCAAGCACAATTTCACGTCCACTACAAGAACTGTCAACACCTTGTTCGATTATTTTTTAAATCTGTTCCAAAAAAATACAAGCACAATTGCTTTCACTGTTGCCAACAGGGGGCTCCTAACGTGAATCGGTTTTTCATTTTGGAGGGCTTAAAACGGGGGGATATGTTTGGCGGAGTCCCATCTTCTGGGGGGCGGGAGTCATCAGTGTTACCCATTTGTCCGTTTGTCCGACCGAAAAATTGAAGCCTGACACGTCAGCCAACTGTCTCATAACTAACTGGCTTCGGTCAGCTCCATCGTTGCCACCTTTCGTTCCGTTGCCAACACACTCCGCCAATTTTCCGCGTCGCTTGCGACGCTGCATGCATGCAGACTTGTCTTCTTATATTTCATATTATTATAATATTTCATTAGTTCACATTTGAGATCCAGTACGGTCCAGTACGAGACTGTTAACACGTTATTTGATTCAATTCAATTTTAAATATAATTTAAAATTGTTGCAAACCCGCACCTGTGAGTTTAAAGCTGTCTGTATGCACCGCATCAGTGCCAGTCCTACATACGCAACAGAGGGTACAGTTTGTTTTCAGGTTTTTGTCAGGTCAGGTCAAGCCAAGGTCAGGTCAAGGTCCAGGTCAGGTCAAGGTCAAGGTCATGTCAAGGTCCAGGTCAGGTCAAGGTCCAGGTCAGGTCAGGTCAAGGTCCAGGTCAGGTCAAGGTCCAGGTCAGGTCAAGGTCCAGGTCAGGTCAAGGTCCAGGTCAGGTCAAGGTCAGGCCACGGTCAGGTCAGTTTTTTTGTCATGTCAGGTCAGGCCAAGTTTTTGTCAGGTCAGGTTACGTAGCAAAATGTGCAACGCAAGCCTGATTCATATAGCGCTTAAGCGCTGCTTCTATTTACGGAGGGCGTGTGAGTGAGTGGGTGGGTGGGGGGGGGGGGGCGTAGCTCAATTTGCGATGCGTTGCACACAAAAAAAACTGTCAGGGTACATCAGGCTGAGAGCTATTGGGAGCATGGAAGCAGTACAACAGGCTGAGAGCACCTGGGAGCATGAAAGCAGAACACGCCACCTCACTGGGGGTACAAGGCAAACAGGTATTGAAACGATCAAATACACAGAGGCAGCAAATTTGCAGTGCATGATGCACACAGGGTACAGCAGGCTGAGAGCTATTGGGAGCATGGAAGCAGGAAAAGCCACAGGGAACGGTATTGAGCCTGGAAATGACATGTATGTAGGGAACGGCACCTAATATTAGTGTTTCAAAAACTAATATTATTACAGTGCCACAATAATATTAGTTTTTCAAATAATTATTCACTAATATTATATAACATAGACGACCCCTCACCCCTACATATATGCAAGTGCATAGGGGAAGGACACGCCACATGGAAGCAGGACATCAGCACGCCACAGGGAACACTGGGCAAACAGGTCTTGAAAAGATTGACAACGCATAGGCAGTACATGGGCAGTGCATGATACACATGGGCAGTACATATGCAGTACATGGGCAGTGCATGATACACATGGGCAGTACATGGGCAGTGCATGATACACATAGGCAGTACATAGGCAGTATATGCGAAACACAGGGTACAACAGGCTGAGGGCGATTGGGAGCATGGAAGCAGGACATCAGCACGCCACAGGGAACACTGAGCAAACCGGTATTGAATCGATCGACTACACAGAGACAGCAAATGAGCAGTGTATGCATGAACATGAACACGAACAGTGTATGAGCAACACAAGGCAAACCGGTATTGAATCCATCGACTACAAAGAGACAGCAAATGATTAGTGTATTTGCATGAACATAAACACGAAGAGTGAATGAGCAACACAAGGCAAACCGGTATTGAATCAATCGACTTGAAAGATACAGCACAAGAGCAGTGTATGAGCTTGAGCATGAACATGAACAGTGCATGAGCTACACAAGGCAAACCGGTATTGAATCAATCAACTTGAAAGATACATCACAAGAGCAGTGTATGTGCTTGAGCATGAACATGAACAGTGCATGAGCAACACAAGGCAAACCGGTATTGAATCAATCGACTTGAAAGATACAGCACAAGAGCAGTGCATGGACAACACAAAGCACAAACACCACACCAGCTTTTGGATTTCCATGGGACCCCAGGTTTGATGATCATCATTCCCACACCCAGGCTCTTACACTTCAAGTTGTGTGAGGGGTGTTTTACTCTGCCTAAACCCTACCTCCCCCCCCCCCCCCCCCCCCCTTCACACACACACACACACCCATCCCTACCAAACCACCCTTCCAAGACATGCATTTCCATGGGACCCCAGGTTACAACCCACACCCAGGCACTCCCGCTTTAAGTTTTGTGAAGGGTGTTTTGCTGCCCCCACCCCCCCACCCCCACCCACACACACACCAGCAAGACATGCATTTCCATGGGACCCCAGGTTTGACACTGCACGCAGGCACTCCCGCTTTAAGTTTTGTGAGGGGTGTTTTGCTGCCCCCCCCCCCCCCTCCCCCCCCCCCACACACACACACCAGCAAGACATGCATTTCCATGGGACCCCAGGTTTGACACTGCACGCAGGCACTCCCGCTTTAAGTTTTGTGAGGGTTTGTTTTGCTGCCCCCCCCCCCCCCCCCCCCCCCCCCACACACACACACACACAAACACCAGCAAGACATGCATTTCCATGGGACCCCAGGTTTGACACTGCACGCAGGCACTCACGCTTGAAGTTTTGAGAAGGGTTATTTTGCTGGGTCCCCCCCCCCCCCCCCCCCCCCCCCCTCCCCCCCCCCCCCCCCCACACACCTGCACCCAGGCACTCACGCTTTAAGTTTTGGGAGGGGAGTTTTGCTGGGTCTGCTGCTCCCATCAACGGAGTCTGAACACATACACACACACTACATCCACCCACCCACCCACCACACCCACACCCACACCACTCACAACACACCCCACACCACACACAAAACCCACCCACCCACACCCATCCCTACCAAACCACACCAGCAAGAAATGCATTTTCATTGGACACCCAGCAAGACATGCACTTCCATTTGACCCCGCACCCAGGCACTCACGCTTTAAGTTTTGTGAGGGGAGTTTTGCTGGGTCTGCTGCTCCCATCAACGGAATCTAAACTTGTTCTGCGGTTCTTCTTCTTGCCTAGCTTCAGAGACTTCGACAACCCAAAGTCGGCTAGCTTGAGGCCACCAACCTAGGGTGGGTGGGGGGTGGGGGTGGGGGGTAATAAAAGTGGATTTGATAGTGTGTGTGTGTGCTTGAGGACACCAACCTATGGGGGGGGGGGGGGGGGGGGTAATAAAGGTGGATTTGATGGTGTTTTGGGTGGATTTGATGGTGGTATTTGATATGATTTTCCTATCACGGTTTGGCAAGTCCCATTAGCCTATTTGGCCTACCCCTGGACTGTAACAAATACACACATGATGGTTGTCCTGGGAATGGAACCACTGATGATGAGGAGTTGAGTATTGAGTGTGTCAGGAGGCAGTATTGTTTGCGTTGGGAGGAGGTGATGATAGTTGATGTTAGAAGATGGTTCGCCTGCTCCACAATCTTTCCATACTCGTCTTTTCTGCTGTAGCCTGCGTGCTGATTCTCGTATTTTGGGCGGAGCCCCCTCTTCAAGGAGCGGGAGCCCCCAGGGTTACCCATTTGTACGTTTGTCCGACCGAAAAATTTCTTGAAGCCTGACACGTCATCCAACGGTCGCGTAACGAACTCGCTTCCGTCAGCTCCATCGTTGCCACCTTTCGTTCCGTTGCCAACACACTCCGCCAATTTTCCGCGTCGCTTGCGACGCTGCATCGGACTTTTTCTATCATGACTTACACCACTGCATTATGAATGTCAGAAAAACAAAAATGCAAAAAACAAAAATGGATGTCTGCTTAAACTAGCAGATCAAAACATCAAAACTTATTTACCGAATCTGACTTTGATATTTTTGAGGGGATACAAGTGTGCGGTGTGTTATTATCTGGGTTTAAAGGGTTATATAGCCTTGGCTATAAACCAAAGTTTAAACAAATATAGTTGAATAATTATTGCAATTTTTTATTGCACAGCCTGGTCATGGGGCCAAACCCAAGGTTTGTCAGATTGCTAGGCAGCTGAATGGCAAGGACAGGGGCAAGCAGGCTTGCAGGTACAGGTGCAGGTACAGATTGCTAGGCAGCTGGCTTGCAGGTACAGGTGCAAGCAGGTACTAAGGAGCTTTGAATACGTCCATCTTGAGTGGAGCTAGCAAGCTGATTTTTGTTTTCAGATTTTTTGAGGCCATGTTGGTCGCCACAAGTGGCGACCCAAGCCTGATTGTAAGACGGTGCGGTAGGGGGGGTGGCGGTAGAGGGGGGGCCCTAGAGCGGGGGGGTAAAAACTGCCGTGAAGCTGGTGCTCACAGCAAAAGACAAGAAGACCGGGATAAAAAACAAGACAAAGGAAACACAAGAACGCTAAGACAAAAGGAAAAGAACAAGACAAAAACCAAGACACGAAGACAAGACGAAATAAAAAAGGAAAAAAGCAAGAAAAGAAAAAACAATTCTCATAAGCAATTTATGGTAGGCATTGTGTGTCTTCAATTTACATATAAATTTAAAATGTGAACACACCTCTTTGCTCACCAACAGTGTAAGGTATGCATCGTTTGTCTTCAATTTAAATATAAAATGTAAACACACCTCTTTGCTCATCAGCAGTTTATGGTATGCATTGTATGTCTTGTGTCCTCCAAGCATCAAGTTGGCGGGCTTAAGGTCTCGATGAATGACAGCTCCTAGATTGGACGGGGTGGGTGGGGGGGGGGGGGGAGGGCGGTCAGTGGCGGCACTTCAGGGTTGTAGATGAATGACAGCCTAGGATGGAACGGGGTGGGTGGGGGGTGGGGGGGAGGTAGGTCAGTGGGGCTCTTCAGGTTAGATGAATGACAGCCTAGGATGGAACGGGGTGGGTGGGGGGTGGGGGGGAGGTAGGTCAGCAGTGGGGCTATCAGGTTTAGAGGAAGACCGCTAGGATCGGAACGGGGGTGGGTGGGGCGGTGGGGGGGGGGGGGAGGTAGGTTTAGTGGGGCTCTTCGGTTTAAATGAAAATGACAGCCTAGGAGGGTTGGAACGGGGGTGGGTGGGGGGGGGGTGGGGGGGGGAGGTAGGGTCAGTGGGGCTCTTCGGGTTTAGATAATGACAGCCTCGGATGGACACGGGGTGGGTGGGGAGGGGGTGGGGGGGAGTAGGGAGAGGGAGGGTTAGGTCAGTTGGGGTCTTCAGGTTTAGATAGATGAATGACAGCCTAGGATGGAACGGGGTGGGTGGGGGGCGTGGGCGGGGAGTAGGTCGTGGGGCTCTGCACCGGTTTGATGAAGGAGCAGCCCTAGGACTGGAACGGGGTGCTGTGGGGGGTGGGGGGGAGGTAGGTCAGTCAGTGGGGGCTTCTTCAGGGTTAGATGAATGACAGCCTAGATGGGAACGGGGTGGGTGGGGGGTGGGGGGGGTAGGTCCCGTGGGGCTCTTCAGGTTTAGATGAACGACAGCCTCGGCTGGAAAAAAAAAAAAAAACAGGGGTCGGGTGGGGAGGTGGGGGGGGGAGGGAGGTTAGTGGGGCACTTCAGGGTAGATGAATGACAGCCTAGGATGGGAAGGGGGGTGGGTGGGGGGTGGGGGGGAGGCTAGGTCCGTGGGGCACTTCAGGGTTGATGAATGACGCTTAGGATGGAACGGGGTGGGTGGGGGGGTGGGGGGAGGGAGGTTAGCGTCAGTGGGGCGAGGTAGGGAGGAGTGGGGCAGTAAGGGGGAGACTGAGGTGAACAGAAGCAGGACGGAAAGGTTGGTTGGGTGGGGGGGGTGGTTGGGGAGGGTTTAGGTAAGTGGGGACTTAAGGGTTAGATGAACGACAGAAGGGGATGGAACGGGGTGGGAGGGTGGGCGCCGGGGTGGGGGGGAGTAGGTCAGTGGGGTCTTCAGGGTTTAGATGAATGCCAGCCTAGGTGGAACGGGGTGGGTGGGGGGTGGGGGGGAGGTAGTCAGTGCCGGACCTTCAGTTTAGATGAATGACAAGCCTAGGATTGACTGGGTAGGGTGGGGGGTGGGGGGGAGGAGGTAGGTTAGTGGGGCTCTTCAGGTTAGATGAAGACAGGCCTAGGATGGAACGGGGTGGGTCGGGGGTGGGGGGAGGAGGTCCAGTGGGGCTCTTCAGTTTTAATGAATGCCGCCTAGGATGGAACGGGGGTGGGTGGGTGTGGGCGGGGAGGTAGGGCAGTGGGTTCCGGGCTACTCTTCAGGTTAGATGAATGCACGGGCTAGGCCGGAACGGGGGGGGGGTGTGGGGGGAGGTGGTCAGTGGGCTATACAGGTTTAGATGAATGACAGCCTAGGATGGAACGGGGTGGGTGGGGGGTGGGGGGGAGGTAGGTCAGTGGGGCTCTTCAGGTTTAGATGAATGACAACAGCATAGGAGGAACGGTGGTGGGTGGGGGTGGGGGGGGCGGGTAGGGTGGGGGGGAGGTAGGTCAGGGGCTTCTTGTTTCAGGTTTAGCTGATGAAGCCTAGGATGGACGGGTGGGTGGTGGGTGGGGGGAGGTAGGTCAGTGGGGCTCTTCAGGTTGATGAATGGACAGCTAGGATGGAACGGTGGTGGTTGGGGGGTGGGGTTGAGTAGGTCAGTGCCGAGGGCGGACTTAGGTTTAGATGAACGCCAGCCTAGGATGAACGGTGGCGGTGGGGGGTGGGGGGGAGGTAGGTCAGGGGCTCTTCAGGTTAGATGAATGTACACAGCCTAGGATGGAACGGGGGGGTGGGGTGGGGGGGAGGTAGGTAGCTTGGGGCTCTTCAGGGTTAGATGAATGACAGCGCCTAGGATTGGAACGGGGTGGGTGGGGGGTTGGGGTGGGGGGATGGTAAGGTCAGTGGGGCTCTTCAGGTTTAGCATGACCGACACAGCCCTAGGATGGAACGGGGTGGGTTGGGGGTGGGGGGGAGGTAGGTCAGTGGGGCTCTTCATGTTTAGTGAAAACCGCCTATGATGCGACCGGGGGGGGGGGTGGGGGTGGGGGGGGATTGGAGGTAGGTCAGTGGGTCTTCCCGGGTTAGAGAATGGCACAGCCTAGGATGGACGGGGTGGGCGGGGGGGGGGGGGGAGGTAGGTCAGTGGGGCTCTTCAGGTTTAGATGAATGACAGCCCTAGGAGGAACGGGGGGTGGTGGGTGTGTGGGGGGGAGTAGGTCAGTGGGGCTCTTCAGGGTTAGATGATCCTAATGATAAGACCTTCAAACGCGACGGGATAAGCAGCCCTTTTTCTATCGTCAGTTGTTGCGCCCTCCTTTCCTTCCCCTATCTCTTCTTCTTTCTCCCAGTGCTCCTGCGGCGGGGGCTCTACCCTCTGGGGGAGGGGATGTGTGAAAGGCGGGGAGTGAGGAGCGGGATCCCTAGAGAGAACGAGCGTACTTCATCCCTACGAATAGGAGGGAAAGTGTTTCCGAGGGGGGCCTCGGGCGGCGCGGGCGCTCTCCTCCCCGCCTCACTTTCCTTTCCCTTACTCGATTCTCCCTAATTCCGGCCCCTACCTTTCTCTTCCTTCCTCTCTGCTTACCCATTCCACTTTTCCTTTCTACCCTCCCCATTGTCCCAGTCGCTCTATTCGGGTCTTCTTTTTTCCTCTCTCCTCTTTTCTCCCATCTAAGTTGGTCTCCCTTTCCCCGCCACCCCTCTCTTCCCCTCCTTGTCTCTCCTCCCTCCCCACCCACCAACTAATCCCTCCCCCCCTCCCCCCCCTCTCCCCTTTTCTCTATCTACCCACCATCCATTGGCGGAGTGGATGATCCCCTTCGGTTTCTAGTCCCCCTCTCGGAAGGAGTTCTCTCTCTCCCTCCCATCCTCCTCCCAACCTTTTCCCTTCGTTCCGCACCCCCTTGCCGCCTTTTCCTCCCACTCCTTGGAGAGGACCAGCTGCCTCAGGGAGCAGCGCACCTTTCATTGATTCCTAAGACTAGGAGGGTACAACCGCGCCGTTCTCTCATGCATCTTCCCCACTCGGCTTGGTGGTCTTATCCATTTCTCAACCCCATTTTCCTCTAGGGGGTCCATCCTCCCTACTCCCACCCACCTATCTCCTTCTTACACCACTTTCTCACCCCATTTCCTCTCCCCTCTCTTCACTTCCACCTTTCCTCCCCCCCCCCCTTTCTTTCTCCCTCCCCCCCCCTTCTCCTTTTCCCCTTCCTCATGGTCTTTCTCTTCTTCCTCCCCCCCTCCTCTCTTCCCTCCCCCCCCCTCCATCCCTCATCTCCCCTTCATCTTCCTTCTCCCCCCGCGTGGGGGGGACGGCTCTCCCTTCTTCCCCCTCTCTCGATCTTTCCTTATCTCTCTTCCCCCGTCTCCTCCCTCCTCTCTTTTGCTTCCTTGAGCTTTGTCCTCTTCTGGCAGCGTCCTTCTATCTTCCCTCGCCTGGCTTTATACTCCTCTCCGCTCCCACCATCCGCCCCCCCCCCTCCCTTGCCGAGGATCAGGTTCGTAGCAGGCACCCAGGATATTCTCCTAACGAAGAGGATGGTCAAAGCCGGGGAAGCGGGGGGCGGGGGGCGCGGTCGTTGAGTCTCAGGAAGGCAGGTTCTCTTTATCTTTTTCTCTCCTCTTCACTCCCCCTTCTTTCCCCTTCCGGAGATGCCGCCCAAGGCCGGGAGCAGCGACTTCCAGGACTTTCTTCACCTCTCTTCCTCTAGCCCAATAGGATGGACACCGTGCCCTTCCTGCGTGGTTTTCCCCTCCACTTCCCTCCTCCTCCCACTTCCTTCGTTTTCCCGCCCTTTTTATTTTGTGTCGCTTTCCGTTATTGTGGTTCACTTCCTCCTCTCCTTCCGGGGTGGTTCCGGGGGAGGTGTTAGGTACAGTGGTCTTGCGTGGCCTCAAGTCTAGATAAATGAAAAAGCTTCAAGACGGATGGCCAAAGCGCCCTCTTTTTCGGTGTGCGGCCTCTCTTTTTTTTCCCCTTCTATTTTTTCCACTTTTCACCCCTTTCATTCTTCATTTTCCACTTTTGCTATTCTCTCCTTCTCCCCTCCCTCCCCCCCCTATCTCCTTCCTCCTTTGGGGTTGGTCCCCTCCCGGGCCTTTTTGACTCTCTTCTTTCCCCTTATTCTTTGTATTCCCCCCACCTCTCCTCCCTCTCTCACATCTCCCTTCCTCCACCTCTACAGTCTCTTTGGTCGGTCCCGCCCTTCCCTTTCCCCTCTTCCCCCCCTCCATGTTCTTTTCCCCCCTTATCCACCTCCCCCTATCATTCCTCAGTACCTTTCCATTGCCACTTTTTTCCCACCCCTCTCTCCCCATCCTTCTCTTCCCCCCCCCCCTGTCCTCATTTATTTTTCTCTGCTCTTTTCTCCTCCTCCCATTCTCTCCTCTCTCGTTCAGTCTCCTCTCTTCTCCCCTCGGGGTCTCCCTTCCCTTTGCCCCTTTCTCCTTCCTACCCCTTCTCTTTTTCTTTCCCTCTTGCCATCCCTCCTTTTTATTTTCCTCGCTCCGCGGGGAGGCCTATGTCAAAGTGGCGGGCTCCAGGGTTAGGGGGAAGAGGGGCGGAGGACTTCGAGGGGGGGAGTCTTGTAGCGCACCTTTTTTGAGGATCCTACTAGCGAAAGCAAAAGAGAGAGGGAAAGGGGTCGGTCTCTCCCCTTCCGCGGGGGCGGGGTGGCTCAGGGTATGGTTAGCTTCGTATGGAAGTAGGTCGGATTTTAAGGTTTAGATGATATGACAGCATAGGATGGAAAAGGGGCGCGGGGGGCGTGGGGGGGGGGGTAGCAGTTAGTCAGTGGGGTCTTTCAGGGTAGCTGAATGACAGCCTAGGATGGTTTAACATGTGGGGGGGGGGGCAGGTTGGAAGGGAGGCTCATTTCTCCCCCCCACTTTTCCTTCTATCCATGGAGACGGTATGTGAGAGGGGGTTCTGGAAGCCCTTCCTGTTGTAGTTCCCTCTATGGGGGAGGGAGCCGTCTCTTCTGGGAAGCAAGGACCTTTTTCTTCTTTGACTGGGTAGTGCAAGGGCTGTTGGCACGGAAGGCCGGCTAGCGCCCCCCCCCGGGCGGGAAGCGCTAATCTTCTGGTAACCCGGAAGTGTGGAAGGAGCAAGCCTAGGGGGTCGAGACTTCTTTTTCCTTCCTTCCCTTATTCCTTCCTTTTCTGAGTGATAGGGAGCTTACGCCTTTTTTTCCTAATTCACTCTCCCGTCCACTTTCCTCTGTTTTTTTGCTTTCTTGCTTTTCTTAGGTGGAATCTCCTCTGGATAGTGCGAGTCCCCCCTCCCCCCATAGGAATATCGGGTCGGATGGCAGTTCTCTTTTGCAATCTTTGTCTCCCGTACCACTGCACCTCTGTACTGTTTTGTACTGCAGTGTATTGTATTGTAGTATGCTGTATTTTATTGTACTGAGCTGGTAAAAAAGTCTAACTTAAACTGGGGGTGTAACTGTGCTGGTGCTAGGCAGAGATTGGAGAGATGTAATAGGGCAATAAAGATGTAATAGGGCAACTGAGTCGTAACTAGACAATACAGATGTAATAGACTAATAGGGCACTTGAGATACCCGAATGAAAAAAAAACATGGGATTACCCCAATAAAAATGTCTGTCCGATAGTTAGTTAGTCACATACCAACATTTTCAGGTTTCACAAACAAACAAAACTTGAACATTCTATATTGTATAATGATTTGAAGACTTATTTAAGCCAGACAGATTCTTGAAAGAGCATGTGTGAGCATCGCAATTCACAAAACGGGCCCAGGTTTGGCCCAAAAGCTACAATTAACGGTTTACAATTCGATTTAAGGGTACCCTTAGCCAGCATTCCCAATTTGAGCCATTCAAACATGTGTGCATACATAGGTTTGGGAATATAGATGTTCTCAAAAATCCGAGGCGAAAATCTAAGCATCAAAATCCATGAAACCTTCCCTTTGGGCACAAGCTATAAGTAGCACGGATCTCACCCACACCTGACTTACACCTCCGTGGTTGGGGTGGGCCCACGGAGATCAAGCCACGTCAGCTAAGGCCACGCCAACAGTCTTCATCCCGGATCTCAAACGAATTCCCCACGCATTGCGAAATACCCTTGCTTGCGTGAGTGCCACACCTTTAATGCGTCCACTCAACTGTTTGTCGTTTCCGATGACCTCAGTGCTTGCGCATAGACCGAGATCGGAGGCGGCCTGGTGGACAGGGGACGCACAGCCAAGATCCGCCAGTTGGCCTCCTGGTGGCCACGAACTTCCGAAACGGTATGTACTGTCTAGCCAAGACCTGATCGGTACATACCGCCCAGCCCAAACATGCAATACCTTGTCAAAAGTCCCTAAAATCAACCAGACCTCTGATTGATCTAATTTTGTGAGCATCAAATTCTTAAAAATAAAGCCGATCTAGGCATATGCATTGCATAACAGTCCAGGCAAGTTCAATGCTGCTTAAAAATCAGCAACCCTGACAATGGTCCCCTTTATGTCACTTTGTAGTCAACAATGCTACAATATCCAACGATTCAATTCAATGAAAATAAAATACACCCAAATCAATTAAATTAAAATGAATAAACTACGAAACAATTAAATGCATTCAATTCGCGTAAATACAAGTCAATTTGATGAAATTAAAATAACTCAAATTACATTTTATTAAATTAAAATTTATTTAAGTCAAATCAATTCAGAACTCTGTTAATTTCATTATAAATGCGGGACGGGCCTCCAGGCGCCCTCATGTAATAGGGCAACTTACATGTGGGCTTCGATTGTGCAGATACGCCAGACCTCTGGCCATGTCTAGGGCCATTTCCACACCTCGCCACAGGGCTGGGAAGCGCTGCTGCCTGAACATGTCCGTCAAGGATCCCCCAGTCATGAACTCAGTGACGATCATGAAGGGCTGCGTCTTGGTGACTGCGCCGAGGAACTGAACCGAGTGTGTATGGTGAACCTTCTGCAACACGTTCAGCTCTGTTCGGAAATCGCCGATGGCTACAGAGCTGGTGTCTTTTAAGATCTTCACGGCGACTAGGGTTCCGTACCAGCTGGCCTTGTGGACGATCCCGAACTCTCCCTCACCTGGACCGGGTCAGTTACGGTTTGGTCTGCTTTGGTGTGATATTGTGGTAGTGGTGGTGGTGGTAGTGGTGGTGGCGGTTGTGGTCTGCTTTGGTGTGATCTTGTGGTGGTGGCAGTGGTGGTTGTGGTGGTGGTTTGGGCGTTTGGGTCGGGGTGGTGTTTGGTGGAGTGGTTTTGTGTGGGTAGTTGCCGAACTCTCCCTCACCTGGACCAGTTGTGTTGTTTGATGATTGTGTAGTTTGGGCGATAGGGTTGGGTTGGTGTTTGGTGGAGTGGTTTGGTGGAGTGGCTTGCCTTGTGGATGATGCCGAACTCTCCCTCACCTGGACCGGTTTAGGGTTTAGGGTTTTGGTGGCGATAGGGTTGGGTTGGTGTTTCGTGGAGTGGCTTGCTTTGTGGACGATCCCGAACTCTCCCTCACCTGGACCAGATGTATTGTTCAGTGACCGATTATGTTGTTCGGTGACCAGTTGTGTTGTTTGATGAATGTGTGCATTGGGCGTTTGGGCTGGGTTGGTGTTTGGTGGAGTGGTTTGGTGTGGGTAGTTAAGGGCGATAGGGTTGGGTTGATGTATGGTGGAGTGGCTTGCCTTGTGGACGATCCCGAACTCACCCTCACCTGGACCGGGTCAGGTACGGTTTGGTCTGCTTTGGTGTGATCTTGTGGTAGTGGTGGTGGTGGTAGTGGTGGTGGTGGTTGTAGTGGTGGTTGTGGTGGTGGTTGTGGTGGTGGTTGTGGTCTGCTTTGGTGTGATCTTGTGGTGGTGGCAGTGGTGGTAGTAGTGGTGCTTGTGGTGGTGGTTTTGAGCGTTTGGGTCGGGGTGGTGTTCGGTGGAGTGGTTTTGTGTGGGTAGTTGCCGAACTCTCCCTCACCTGGACCGGTTGTGTTATTTGATGATTTTGTAGTTTGGGCAATAGGGTTGGGTTGGTGTTCGGTGGAGTGGTTTGGTGTGGACGATACCGAACTCACCCTTACCTAGGCCTGTTGTGTTGTTTGATGATTGCGCGGTTGGGGCGTTTGGGTTGAGTTGGTGTTTAGTGGAGTGGTTTGGTGTGGATTGTTGCCGAACTCTCCCTCACCTGGACCGGCTGTGTTATTAGATGATTGTGCGGTTTGGGCGTTTGGGTTGAGTTGGTGTTTGGTGGAGTGGTTTGGTGTGGACGATACCAACCTCACCCTGACCTAGGCCTGTTGTGTAGTTTTGTTCGGTGATTGTGTGGTTTGGGCATTTGGGTTGAGTTGGTGTTTAGTGGAGTGGTTTGGTGTGGATTGTTGCCGAACTCTTTCTCACTTCGACAGGTGGTGTTTGATGGTTGCGTGGTTGGGGCGTTTGGGTAGGGTTGGTGTTCGGTGGAGTGGTTTGGTGTGGACGATACCGAACTCACCCTCACCTGGGCCTGTTGTAATGTTTTGTTCGATGATTGTGTGGTTGGGGCGCTTGGGTTGGGTTGGTGATTGGTGGAGTGGTTTGGTGTGGGTTATTGCCGAACTCGGCCTATTATGTTGCTCACGCCACCACACCCTGGTCTAGAGTGGGATAGCGATTAGCGAGCAACACAATCGGCAGTTGGCGTGGTACATTTGTTGAGTGGGACGCAAGTCAGGGAGTGATGGCGTGAGCAACATAATTGGCGATTGGCGTGGTCCATTTGTCTAGTGGGACCTAAGTCAGGGAGTGGTGGCGTGAGCATCATAATCGGCTGTTGGCGTGATCCATTTGTCGAGTGGGACCCAAGTCAGGAAGTGGTGGCGTGAGCAACATAATTGGCGATTGGCGTGGTCCATTTGTCGAGTGGGACGCAAGTCAGGGAGTGGTGGCGTGAGCATCATAATCGGCGGTTGGCAAAACACATTTACAATCAAACGCACCTAGTCCTTCTTGCATTTCAGCTGGCTGGAGTCAATCTCCCAATCTTGGTCGTGTAGGGTTCAGGGTTCATCAGTTTAATTATTATTGAGGTTTCATGGGGTTGAATACATCAGTACCATCATACGCACCTATTACTTCATGGGGTTGAATACACCAGTTCCATCATACGCACCTATTACTTCATGCATTCTGAGCTGGCTGGGGTCAATCTCCCAATCTGGGTCGTACTCAGTGAAGATTCGCACATTTCCAGAGAGGGGTGAGTCTGCTAGCTCAACCAGGTCCCCTTGCTTGCCAATGACTTTGCCACCATGATCGATGAGAAGGGCGGCCACCTCTCCGTGGTCTCCTCGGACGGCGTCCTAAGGGGGCCGAGGTGTGGGTGTGGGTGAGGGTGTGGGTGAGGGTGTTAATAACAGATACATTCCCGTGGTCTCCTCGGACGGCGTCCTAAGGGGGCCCGGGTGTGGGTGTGGGTGAGGGTGTTAATAACAGATGAATTCCCGTGGTCTCTTCGGACAGTGTCCTAAGGAAGGGTGCAGTGGTGGTGTGGTGTGGGGTGTAGTCCATGCATGCGGGTGGCTTGGTGGATTGGTGGGTGCAGTGGTGGTGTGGGGTGGGGTGAAGTGTAGTTCTCCATGTGTAGTCTCCTTGGACGGCGTCCTAAGGGGGCCCGGGTGTGGGTGTGCACGACAGGAAGTGGTGTGGTTGCAGTGGTGGTGCATGGAGTGGGGTGGGGGTACCCATGCATGCGGGTGGCTTGGTGGATTGGTGGGTGCAGTGGTGGTGTGGTGTGGGGTGGGGTGTAGTTCTCCATGTGTAGTCTCCTCGGACGGCGTCCTTAGGGGGCCCGGGTGTGGGTGTTAATGACAGGCAGCGATGTGGGTGCAGTGGTGGTGCATGGAGTGGGTTGGGGGTACCCATGCATGCGGGTGGCTTTGTAGATTTGAGTATTGGTGGGTGCAGTGATGGTGTGGTGTAGTGTGGGGTGGTGTGGGGTGTAGTCCTCCATGAATGCGGGTGGCTCTGTGGATTGGTGGGTGCAGTGGTGGAGTGGTGTGTAGTCCTCCATGCATGCGGGCGGCTTTGTGGATTGGGGGGTGCAGTGGTGGTGTGGTGTGGTGTGGTGTGGTGAGGGGTGGGGTGTAGTCCTCCATGCATGCGGGCGGCTTTGTGGATTGGGGGGTGCAGTGGTGGTGTGGTGTGGTGTGGGGTAGTTTGGGGTGGGGTGTAGTCCTCCATGCATGTGGGTGGCTTTGTGAATTTTGAGACGGCCATTCATGGCCGCATTCATTTCTTGGCTCAGGCAAGTCACAAGGGATATCATTTGATGAGCTTTGATAAGTGAGAGCTGTTTTTCTAGCTACCTAGCTACCTACCCAAAGTGTGGCGTGGGGTGGGGGTGCAGGGTAGGGGATTCAGTGACAGTGAGTGGGACTAGGGGTGAGGCATGGGGAATAGTCTCGGTTTTGTGCCTCAGTAAAGGGGAAATGGGTGGGTGTTGAAAGGGGGGGCTGATAACAGTGAAACGAGAAAGAGAGATACTGGTTGGGCTAAGTTGGGGCTGGATCGCAACTTGGTTGTGTAACACCGCGTCACTGAGTCAAGGGGATGAGCTTAGGGGTGGGAGAGAGGGAGAAGAGATTTTGGGAATCGACGAGAGAGAGACCTGAGAGACGCAGTTTGGAGTTGAGACTGCTGAGCGACCGATGAGATCGGAGAGGAGAGAGAGAGAGCGACGCCAGAGAGATGAGGAGAGAGACACGAGGGAGAGGGTACGAGAGAGAGAGCCGTTGGAGAGAGAGAAGGACGAGAGAGATCGGGAGCAGAGAGAGGAGAGAGAGAGAGAGAATCGGGTTCTGCGAGAGAGAGAGAGAGAGAGAGGAGTGAGAGAGAAGAGCCGAGAGATGAGAGGGAGAGGAGGACCAGAGTAGAGAGAGAGAGAGAGAGAAAGAGAGAGATGGAGAGGGGGGGGCCACCACCAGCATCTGACATGTTGGCACAGCTCACCTCCAATGGCGTTCTCTTAAAGCGATCCACAGCATTCACATTGGATCCACTACTGACAAGCCAAGCCACAACACTATGGCATCCTTCTGCAGAAGCCAGGTGCCTGCAATTGAAGTTACGGCAAATTCAGAATGAACTAATTAAATTAATAAATCAGTTTGTTTTCACTGTGAAACTGCTGTGAACCCTTCCTTACTGTTGTCCTGGTTCCTTGGGCATTCAGTACGATATGTTCCCTTAGGGTCCGTTTGTTTTTGACATTCTGTGCCTCACCTATGCTATCTATATAGTCATCCGTCGGTCTGTCATCTAGCGTATCTATCTTATCGAGCCAGCTATCTATCTTAGAGCGAGCGAGCGAGCGAGCGACGCGGCGAGGCCAGCCAGCCCGCCAGCCAGCCAGCCAGCCAGCAAGCAGCCAGCCATCCATCCATCCATCCTCTTATCTATCGATCTATTCTATCTATCAATCATCCTCCATCTATTATCTATCTATCTATCCATCTATCTATCTATCTATCTATCCATCTAGCTAGGCTACTATCTATCTACTATCTATCTATCCATCCTCCATATATTACACCATCCCTTCAATCCATCCATCTATCTATCTATCTATCGATCATCTATCCTCTATCTATCTATCATCTATCTAGCTATCCATCTATCTTCTATCTATCCATCTATCTATCTATCTATCTATCTATCTATCTATCTATCTATCTTTATATCTATCTAGCTATCGTTAATTAATTCCTTGATTGTTTTCTTGTTTGTTTCTTTCCTTTCCTCAAACCGGGGGGGAACAGCGGTCTTTAAATGCTACAAGTAGACCAACAACAGCTATAGTAGCGGCTTGGAGACTACCTGTGTTTAAACAAACAACGTGAGGGCCCATGACAGGCAGATAAGTAAAAACAATGCCCATGCAAGGTACTCAAATGGCCGTTTGGCAAACAATAAGATGACATGAATTCACATGGCATCCGTGGTTGGCCCCAGAGCAAGCGAGCGGGCTGGCCCCCTCAACCTCTCGCCTCACAAGCTGTGTTGAAACAAGCAACATGAGGGCCCATGACAGGCAGATAAGTAAAAACAATGTTCATGCCAGGTACTCAACTGGCATTTATTTACCCGTAGTATGCAATGAAACTCACAAGGGGGTTCGCTTGTCATAGTCTGCGGTGGCTGGATCTCCCAGCTGCATGGCAAAATTGATCAGGTCAGTCTAGGGGGGTGTTTGGTGTATGTGTGTGTGGGGGGGGGGGTGTGGGGGTGTGGGGGGGGGGGGGGGGTGTGGGGGGGGGGGGAAGCATGGCGAAACTGATCGGGTTAGCCCAATAGGGTGTTTGGGGGGAGGGGGTGGGTGGGTGAAGCAAGGGGTGTTGCATGGCAAAATTGATCAGGTTAGTCCAGGGGTGTTTTGGGGGAGGGGGGTGCTGGGGGGTGTTAGGGGGAGGGGGGGAGGGGGAGGGGGTTTTGCATGGCAAAATTGATCAGGTTAGTCCAGGGGGTGTTTGGGGGGCGGGGGGTGCTGGGGTGTGTTAGGGGGAGGGGGCGGGGGGGGGGGGGGGGGGGGGGGGGGGGGGAAGGTGTGTGGGTGTTGCATGGCAAAATTGAACAGGTTAGTCCGGTAGGGAGAAGCTGGTCAGCACTTAGCTGGTCAGCACTTGGCTTTAGGTGGTCTAGGTTATAGTGGTTTACGGTGGTTTATGTGTAGGTGGTTTATGTTTAGGTCGTTTAGGAAAGTAAGTGCTGACCAGCTTCCCACTAGCGGATTGTCCATCTTGTTTGTGCGACTCATCGCCATTCCGTTGCTGCATGGCAACACATGGGTCCGGCTAAACTTGTCAGAAACGCCCCCCTCAGACTCCCCGGGGGGGTGCTGCGCGCTCCGCAGGGTTCGAGGGGCAGCGCGTCACACTGGGGTCGCACTGAGTTGCTCAATGTGCGACGCGTCGTACGGAGAAAAACGGTGGGATTGTCCACCGCACAGATGCAAAGAGAGCAGTGGGATAGAAGAGGAATAGGACAGCGAAATCGGGGGATGATAGCCCCCCATCCCCACCCCCACTCCCACCCCACCCTATTGGTGGTTGGCCCTAGTGAAAGTAAACGGGCTGGCCCCCACAACCTCACGCCCTGTAACAAGGTGTACTATTTATTTATTTAGGACAGCGAAATCAGGTGAACCCACCACGTATGGAATGGGAGAATAAAAGGGTTACGTCACAAGTGAGGGGGATAAGAATGAGGCAAAAGTAAGAGATAGTACACAAGCTTTCCCCACAGTTGGGACACTTTTAGGGCGTCGCAAACTGATGATGATTGCACTTTTTTCCTCGTGCCCTCCTGGACTCCAAATGTGCCCTCGGCCTGACGGATTCAAGAGTGACTGATGAGCAACGCCCATGCAACCCACCACAACAAAACACACCACCACATAAAACAACACCACCACTACAGCACCACCACCACACCACCACCGAACCACCACCACAACACTAATACCTAACCATCACCCCCATGCGAGACGCTGCCCCCCAGTCTCCCCAGGGCTCTGCCCTATACCATGCTACACCACAATCCCGAAATCAGGCTTGCGTCGCAACCATAGCTACATAATTGGGCCTACAGAAAGCTGGAAAAACTGTGGGTTGGGCCTGGGGTTGGGACATAATTTTGCCCCTAAACAAGCTGGTAGTTTTTTTTCTATTCAAAAGTGTTCAAGTGTTCAGTGTTTTTAACACTTTTGAACATTTCTAAACAGGTTCAAAAGAAGGAAATAAATATGTTGGTACACCCAAATTTCATAGTGCTAATCTAAAGGGGGGAGAAGCAAGAGGGGGGGCTAGGAGGCCGAAGAAATTTCTTAAGAGACCCTCTTCCCTGATATCCCCTATTATGTCCCTTATTATCCCCATCATGCTTAAGAGACCATCTTCCCAGGTATCCTTGTCAACAGTTGTCGCCATATCACCAATGAGTATCCCATAACCAGGACCTTTTTGGATGCGCCTTGTGGCCGCATGTGTGTACACACCACATACTAGAGGAGGCATTGTATTCTCATCATAAGAACCCAGCACCCTTTGCAACATCTTCACATGAGCTCAAGAACTGGCCCATGAATGCATTCTGGGGCAATTTTGAATGTGCGTGTTGTGCTCAGGCTCTAATCGCCACCATCGTATTCTGTAAAGGCACGCATGACACACCTTAATATCGTGCGCAGCGTAAAGCTTCTTGCATCGATGAAGGTCGCCTGTAAGCAAAGTAAGTAGGGGCGTGCCAGAAAGTCAATGTTGGCGCTGCCACAGGTATCGCCAACTTCCGCAGGGAAGAGCTTGCAAATTGCATGGACGGCGCTCGCAAGGTATCGAATAATTAACAGGAGCATCGAACACACCAGCTGAGGAAAAGAAGAGGAGCTCAGTAATGGCTTTCCTCTTCCCCGCGGTATCTCCGTTCATGCTGTCCATTTTAGATGGCGGATATTCAGGTGTACCAGCGCAAATGAAGCTCTTCTACTTCAGCCAGATTATAGTTGGATTGGGAGAGCAAGCAAGGTGTACGACGCGTGGTTTCAGTCGAGCATCGCCCACAGGCAATTCATTGCTTCGTGGCCAGATCTGGTGGAATATAGAAGCAGTCTTCAATGGCAAAGTGACAAGAGAGACAGGAACACACGGCTGGAGTGGCTTGAGTGCAAGAGGTACGAAGGACTACAGGAGGCTACAGGAGGCGACAGGAGGCTACAGTCTGAGGCGTATCTCGGGTATGGCGTTTTGGTGGGGGGGGGGCTTGGGTTCAACCAGAGGAGTCCAACCGAACACGAGACTGTGAACCAACTGCCGAGCCTAACTGCACCAGCACCCAGCTAGCACCAACTAACTGGCGCCCTGAGTGGTACCAGCACCAGCACCAGCGTTGATAGCTGAGTTTAGAATCTCGCATTGTCGCGCAGCGCAGCTTTGATGAGGGGACCCATGAGAAACGCTAAGGCTCCGACCAGGCGTCGACCTGCGCTACGAAACTGCTACTGCACAATTATGACGCCCAATTGCGTTGATTATTTAGTTTAGAAAGCTCACCTTGTCGCGCAGCGCAGCGCGCGACAGAGACCGGGGTCCTTCCTGGAAATTTGAGCCGACCAGAGCTCGGCAAGAGCAAGAATGCCCAGGGGTATTCTGAGAATGCCTGCCCATTGGTGCCTCGTACCTTTTCCACATTCGGGATTGAAAGGTCCAAGGTTCATTTCCGATAGATCCATTTCCGACAGATCAACCAGAGCCAATGGCGACAAATCCGAACATGAGAACTTAGAGGTTGGGACTTCTGGAAGCGATCCCTCAATCGGGATTTTGTTGCAGGCAGACACACGGACATGAAGACAAGTTCTAAGAGCGTGTCGCAAGCGACACGGAAAATCGCTTTAGCCGTCACCGGCACGGAGTTTCGGAAGTAGTGGAGAAAGTAGCTACTCGTAGCCGAATAGAGCTACAAACATTGAACAACTTTTGCGAAGGATTTTGACCGCTGCGATGCTGACAATTGAAATTGAAATTGAAATTGTTACATCCGTGTAGAACCGTTACTCACAGGACGTGAAGTTAAGGACACCATAGCGTAAGCCGGAGCTAGCTATAGTCACCGTAGGGCCATCTCAGTAAAAAGAATTACCACCTTACATTACATTACATTACATTACATTACATGTTAAAGTCTACTTGACACCGCGAGGGTGTATGAGACTCTGTGCTTTAAACAAAAAGAAAAAGCACCCACAAAGCAAAAAACCCCATTACATCAGGGGTGTGTCGAGGACAAACAAACCAAACTCCCAACCACCGTTTTGGTGGCGTAGGTATTAAACCCCTTAGAGCAGGACCCAGATCTCAACCACTTACAGTGGCGGAGGTAAGAAGCTAACAAATGAGAAGTCTCAAGAAGAAAAAAAAGGGATAATAAATTACGGTGCCACTAAGCAGTCCAGGGCTTCCTGTCTTGCTCTTCTACAAGTAGAAAGATAGTCGGCTAGGTTGCTCCAAAAAGACTTAGTGCCATTTCCATTCATAAAGGTTCTGAATGTGGAATCGCAGAATTCCACATTCCATACGGTTAAGTCGGTATCCTCATGGACATGCCTATAAATATCTGTAAACAGATTCTGGTAGCGGAGGCGAATATCATTATAAAAAGGGCACTCAAACATATGCATTTCATCCTCAGTTTTTTGGAACCCACACATTTGACAGTGTCTCATTGAGCGAGGGATGTGTGCTCTATCCACCACCCTCATTCTTTCTGTGTTCAGCCAATGGGAACCCATTCTAAACTGTGCTATAGAACGAATCTGATCCTGCTTATGTAAGGCGGATGTAAAGGGAATCAAGCCATTCTCATCATTGCTGTTGGCTGCGAACCATTTTTGGTATCGGAGGCGTTTAAAGCCAACCCTTCTCTCATCAGGGATGTCTCTAACTGCATTGGTGTCACTTGGGTACTTAAACCTCCATGACTCAAAAACTTCAGACATAATACCTTCGACATCGACAGCCTCCAAAATGTTGATGTTTTTACTGGATCCTAGCTTGTGGAGAGCACAACGCAAGTCATGAACCCAGCCAGTGTTGGAGTCAAAAGATTCCTCAAGAGCCATTCTAATGACCAATCACCGATGCCTGACCGGCAGGCACCGTAGCCACATCATGCCGGCAATCACCGATGCCTGACCGGCAGGCACCGTAGCCACATCATGCCAGTGCAGCTTAATACGGGGGTTTTTCACCCCGGTTGGGAAGCACCGACACAATGCAGCTGGCAAGACAAAACCTGAGAGGGGGGACGGTCTGTGTGCTAGTCCCCGGGTATCAACCCGGGGTGTGCTTCCATAAAACGTCTGCACTTTAAAATACTCTGAAAGCTAGTGATGGTGTAGGAGTGGACTGTGTCCGCCAGTTTGAGGGCACATGATCTCTGAAGTCCAAGAGTCGTCATAGAAGTCAAAAAAGAGGTTGGAATAGTACCAGTTGTTCCAACGGTGATAACTTCATAGTGAACGAGGTATCCAGCCGATCTAAGGCCATTTACTAATTCAACATGCTGGGCGTGTTTGGTGATAAACTTAGTAGCATGGTTGGTATCAGAGCAGTATCCAAGCTCAAGATTCCAGAGTTCTTTATCAGACATACAGGTAGGAGAGTCTATGTCAGGTAGGACGGCAAGATCAGGTCTCATTCTCTTCCAGTCCGCTACAGTAATAGTGGAGGGGCGTAACCAGTCAGGGAGACGTTTGCCCAGGACCCCCCTGGGGAGGTCCTCTTCCTTGCCAGCGTCCATGATCATTCTGCGGGATCCCAGGGCTCCGGTGCAAATGGCCTTGTGGATGAGTCGCACTGCGGCGTCATGTCTCTTGATATAGAGCCCCTTGAAAGTCCGGTGTGTGCAGCCCGCCAGGATGTGGCCCGCTCCGTCCTCACAGGTGTGGCAAATGGGGCATAGGGAGTTCGTGGGTGGGTGAGTGCTTGTAATATAAGGGAGTTTCCAGCGGAATGCAAGTTTACGGTTCCACAGTCTACCCCAGCGGGCTTTAAGGGTGTGGAATTTAGTTTTATGTTGGATAAGGGTTGAGGTCCAAAATTTGTTACTTGCATGAGAAAGTTGGTGGGGAGTGTTATCAGCCCAGGTGGTTGCATAAATCCCTTTAAGAGGGTGTTGGCCAAGGTGGCAGCTAGTGGGCAGGTTAGAGGTGATACCTTGTGTAAGGTTAGGTGCTAGGATGCGTGGGGGAATATCTCCCATGGGTGTGCGAGGAGGTTGAACTGTGGGCCAGTAGACATTGTGGCGGGGGATTTCCCCAGTGTTGTCAGTAAAATTGGTGGAGGCAGGGTGCTCAGCTGCCTTGCGTGCCAGAATGTCTGCCCTGTCATTTCCAAGGATACCTGTGTGGGAACGGACTTTACAAAGAGTGGTGTGTGAGCCATGCAGGATGCGTTGAATGAGGTGTTTTTGAATTGATTGCAGAAGTTCAGTATGAATGGAACGGGTTGTTGTGGTAGGGTCATGAATCATTTTTTTAATAAGTTGAAGAGAGCAGAGGCTGTCTGTATGGAGTGTAAGGGATTTGTCGTAGTCAATGTTGAGAAGGGCTTGGTGGATGGCTACCAGTTCTGCCCTGTTGTTAGTTTTGGTGGCCCCTATTCACCCAGGGTTGATGGTGTAGCTTTGTCCTGCAGCCGGGACATATACTGCAGCACCTATTTTACTAGGGTGCCCTGGTTTACCTTTTATTAGGCTACCATCTGTGTAGACCTAGAGGCCTGAGGAGGGGGTAGCTAGGTGAAGACAAGGGTGAGTAGTGGTAAGAAGAGAGGGAGGAGGGTGTTGGTGGAGTGGAGTTTGCCAAGGATTTTTGGCAAGAGATTTGAGTTTCCGGGGGTAAGTAATGACAATGTCAGAGAAGGTAAGAGTGGGAGGTGGAGTGATAGTAGAGGGCTCCCAGGATGAGGAGAGGCTTTGCATGTAGTATGTCCATTGGTCAATAAAATCTGGGAGTTTAGGAAAATAGGTATCTTGGCTGTGGGGGTTGCATATAAGGATGAGGTGTAGTTTGTGGGTGGAGGGTGGAGTGTGAGATTTGCTGCCAAGCCAAATTTCAGAGGTAGTATAAAATTCAGACTGCGGTCTGGAGTCAATATAGTGAATCCAGGAGTGGTGGAGGAGGGTTTTGTAAGGGGCAGCAAGGTCGTCAGGGAGGAGCATCAGGGTGCAGGTAGGGCTGAGAGTATTTTCAGCAGGTCAGCACTGGCTAGGGCCCACCTTAGAGCTTGGTGTGCTTGTGTCGTGGAGTTAGGAATGTCCACCAGTGAGCCCCCAGTCCAGATGGTAAGAAAGGGGTCTTGGTTGGAGCCAAAGAGCTGATCAGCAGGGCTGGTAGAAGAGAAGCTGGTGAGGCTTTGGTCGTAGCTAAGGGGGTTAGAAGTACGATGGTGAGTAATGCCCAGAGCAGCTGCTGCTTGGTTATCAGCTTGGATAACACTCCGGAGAGTGGACTTTGTGTGTGCAGCACGCCAATCTATAAATGCGGAGACGAGAATAAGTTACAAGCACAGGAGACCCATTAAGGGGCACCAGTGGAGGAAAGGGGGTGGTAGCCTGGAACCTGATCAGGGTACAGGCTAGACAGCGCGTGTCAGAAGAACCGATGACGCAGTCAACAGGAAGCTGACATAGTACTGTCAGGACCGATAGTTCTAAGGGAGTACATAAGGAGTCACCAAGACATAAAACAAGCGAGAGCACCGCTATTCATGCTGATACTCCACCTATGACGCAGGTGACATACAATACTAGTACTCCACCTATGGCACTGGGGACATAGAACCATAAACTGGTAGGAAACAAAAATTATTAAGGAACGGCGGAAAAACAGGAAACCAGAAGAAAGCCTTGTCTAAAATAAAAGGATGAGAAAGGATGAACCAAAAACCACTGTAGTACTCCGAAAATGTAGCAGCAAAAAACTTGGGTCATACCGAGCTGAGCTGAGACCAAAATGGAAATGTAACCATCCATGGTAAGCGCAAAAATACTATTCATCCAGAATAGTAGGCACCAAACCAGAAAAGCACAGGGAGGCCAAACAGAAAGCAATCCTAATACCAAAGGAAGGGGAACAACGGTGACTGAAAGAACCGAGAACTTAACCTAAAGAGAAGACTGAAAAAATCGTATATCAAAGTTGGGGAACAACGGTATAGAAAAACCGATCCGGGAATAGGAACCTAACGCCAATCAATGATAACCAAAGAGACGGATTGAAATATCGTGTGAGAGCAGCACACGAGAGAATCAAAGCCTAAAGGACGCAGACAAGAGGACACTAAAGACTACGATGGAAGAAAAAAAAGTCGATGGAAAAATCCACTACCTTAAAAACTATTCTTAGCATAGAATTCATGACTAGGTTGGGATGAAAAAAACATGATGAACTGGTTTCTCACTCAAAGATGGAAGTAAGAAGATTTATGAAAGTTAATTATCATAAATCCCCAGCTACGGCACTAACGAAAAACAGTATAAGAGGTGGGTATCGCACCGCAAAGAACTCGTGCACTCAAGACAAACCAAGCGCCTAACTAAAGTAAACCAAACCTGCAGCAACTGAAAAAATCCAAAGGATGCGAAGTTAAAATTTTCAAGAAACTTGTAACCAACAAAGGAAACACAGTTCAATGAACAATAGAAGGGTAGATGTACAACCATAGTACATAAAACCTATTGTCCACCTGAAAAATAGTAAACGCATAAAAAGGACTCGAAAGAATTTACTGCAAAGGATGGACTGAAAGGGCGCTTGAAATACACTCGGAAAACAAGAAAGAGGTGAGCGGCGGTACATCTGCAAGTACAACTGCAAGGACATCTGCAAGTACAACTGCAAGATGACCCAGCCCACCAAATTACAGTAAAATCCAAAGGGAAATAACTACTACACTCCACAAAAATTTCCAATCACATGAGGGGCTGGTGATCTAAAAACAGTGTGGAGTAAAAAGAAATAGCTAATCTATGATGAGCTCCACCGAACGAACCATCTGCCTATGGAACTAAGAGTCAGAAACCATCAAGACGCTATAACGGTGGTCTGAATTAAGTACCACCTTCCACCAAAACCAAGAAAGACAGCTGAAAGGAAGCTGCCTAAACAAAGCGTCGTAACGCTCCACCAATCTAGACTACCCTATAAGTCAGTCTAGGAGGTGCTGAGGAATAGGCACTCACACATAGGGCCATGTTAACATACGTATGAGAACCAGCAGCACCTAAAACAATGAATCCTGGGTTGACTGTAACACCCCAGCCATACGCAGTATCAAGCTAGACCAGTGTTCAAGATCATCACTTACCCATTCGGCAACGGCTACATCATCACATGGGCTTGACCCGAGTAATCCACCAGGGACGACAGGAGGCGTCGGAATTATCGACACCCGCGAGCCATCCGAGGTGGTCGGAGGTTGGCGACTATTAGTCAATGGACCTGATCCAGGTACCACTATGATCGAAGGCTGTCTAAATCCTAAAGCTTCACCGCTAAAACGTGGCACAGAGGAGGGCCTGGCGACCCCCTGAGATTCGGCTAAGATTATAGTTGGATATCCAACTCCCACCCGCCCTAAAACTTCACACACAATACAGCAAGATCAGGCCCTGGTCTAGAATGCAACAATGATACATCCCAGCCAGGCCAGCCAACAACAATTGGGGTTGTTAAAAGGCGTAGGGAATTACCGGTAACACATAACATATCACCGTTTGATGACAGGAGGGATGCAAGCGGGCACGGGGACCCATACTAAAGGGAGAACCCAGGAAGACAGTTTAGAACTGAACTGGAGATAGAGAGTACATCACTACTCACTACTAACTGGCGCAACATTGGAAACCCAAATATAATAACCCTTACTCACCAGGGAATACCCAACCAGTCTACCAAATAATGCCTTTCTAACTAGCTTGTTGCGTGACTGCCCAATACTAAGATTACATAGCATTTAACGGGCACGGGAAGACAAAGTAGTAACCTCTGTCGAACCACGGAACGCACCCAGGGGTCACAAGGAGCCTAAGAGAGAAAAATATCCACCAAGATATCATGCCAAAGATCCTCCACGGCCGCTGGACTAGGGCCAGGACGGCGTCCACTGCGGTCCACTGCGGCCTGTAGCATGGGCGAAGTCCGGCGCTGCGAGACCTGGGATCACAGAAGGTGGGGAAGCGTTAGGTTGAAGTCGAGATTTGAGGTATGGGAAAAAGGAGACGAGAATGACAGTGCAGCAAGTCGCACCTGGTGCAGAAAATCGCAAATCGCAAGGGCAGAATTCGAACATTTATCGCTAGGATGCGAAGAGCAGAGCCGAGGCATGTAAAGGTCCTAATATCCCGCCGTCGATGATCAGTCAATCCCAAGTCCCCCCCTCTATCGCTCGACTCACCCGGTTGGGGGGTAGAGGGAGCAGCACCCGTAGTGGTGCTGACCATACCCCCCTGCTTCCTACCACCTCCAGAATCTCCAGGTCCAGACGCGTAGGTCGTCCTCCTCTGGCGAATCCCACGGCAGTGCCGGCGATCCGCCAGCTTGATCGAAAAAATTCTCCAGCAGGTAGCACAGAGCCACTAGAGCGCAAGCTCATGCCAGTAGCCGACCGTCGGCTGGGCAGAGCAAAGGGGGCAAAGACGACGTAGACATCAGCAGGGAGCTTGGCAACCTCCGGTATGCAGGCAGAGCCTCAAACACCGGAGAAAGGTTAGCGACGTCAAGGACGCGAGCAGACGAAGACGGGGTATCTCCACCGATGTCCAGGCTAGTCGCCGACTTGAGTCTGCACGTCACAGTCATCTACGACAGACGGGAGGAGGCGACAGACGGCAGGGGAGGAAAAGGAAGAGAAGATGGAGGAATGACCGGGGATTCATGCTGATATTGGTAGAGAAAAGGAGAAAGATTGTTGGTAGGAGCAGGAGCAGCTCTGTATCTGGTGAAGAGGGCAGCTAAGTCAGTGTGGTATGTTCCTCCTTGGGTCAGTTGGTTCCATTTGGTAGGGTGGTGATTTTTGAAGTGGTCATAGTTTTGTTTGAGAGAGGTTAGTCTGTCGTTGGGAATGTGCCCAAGACAGTGACCAGTGGGGTTATAAAGATATGAAACGTTGGTGTGTGTGTGTGTGGATTGGTCATCCAGAGTGGTGAGGATGCCTGTTTGTATAATGTAGGCTGAGGGTGGTTGAATGTCCCAGTCTGGGTGCCTGTCGTGTATGTCAATTTTCAGAAGTTTGTGAACAAGGTTGTGGTTGTCAGCATTAAATCCTGGGGAGGTGGCCCATTGGCCTTGTTGTTGAAGGTTAGTAAGGTGGGTGTCCTTCCTAGGGTTGAGGTGTGTGGTTAATGGGGGAGTAGTTTTAAAAGTGTGGGTTAATTGGTCGTATGCTGGTTGTCCCAAAAGTTCAACAAGGTGAGACGCATTGTGAGATCGGGGTTTCCAATGTATGGTGGAGGTAGTGGAGGTAAGAGATGTGCTGTGGTGGATGCTGTATCCCATGTGTGTGTAGGAGTTGATATGTTCGTTGTGCATGATGGTTGGGGCCCATTGAACGTGGACAACAGTGGAAGTGACTAGTTTGTCGTCGTTGTAGGAGCGCTTGCCCCGCCAGCTCGTGATGTGCAGGGCTTTGTATTGGGATCCGTAGGTAAGGTGGAGCAGGCGCGCCGGTGGTGCAGGTGCGCTGCTGTCGGGGGATGTCATGGCCTCGCGGATCCTGTCAGGGTGTGAGGTGGGAGTTATTCTATATGCACGGTAAAATTTAGAGGTGGAGGAGTGACGGATCCAGGATTTGCACAAGTAGTGGCGTGCTGCCCCATGCTTGGTGCGCGTGACTGCCTTCGGTCTGCGTGGGCCACGCCCACCATTGGTTTTCTTCCAGGTCCCCAATGGAATCCGCCTCGTAGTCTGCGTCAGTAACAGTGGCGTGAGGTTGGTAACGCTGGGTGGGTGGGGTGGAGGGTTCAATAGAAGCAGGAGATTTAACGTTATCGGTTGTGTTCTGCGCAATTGCGTAACCGGGCGCAAGTTGTCGGTGTGAGAGGGGAAGTGGGTCAGAGTGTATTGGGGAGGCGACAGTTTGGAGGGAAGAGAGGTGAGCGGTGAGGCGGTTCAGGGACCGTTTGTGGTGTTTAGTAACTTTGTGTAAGGTGATAAGAGAGAGATCTGTAGTGCTGACAAGGTGAGTTCCCATGGGGGTGACCAGGTCATGGTATGAATAGATGGCCAGGTCATGGAATGGAGTCATGAGTGATACAGGGATTGCCTGTGGAGGGTGAGGAAGAGAGTGTATGTTAAGTTTGTCAAGAAGTTCTGTGTCATTCCAAGAAATTGTTATGTCAGATTTTTTAATAATTTCCAGCTGGCGGGCTAGGGACATATACTTAAGTTGCTTGCGGGATAGAGAGAGAGGATCTAGAGTGGTCAAGGTGGAAGTTGATTTATTAAGGAGAGCTCTAGTGAGGATTCCCAGGTGACCTTGGTCGTTCATGGACTGGGTGAGGGCTGTTGCAGTAATCTGGGTGTATTCAGTGAGTAGGGAGGGCACCCCTAGTCCTGCCTCTGTTTTAGGGAGGTGGAGTGCTCTTGTCGGAAAAGATCTGGGAAGGGAGCAACAGAGTTTAACTGTTTTTAATACTGCTCTGTCAATGACGTGAATGTCGGTTAGTGAGAAGGGAGCTACTATCATGGGGTATTTAATAGCTGCTCTGACACATTGTGAAATTATTCGTAAGCATTGGGTGGGGGTTGCCCTGTTTTTAGCTTTGGTGAGGATACTCAGCCCTTTATTGTGAATGGTTTCAATAGTAGAGTGGAGTTGTCTTTTCCAATTTAAGGTAAGTGAGATGTGAACCCCCAAGTATTTGTAGGCTTGGTCAGGCGGCTGGTAGGTAGCATAGGAGTTTCCTAGTGGAATTTTATCTAGCCTTTGTTTGAGAGTGTTGTTGTGAGTAGGTTGAGAGGGGTGTGATTTGTGGAGTATGCCACTGACCACACATTTGGTGGCGTTAAGAGGAATGCCCGACCAGATGCTAAAAGTTTGAACTTTACCACATTGGATGCGAAGGTCCTCTGAGCTGCCGGTTAGGACAGCAGTGTCGTCAGCATACCCCAAGCTGCTGGTGTGGTGTTCATCTGCTGTTTTGGAGGGTAGGGATGCTGCTCTGTATCCTCGTCCCCCAGAACGGAGCCATCTGTGTAGGGGTTCTAGAAAGATAATGAAGAGTAGGGGGGAGAGAGTATCCCCCTGGATGGTGCCCCTAGTGATGGGGATGGGGGAGCCAGGTGTATTGTTAAGGAGAATATGTGTAGTAGAGTTTGTGTAGATTCCTTTAATAGTGTCTATAGTGTCGTGGGTGTAACCCAAGCTGTGCATGATGCAGAGAAGTTTTTGGTGATCAATCATGTTAAAAGCAGATCTAAAGTCGAAGTAGGCAGCATAGAGGTCCTGGTGGAAGAGGGCAGCGTCCTCAATGTTGTGGAGTAGGTTCAAGAGTTGTCTATAGGTACTTTTGTCTTTTCTGAAACCTTCTTGGCAGGCGCTAAGAATGTGGTTGGTTTCAGAGTAGGTAGTAATAGTGTTAGTAACAAGGGAGGTCCAGAGTTTGGCTACAGCATTGTTAAGGCCTATTGGCCTGTAGTTTTGAGGTAAGCAAGGATCTGATTTTTTGTAGAGCATGACTGTGTGTGAGGTTTTCCAGCAGTCTGGTGTTTCTCCCAGGATCCATACTAGCTGCATGAGTTCGTGTATGATGAGGTGCATTTCCTGTGGGAGGCACATAAGTAATTCATTAGGTATGCCGTCTGGGCCAGTGGCTTTGTTGGTAGAGAGTTTCCTAATACAGTCAGCATAGGTGGTTGAGGAGGAGAGAAAGGTGTAGGGAGAGGCAGTGTTTTGTATGGAGTTGGCTGGAGTTTCCAAGTGGTATTTGTCTGTGTGTATTTCCCATGGAGGGGCGGTGGCGTGTCGTGTATAGTCATCTGAGATGGGTGGAGTGGGAGGTGACATGAGTTTTCCCATATGTTTAGTCATAACTTCCAGGAGACCCTGGGTGCTAGTGCTGAGTGTGTGTGTGGATGCGTCCAGTAGAGCAGTGGGTGTGTGTGTGTGATTTTCAGGAGAGAAAATATACCTGTGAGTTTGTCGTGCTTGTGTACTGAGGCGGCGTCGGAATTTCTTAATGGAGGCGGTTGCTCTCTCCTCTTTGAGTGCAACCTGCATGTGACGTAATTCTGCAATACTTTGTTTAATATCAGCAGTTAAGGAGAGATAATAGTCAGAGAGGAGTAAATTTTGAAAGTGCTGTTGTATTTTAATTTTAGTGGTAGGTGAGTATGTGCCTGCCGTGTGAGGTGTGCTTCTAAGTTCCATGTATTGTTGTTGGTCAAGGTGGTTGGAAGCTGTTCGGAGTGCTTTAATGTGTTTAATATGGTAGTTAAGTCTTCTGTAGGTTTTGGCAGTTTGTCTTGGCAGGAAGGTGCCTGGTGTACTAGGCTTGGTAGGGCAGGTGTCAGTCATGATGGAGAGAGCTTGGTGAAGAGTGACCATGAGATGATTTGTCATGCTGTTAAGGTCTTCTGGTATGGTGGCTTTGAGTTCTTGTCTGATAGATTGAATGTGTGCAGATGTTTTATCTTCTCCCAGTAAAGTTTGTGCTATAGTCCAGGCTTTATCTATGTTAATGTGGCTGTGCTGGAATTGATGGAGAAATTGATTAGAGATGGCTTCTTTAGCTTTGGCCATGTCTTGTTGCTTGAGAGGAAGCTGCAGTTGAGGTGTTGGATTGTGAGGTGGTATGTCAAGGTTAGGAGGGGGAAAGAGAGAGGAGGTAATGTGTTGTTCCAGGGTCAAGTGGTCCAGTGTGTCTCCCATTTGGTGTGCAGTTTCTGTCACCGTGGTTGCAGTTGGGGGGTTGATGAGAATGATGTCATCTATCCTGCTACTGTAGGAAGTGTTGTCTGAGTAAGTGTGGGGACGTGGTGACGGTTGAATGTGAATTGGATATTTATTAAGGTGTTGATAGTGGGGCTGGTCCTCCAGGTGCTTGATTGTGTTGCTTCTATCAGTAAGGTAGTAGGCTGCATTCCAGTCTCCCCCTGCAATATAGTGATGAGAGGGGTTTTGGGATATAATGTAGTGAATGTGTTCATAAATTCGGGCTCTTTTGGCAGGGTCATTGCAGGGCATGTAGACGCCTAAAATGTGGGTAGTGTTGTTAATAGTTTGATGAGTGAGATGACCAGCTATGTCAGTGGGGACTTCATGTTTAATTGGATGTGTAGTAAGAGTCTTTTTTATAAGTGTGATAACTCCAGCTGAGCGGGTTACAATGTTATCTGCATTGGTAGCTTGCTTAATGGTTTTGCTGCTGTGATGAAAGTGGTAGTCAGATAGGTCTTGTTTGATCATATTAATTATACCTGTGTTGTGAGAGGTGAGTTTTGTTTCGGTGAGAATAGCAATGTCTGGCTCATTAGTTCGAATATGGTCGTAGAGTGTTTCCCAGGATGAGAAGATGCCTCTGCAGTTGGAAGTGATAATGTTAGTGAGATAGAGTGCAGTTTGCTGCTGTTGAACAGGATATGAGGTAGTGTGGGTTATTTTAATTCTTTTCGTTGGAAGGGTTTTTGTGGTGAGTCTGGGGGGAGTAGGTTTCTTGGTAGGAGGTTCTGCTCCAAAGATCCTTCTCTGGCGCATCTTGTTGCTGTCGGGTATGGCAGGTCTAGTAGGGATAGGAAGGTTAGTCTTGGGAGGTTGAGTTGTATCCCTGGGTGTTTTTTTGGTGGTCGGTGAATTATGTGTAGAGTTTGAGTGGAGGGAAGTGGGGTTGCAACGGGTAGAGGTTCTTTTAGGTTTCTTAGATTTGGGAGGCTCCTCATCATCAGAGACAAGGTCTACAGTTTCTGTAGGAGCTGGGGGCTCTGTAGGATCTGCAGGGTGAATGTGATCTGTAGGGTGTGGAAGGTCTGAGAGAAGTTGTTGAAGTTGTGAGGAGTCTGTAAGATCCATCTGGTCTGTAAGAACTATCTGGTCTGAGGAGTCGGTAGCATTGTGAGTAAGAGTGGTAGGTAGGTCTATAATGATAGTTTGAGTTGGGTTGTTTGGTTCATAGTAAATTTCAGGCTGGAAAAGTTGAGGGCAGGGTAGTCCAGATGTGTCTGTAAGGGTGTAAATGTGCCCTTGAAGATGTTGCCAGTCAGGAGGCTTCAGGGGATAGGGGCCTTCAGAGTTTATATCCCACCATTCACCGTCCAGTTGCTTAATGGCCTTAGCATGTCCATATCCAGAGTGATAATGTAGGAGGAAGCAAGAGCAGTTGGTAGGGATGCGTTGTAGGATCTGCATCTGTGAGCTGCCCAGCATGATACCTTCAGAGTAGGTCAGTGAAGTCCCTGCGATTTCTGTGTGGGGGCTAATATGGTGGGGAATGTATCTTGGGTTGGTGTGCTTAGTAAGGAGGCCAAGGTGAGATTTGTTGGAAGAAAGGTAGAAATTAATAAGATAGCTAGAATAGTTACCAGTGAGACTGTCATAGTGCCCTTCTAGGGTCCATTGTTGGCACGTATAGTTGCGCACATGAGTGTCTAATTTTACAGAAAAGTCTAGGATTTCGTCAAGATCAAGAGCTTTGTACCCCAGGTAAATGTTGATGGAGTGTATTTGGCAGTTGGAGTCGATTTGGGGTTCCCAATATGGGAGATTGGTGCGGTGGGTGGTCTGGGTTGTTTGTACGGCGGGGGTGGGGGTGGTGGCTTGGTCCTCCTCCATGGGGTCCTCCGGGAGGTCCTCCTCCATAGGGTTGATGGGGTTGTGATCTAGCCATGCTTCATTGGGTTGTCCTGGTTGTAGTGTATAGGTGTGGCCCTGGATGCTCGCCCATTTACGAGGGGTGTTCAGGAGAATGGGTTGGTGTTTGAGAGAGTCTATCAAGTACCACTCACCCTGGAAGTGTTTGATTGTGGCTGCATGGCCAAATACCGTGCTGAAGTTGAGTATGCATGCCTGGTGGGGGTGGAGGCGCTCTAATATCTGTTCCTTTGTGCTGCCCGGCATGATGCCCTTGGGGTATGTCTCTCGGTGTCCATGGTTAGGAAGGGGAAGCTGAGCAGGGGTGTAAGGGGGGTTATACAACGGGGTGAGGATGCCCACAATGGGGTGGTGTAGATGCAGGAAGGAGCTAAGCAGGGGGACTGAGAAGTTGCCCTGGCCGTGTCCAGTTGTGTAGTGCTCGTCCCTAATTCTACGGCGGCTGGTGTGGAGGTGATCAACGTATGCGAGGATAGCTAGGGGTTCTATGTACGGACCTCCTAGGTAGGTATTCATGGCGTGGGACTGGCAGAAATTATATGCTTGGGGTTCCCAGTATGGGAGGTGGGGTTGGGAGGGGAGAAGAGGGAGGGGGAGAGGGGGTTGGTCTCCTCCTCTACACGTGGGGTGGGGGGGTGGGCAGTTGGATCTGGATGTGTTTAGGCTGGTGGGGATGGCTGGGTGGGGGGGGCTGTTGGTGGCCTGGGGACCCCCAAGTTGGCTATTCATTGAGTGGGCCTGGCAGAGGTCGAATACTTGAGGTTCCCAGTATGAGGGGTGGGGCGGGGGGTAGGGGGGTATGGAGTGGGGGCGAGGTCTGACCCCTTCCTCTACAGGTGGGGTGAGGGGGCAGGCAAGCGGGTTGAGGTGTAATTAGGCTAGTGAGGATGGTGAGGTGTATGAGGCTGGTGATGACCTGGGGAGTCATGAGGTAATACAAGCAGGTGGTTACCGGGAGGTAATATAATAGCATGGAGGTTCCGATGATGAGGCAGGGGGCGGCAGGGGACCACGTCTTCTTACATGAGCATCTCCGTGCCTTATAGATAAAAGCCTTGCTGCCTCTTCCCTGTCTACGTCTGGTAGCTCTGTTTAGGGTAGGGGGTATCAGCTTGAAATCACTCCGGTAGAGTGGACAGTAGATTAAAGCAGCGGAACAGACGCACCAATCTATACACGGAGACAAGGATAACGTTACAGACACAGGAGACCCATAAAGGGGCACCTGTGGTGAAAGGAGACGGTAGACAGGAACCTAACAGGGTACAGATCAGACCGTAGGAGACAGGAGATCAGAACGTAGGTGACAGGAAGCTGTCACTGAGTCATCTCAAGATGACTCAGTCCCACGGGAAGCTGGCTCAGGAGAGCCGATAGTTCTAAGGGAGTACATAAGTAGTCACCAAGTCATAAAACGCGTGAGAGCACCGCTATACATGCTGATACTCCACCTATGACACAGGTGACATACAATAGTACTACTCCACCTATGGCACTGGTGACATAGAACTATATGTAACAAATTAAAAAAAAAAAAAAATCAAAGAACTCCGGAAAAAAAAATCGAGAGAAACTTCAAATGAAACCCAAAGGGTGTAAGGGAAGGTATGAAGCAAGGCAAAGAACCAAAATTTGCCAAGTGGATATAAGAGGACAACTAAATATCAAAGTCGGGTAACAACGGTATAGAAAACCCGATCCGGGAATAGGAACCTAATGCCAATCAATGATAACTTAAAGAAACTCTAAATGTAACCAAAGAAACCCTAAAATGTAACCAAAAATTCCAGAATACATGTAACCAAAATTCTAGAATACATGTAACCAAAAAAAATTGGTTTAAGGAGAAGCAGTCATTCCAAACATGCGAATGAAACGCCAGAACACCATAGGATCAAGGGGCTTGGTGAAGGGGTCAGCACAGTTGTCCTTAGTGTTAACATAGGCAACATCCACCTGGCCATCCTCCACCAGCTCCTGGATATAGTGATGGATGACATCAATGTGCTTGTTGCGAGGGAGCAGCTGACAGTCATTGGCCCAGCTCAAGGACCCCAAGTTGTCACCCTGAATGGTGACCAGGTCACAAGGCAGCCCTAGATCAATTCTCAACTTTTTCAACCATTGCACCTCCTGGCAGTCTGAGACAGGGCCTGATACTCAGCCTCACTGGAGCTAACAGCAACAGTGGGTTGCCTTTTGCTCATCCAGTTCACAAGGCAGCCCCCAGCAAGCACAGCATAGCCAGTCTGAGATCTCCTGTCAGACCCATCATCAGCAAAGGATGAGTCACTAAAGACAGTAAAAGAGAAACCAGGGCTGTGAGTGTAAGTGAGGCCCAGATGGGAATGTTCTCTCAAATACAAAAGCAAGCGCTTGGCTGCAGCCCACAGGGGGGCAGTGGGTTGAGCAGAAAACCTGGACAGGTAGCTAACAGCAAAAGAAATATCAGGCCTTGTGCAGGTAGCCAGGTACAGCAAAGCCCCCACAAGAGAGAGGTATTGGCTATTAGAGGCCAGAGGTTCTCCAGGAGGATCAGTGACAGTGCACTTGGCCATGGGAACTGAAAACTTGGGCTTGGTAGCAGCAGTGAGACCAAACTGCTCCACCAGCTCAACAATGTAGGAGTGCTGGGAGAGGTCGATCTTAACACACCTGCCGTCAGAATCAAGTGTACAAGTCATGTCCAATGAAAGGAACTGGACAGGTACACCCATTTCCTTGACTTCCCACCCAGCTGCTTCCATAGCCTTGATCAGCAAGGCATACCTATGCAGCTCACTAAAAGCACAGATAAAGTCATCCACATAGGTCAGAACATAGCTCCACCCACCAGTAGAATCCCTCCTGAAATACAGAGCAGGTTCAGCTTTGCACATGGTAAAACCGTGGGCAACCAAAACCTGCTTTACATCTTTGCTCCAAGCCCTGGGTGCCTGCTTCAAACTATAAAGAGATTTAATCAGCTTGCACACAAGGGGAACATTGTCAGGACCAAGTTCATGAAAGCCCTCAGGCTGGTAACAGAACAGGTCCAGACCAGGTTCCAGCTTGGCATTCAAGAATGCAGTCTTGATGTCCATCTGCCTCACTAACATTTTTCTACGAGTGATGGCAGCAAGGAGCACACGAAGACCTGCTTTAGAGGAGACGGGGGCATATACATCATGGTAGTCCAGCCCAGGACGTTGCAGAAAACCACGAACTACAAAACGAGCTTTAAAACGCAAAGAACCATCAGCCCCATGTTTCTTGACAAATAACCATCTGCCAGATAGAATCCTCTGCCTAGGAGGCTGTGGAGTGAGGACCCAAGTGCCATGAGCATGGAGGGAGGCCATCTCATCCTTCATAGCTTGCAGCCAGAGATCTCTGTCAGGGTTGGTAGGTAACATTGCAGCTTTATAAGAGAGTTCAGTAGAGGTAGAAATAAAAGCCCCCACGTACAAGCAGTGTACTTGTACATGGGCAGCGGGGATATCAGCAGTATCAGCAGTAACCGGTAATAAAGCCCCCAGCGCAGCACTCATGCGTGGTTGAACAAGGCCGGCCTCCTTTGCCTCTAAATCGTCGAAGCCTGGGTACACTGGAACACCCCAGCCATACGCAGTATCTGACCCGGACCAGTGTTCGAGGTCATCACTCACATCATCTGTGACGGCCACATCGTCGCAATGCCTGGTCCGGTATAAACCACCAGGTATAGCAGGGGGTGAAGTGATCAACAACTCCCGCGAGCTATCCGAATAGGTGGACGGGGGGTGGCGACTAGTGGGCAGTGGACCTGTACTAGGTTCCACTATGACCTGAGGCTGTCCTAATCCTACGACTTCACCGACGAAATGTGGCGCAGAGGAAGGCCCGGCGACCCCCTGAGATTCGAATAAATTAGAGCTTGAAGGAACATCAGACTCCCCCTGGCCCAATGCCGCCGCACGCGATACAGCACCATCATTACCTGGCCTGGGACGCATCGTCATCCCATGACCAGTAAAGCGGTCAACAATCGGGGTTGGTAAAGGGCCCAGGACATTGTTAGTAGTATCAAGCCCGTTACCGATGATAGCGGTAGGGGTGCGAGAAAAATACTGAGATCCATCATAGGGAAAGAGCCCAGGGATACAGTTATAGCTAAACTGTTCATAGAAGAGCACATCACGACTCTCTACCACCTGGCGCAACTTCGGAACCCAAACAAAATAACCCTTACTCACCAGAGAATACCCAACCAGTCTACCAGATAACGCCCTTTCGTCAAGCTTATTGCGCTTCTTCCCATTCACTAAGGTAACATAGCATGGGCACCCGAACACGCGCAATAACGATACATCAGGTAGAACCCCAAAGAACAACTCGTATAGAGTCTTGTCACCCTGATCGGGCAGCCGGTTACGTAGATAACACACTCGCACTCTGCTGAGCAATGTATACCATCAATAATGCATGCACAGCCCAACCGATTCTAACCACGCCTCTATACCACTTAACTAAAAAATCCTTAGCCCTATCAGAACTCAAACACTTGAAACCCAAACTCACGTAGCTAAGGCATACACCTAAGGGGGGAACCAGGGGCACAGGAAAACAAAGTTAGCAACCTGTGTCGAACCACGGAACGCACCCAGGGGTCACAAGGAGCCTAAGAGAGAAAAATATCCACCAAGATATCATGCCAAAGATCCTCCACGGCCGCTGGTGTAGGGCCAGGACGGCGTCCACTTCGGCCTGTAGCATGGGCGAAGTCCGGCGCTGCGAGACCTGGGATCACAGAAGGTGGGGAAGCGTTAGGGCGAAGGCGAGATTTGAGGTATGGGAAAAAGGAGACGAGGATGAAAGTGCAGCAAGTCGCACCTGGTGCAGAAGATCGCACCAATGGCAGAAAATCGCAAATCGCAAGGGCAGAATTCGAAAATTTATCGCTAGGATGCGAAGAGCAGAGCCGAGGCATGTAAAGGTCCTAATATCCCGCCGTCGATTATCAGTCAATCCCAAGTCCCCCCCTCTATCGCTCGACTCACCCGGTTGGGGGGTAGAGGGAGCAGCACCCGAGTGGTGCTGACCATACCCCCCTGCTTCCTACCACCTCCAGAATCTCCAGGCGTAGGTCGTCCTCCTCTGGCGAACCCTACGGCAGTGCCGGCGATCCGCCAGCTTGATTGAAAAAATTCTCCAGAAGGTAGCACAGAGCCACTAGAGCGCAAGCTCATGCCAGTAGCCAACAGTCGGCTGGGCAGAGCAAAGGGGGGGCACAGACGACGTAGACATCAGCAGGGAGCTTGGTCGGCTTGGCAAACTCCGGTATGCAGGCAGAGCCTCAAACACCGGAGAAAGGTTAGCGACGTCAGGGACGCGAGCAGATGAAGACGGGGTATCTCCACCGATGTCCAGGCTAGTCGCCGACTTGAGTCTGCACGCCACAGTCATCTACGACAGACGGGAGGAGGCGATAGACGGCAGGGGAGGAAAAGGAAGAGAAGATGGAGGAATGACCGGGGGGGGTTACTTCCACGATGGCGGAAGGATCCTCCTCTCCGGCAGCAGAGGCCGCTGGCGCGCAGTCGTCTAGCCAATCTAGAGGAACCTGCACCCCCGTCGGGAGGATTCGGTCGCATCCATTGCTCACAATGACACTGCGGATCCCACGAGCCCATGAAACACCATTTAGTTTGGTAAGTTTCACAAGGCCGGCAGGAGGCCCTCGCGGAAGTTGCATTATCAAAGCAGTGGTAGTGATGAGGAGCCCAGTAACCTATCAGCTTGAAATCACTCCGGTAGAGTGGACAGTAGATTAAAGCAGCGGAACAGACGCACCAATCTATACACGGAGACAAGGATAACGTTACAGACACAGGAGACCCATAAAGGGGCACCTGTGGTGAAAGGAGACGGTAGACAGGAACCTAACAGGGTACAGATCAGACTGTAGGAGACAGGAGATCAGAACGTAGGTGACAGGAAGCTGTCACTGAGTCATCTCAAGATGACTCAGTCCCACGGGAAGCTGGCTCAGGAGAGCCGATAGTTCTAAGGGAGTACATAAGTAGTCACCAAGTCATAAAACGCGTGAGAGCACCGCTATACATGCTGATAGGGGGGGGGCAGTCTGGCAGGGTCAGGTAGATGCATGTGGTGATTAATGCCCATCCCGCTATTATAATGTTCCATAGTATGAGCCCCTGGGCCCATGCGTCTGAGGCATAGGGAATGAGCCACCACCGAAAAATACTAGAAATGGTATCACCATGAGGGCACATGCTCAGGTATGGATTTACCCAGGAGTGTCTTTGGGCCATCCTCTGATCACACCTAGGTTGCACATGGTGTACATATTGGGCCAGGGTGCCTACTCTACTGGATGCTTTTGGGGAGAGGGGCTTTAGCTTCTTTGTGGGAAGGCTTGTTACTTCTTTGGGGGAAGATTTGTGCTTCTTTGGAGGAAGGCTTGTTGCTCCTTTGTAGGAAGACTTGCTCGTTTGTAATGAGGCTTGTTGCTTCTTTGTAGGAAGACTTGTGCTCGTTTGTAATGAGGCTTGTTGCTTCTTTGTAGGAAAACTTGTGCTCGTTTGTAATGAGGCTTGTTGCTTCTTTGTAGGAAGACTTGTGCTCGTTTGTAATGAGGCTTGTTGCTTCTTTGTAGGAAGACTTGTGCTCGTTTGTAATGAGGCTTGTTGCTTCTTTGGAGGAAGACTTGTGCTCTTTTGGGGAGAGGCTTGTGCTCCTTTGGGGGGAGACTTGGTGTTTATTATGATGATGACTTTTTGGTGGGGGCATGCTGTGTGTGAAGGGTCGTACGATGGTATGATTGCAAGGTGGCATGGTCTCTTCAGGTGGGTATTGACAGCAAGTTGGTGATCTAGATTTTGGGTGTTGGCATGGTCACCTGGTCGCATGGTTGCATGGTTGAGAAATCGTCTCATGTGGGTCCTGGCGGCAGGTTGGTGATCCGAGTTCGCTGCATTGCCCTTATCGCATGGTCGCGTTAGGTTGGAATTGGTAGCAAGGCGGTGTTCTATATTCGCAGAGCCGCTAGTATGGATCTTACCCTGCTTCGGCTTTTCTTGTTTCGACTCTCCTTGCTTATGCAATTCTTGTGCGGCACGGGGGCTAATTTTGTACATGATTGGGCAAGTTGTGTCGCGCTTGAGCTGTTCGAGTGATGAGGCCTTAGTATTTGTGGTAGTTGCGTTCAGAAGGGTAATGTGACGCTCGGTGGGAAGGTCCGCGTTCGAAAAAGCAGGTAGCTGTCCTGGGTACCTGCATGGAGGGGGAAAGTGTTCGTTAGTAGGTTTCTCGATTGCATGGAGCCTTCGCTCCTGGCAGCGACCATCAAGAATGCACCAGGGATACGCGCTTTGCATCCCCACCTGTTGGGAAGTCCAGGGAGAGGCGCATTCTGTCCGGAAATTCATACTTCCGACTGCCCAGAGGTGCAGCCGACCAAAATAATCGCATATCACCCTGCGATCACAGCGATTGCTGCGACTCGCGTCAGATGTTGAAGACAGCCACTTCGATAGCAACATCGCCTCTGCGGAAGCATGAGCTCCTGTTTGGTTGCAGTTTCGGGGAGAGTTGACCAAAACTGCACGGAACAGAGAGCAGGTGGTATCATTCGGTAGCGCAGACGCAGGAGGATGCGAATGCGCTACGCGAATGCTAAGAAGGAGAATGAGTAGCGAGAAGGTTACATGGGAAATTCGAATGGTGTAGTCCCTAGCATCCAGACTTTGATAATCTGCGTCCACTGATATTATATATGCTGACAACTCTAGTCATGCGCACTCCAACTATGAGCAAAAATTGTGGGTGCGGAGGTGGTCGGAATCGTTCAAACTGGACATCTGTCGGACAGACGGACATCGGACATCGGACAGACGGCGGAGAGAGACACGGGCGGACACGGGGGGAATCTAGGGCTTCAGCCCCGAGACCCCTGGGGGGTCCTGAGGGGGCGAAAGCGAAAAACGTTGGTACTTCGGGTGGGGGATCCAGGGTCTCTCTCTCTCTCTCTCTCTCTCTCTCTCTCTCTCTCTCTCTCTCCACACACACAACGCCCTAACCAACACTTGTACAACGACGTGCAGAGCGAGACCTCATTCTTCTTTTTCCGTTCCCGTCACTGTGCGTCTGTTTTCGTTCTGGTGACTAGTGGTAGTTAATGTTCTTCAATGGACTCACAATTAAAGGGCACTACCTGCGATAAGTGCACTAAACAATTCCTTAGCGGCGACCAAGGAAACTTAGAGCGCCATCAGAATTCTCTTGCGTGCTTGGCTGATTATTTAATGCTTGATTGAAGCTTGGATTGAAGAACAGATTATTGAAGGCCTGATTATTGAAGAATATTGAAGGTGGGCACATTAGGGGCCAAGGGCCCCTGACCCACAATCCCCACCAAACAATGTAACATTGATGATGATGATTTTCTATGTTTCAAACATTCCCAATGGTCTCTAGACCAACCTCAATAGATAGGTCTTTGAAAAACCTGTAAAATTAGCCTAAGTAGACACCATTACACGGGTGGCTGAGATAGTGACTGTACAGTGGGTTCCGGAGCCGGGGGGGGGGGGGGGGGGGGGGGGGGGGGGGGGGTTTGGGGGTTGTTTCTCTTGGGGGTTGGGGGGGTTGTTTTTGGGAGGTTGGGGTGGTTGCGGTGTGTTTGGTGATTTGGTGTGGGGGTTTTTTTCTTTGGTGGTTTGGTTCTGTTTGGCGGGTTTTTGTGGCCGGCTTGCTTTTTTGGTCGTTGGGGGGTGTACAGGTGTGGGTGGGGTGGGGGTTGTTTTTCATGGGGGGGGGGGGGAGGAGGGGGGGGGGGGGGGTCTGCGCAGGGTTGTGTAGGACGCGCGTCCTTGCGTCCCAGGACGCAACATGGGAGGGTCCGTTGCCACCCGGACGCAGGTTCAGGATGTTGGTTGCGTCTCACCCATCAGTTGATTGGCCCACCACCACTCCATTGCCGTGGGCTAAGGGTTCTATTGATAGTTGGACGCAGCCTCATAACCTGTTTGGCAGGGTTATTTTTAAGGAATGAAAATCCTTGAAAACTAGAATCACGTGGTGCTATTGTTGGCCAAATCTAGTTACAAAACTAGAGATAGTGGTGCAATCCTGGAATTTATTCTTCTTTTGTTTTTCTCTAACAAAAGAAGAATGTCCAGCTTCTTTTGTTAGAGAATGTCCAGCTTCATTCTCTTACAATAGCACCAGCTTAAAAAATGTGACCTAGCGAACACTTAACGGGAACAGACCAGAACTTTCAATTCGGACCCTGGTAGTTCTTTGGTTAGACCAACAAAAAGCAGTCTGTCATTAAGTACCCCCATATAACACATACTCCAGAAAACCAGTCAGCTAACCGGCCCCAAAAGTAACCAGTCAGTCTGCCAAACACCTGTCAACCTACCAAAAACCCACCCAGCCAGCTAGCTCCCTAGATCTCTTAGTATCGATCTAAGTCGCTATGAAGGCAAAGCAGGCAAAAGTCATAGCGAAGCCATGGAAGCAAGCAAATTGAAGCAAACTGTTAGAGCAAAGTAATCTTAGTCGATGCGAAGCTGTGGAAGCAAGTAAGGGAAGTCGAAGGGAACTGTCAACTATGGGAGCAGAGCAATCAAAGTCGAAGCGAGATCTCTCTCAACTTATCTCCCTGTTCGCGCTTCTTCTTTCCATCGACAACGACATCCTCAATAGGGTACTGAGCTCGTCGTCCACATCACCATTCACAGGGGCAGCCGGGCAGGGCTTGGGGCCATTGTAGACTTCTAGAAGACTCTTGCAGAAGACTCCTTCCTTGCCCTAACTTGCAGTTACTTCCTAGCCCTAACTGACTTTGGTACTGATGGAGGTGCGATGACTACGGGGAGGCAGACGCGAAACTAGAGATGCATGGTGCGATTTCACCCAGGGCCTTGTCGTCAAACTAGAGATTTGGGGTGCGATGAGCAAGGCCCAAATACGACCTGAAATCGCACCAGGCCAAAACGGAAAAGTCTAAAAATCGCACTTTCCGCTGAATCGCACCCTACAAATAACCCTGCTGTTTGCGTCCCAGGACGCAACCTACCAAATTGGATGCGTCCCAGGACGCAACATATCGAATTAGGTTACGTCCCAGGACGCAACCCCTGGGGTCCGTTTGAAGTACCCTGGTCTCCCCCCCCTTCCTGCCTGTTTATTTGTTTAATAGTTGGGAAAGGAATTCACCCCGGAGTTGGGTTTCCCGACTAAAATCAGCTACACCGAGAATTCAGTTCGATTGGCGTTGCCACTCCTCCTGGGGTATGATATAGCGTTACACGTTGAGATATTGACAAGAGAGTGGATCCCTATGCATCCAGGTGTCCAGAATGGTTGGTCTGGGGGACTCAAAAATCTGCATCATGAATTCATGATACGTGACAGGTTTAAGATGTGTCTGCGAAGCAACAGACACTCACCACATGTGTAGGACTAACCTTCATCCAGCCCTCTTTATATTACCGTAGCCAGGAAGAGGCATTCGACATCTAGACAAGTCTTCAAACTGTCCTACGCGTTTACTGTGCTCACCGAGTCCCTGTCTTCTATGTTGGTAACCAGTATATGTGACATGTGAGCATCCTACAGTTGGCTGAAAAACCATGTACGATCCAAATCGTAGGAAATACAGGCGAAAGCAGTTACACAAACTGTTGCAGAGCAGTTCCAATGTAACAATTCAATCCTGTAGAGCAGTTACATTAACTGTTGTTGAGATGGTGTAACACCGCCTCCATTAAAAATCCCACGTGGACAGCATGGGCCACTTGCCTTTTAAATGCGCTGCTGAGCCTGTAACTTAAAACATAAATAAAAATCGGATAAAAGCAGACAAACTAAGAGGTTGACAGTTGACAGACCTAGAAAATAGGAATACAGTGTCTCATCCCCCAGTATAATAATAAGATTCTGCCCCCCCACGTCTAAAATCAAGCACACTGAAACCCAACCGGGATTGTTCTAGACGCCACTTCAAGCGTCAGACACAGATTTGGAGTCTCCCCGAACAACCCTGTACCTCAGTCATCTCAATCTATTTTCACAGCTGAAAGACGAAGCAAGCTTGTAGGGCCCCGCCCCTGACCAGGAATATTCTACACGCTGCGAGTTGCGTGGCCAGGTTGCGGAGGGTTCGTTGCGTCCCACACACAGATTTTGAAACCAGATGCATAATTGGTGTCCCCCAGAAAAACCCTGCCCATGGACCCTGAAAGAATGTTGATTGACTGCTGCAAGATTCGTGCAGCTAATCAAAATACACATGTGTCTAATTGAAATTGAATGGGCCACCAGACTTAGGCTTAGACTGCATCACCTTCAGCTGCTCTACCAGCTTCTTCTCGTCACCACCCACGGACTTGGGGATCTTAACCCGGACATGAACCTGAGGGGGGGATCGGAACAGAGCAAAGCAAGGAAGTTAGAAGGGAGGACTACACGGGTTACTGGCGCGCAACCAGGGAATGTCTTTCAAATTGAAAGTTGTTTTTTCTAGCTTTGTGGTACAAGCTCCTCCAGGGACAGCGTTTTATAGCATTTTTAGCTTGGGGTCATTTACGACAAAAAAGTGCGTTGCCGAGACTGATACCAGAGGACACTTGTTTGTGTGGCAGATACCAGGTGACAGCTTGTTTGTGTGGCAGATACCAGGTGACAGCTTGTTTGTGTGGCAGATACCAGGTGACAGCTTGTTTGTGTGGCAGATACCAGGTGACAGCTTGTTTGTGTGGCAGATACCAGGTGACAGCTTGTTTGTGTGGCAGATACCAGGTGACAGCTTGTTTGTGTGGCAGATACCAGGTGGCAGCTTGTTTGTGTGGCAGATACCAGGTGACAGCTTGTTTGTGTGGCAGATACCAGGTGACAGCTGCATATGCGGCCGGAATGACAACTGCATATGCCACAGGAACTGTGACAAGTTCGATGCAGCGTCGCCTGCGTCGCTAAAAAATGGCGGAGTGGTCGCGAGGGAGCGACAGGTGGCAACGGTAGCGAGTTTGTTGCGAGACCGTTGGTTGACGCGTCGTGCTTCATCACGGTCAGATGGATGGATGGATGGTCGGTTGACCGGACAAATGGGTAACACTGGGGGCTCCCACCCCCCAGAAGGGGGGATTCCACTAAAAACAACTTAAAATTACCATTAATGGAGGCAAAGCTCACAGTCGCCCCCTTACCTGGTGGTCTCCACGCACAGTTGCGTTTCCGAGGCGAGGGACACCCCTCTTGGCCATCAGCAGAGTGGTACCTGGCTGGGTACCAGCAGGGATCTTCAGCTCAACAGGGCCATCCACTGTGGTGACCTTGACCTGCACCCAGAGGGAATCGAGGAGGTTCAGGAAGAACCCTTACGAAACTGCTACCAACATTGTTTCTTTTTTGGCTATTTACGGTACTGCTGCGCCTAATTATAGATTTTTTAAGAACGACCAGCCAACACTTCCAAGAAAGAGTTTTAGATATTCACGAGTACAATTTATGGGGATGCCACAGCACCTTAAGCCATTCTCCCTCATTAGCCCCCCCCCCCCCCCCCACACACACACACACACACAAGTCGCAACCTTTCTTGTCACTTGTGGAGCTACCATGTCCAACTGCAGTAGTACTTGTCTGGCTGCCCAAGACACAAACCTAAACATATACACCCACCCACCACCCTTCCACACTATCACACCCCTTTTTTGTCAGTTGTGGGGTTACCATGTCCAACTGCAGCAGTACTTGCCTGGCTGCCCAAGACACATACCTACAAACCTACACACACACACACTGCCTGCCCCCCCCCCCCCCCCCCCCACACACACACACACAGTAACACCCCTTTCTTGAAACTTGTGGGGCTACCATGTCCAACTGCAGCAGTACTTGCCTGGCTGCCCAAGATAGCGTCGACATAAGAAATCTCGACATCCGAGTGAATGGTGGTAGACTCGCGGCGCAGCTCGGGGTGATCCTGTGTACAAGCAATGTGAGAAACAAATTAGTTGCCTTGCAGCAGTTGGGATGTGCATTTAGGCCAACCAAGTGACTATGAAAAATGGGTCTTTCCCTGGACCTGGGTAACCTGGGTAAATTTTTGAACCTTGACCTAAGGGCAGACTGGTCCTGAAAAAACACCAAGAACCAAGCGTCTTAATACAATGAGCAACATGCATTCTTCAACAATAATTAAGACTATATTTTTTGGAACTCCGAAGCACAGCAGGGCACAGAGGCACTCTTTTCGGCAACCCTTCAACACCCTTATGACCCAGAAAGAACCCTTTCTGACCAAATGAAAGGGTGCCAAAGACCCACAAATTAGCAGTGATACTTTTGACATGCATCTCAACCAGCCTTCTTCTCAGAATGCCCAGTTCAAGCTCGGTTACATGAGTCCAGCCTGTTCAGGGTAGAAAGCACAGGGTAGCCGCCTAGAAGCTACTGCTTGTCGCTATTCTTAGTACTTCAAAGCACGGCAGGGCAAAGAAAATACAAGTTTGCTCACCTTCACAGTAATGTAGACATACAGATCTCCGCTCTCACCGCCACGGCGTCCGGAGTTACCCTCACCACGTACGCGAAGTCTGCTACCTCCATCAACACCTGATAATGGGTTATGTGGTGATGATTGGGGTTTGGTTTTTGTTGGGCATGGAGTTAGATACCTCCATCAAAAATGATCATTGGGTTAAGTGGTGGTGATTGGGGTTGGTTGTTGTTGTTGGGCATGGAGTTGGCTACCTTTATCAACACTTGATAATCTGATTCCATCCAGAGTCGGCTACATCATTTACACCTGGTCACAAACATAGGCATGCAGCATATAGGAAACAAAGTTAATTTGTGAATCAGTCCCCACAGTGCTGAAATCATTCAATTTATGACTTCTTCCTCGGATTGTCGATGTGAATTTGAAGGCGGATGTATACAAATGCAAAATAATTCCATAAGGATTGCAGGGGGAAGATACCCGCCAGTATACCGCATGAGGGGACATTTCAAACGACAAACTGCATTGTTAAACAGTTTTCGATCAGCAAACTGCATGGTTTAACAGTTTCAAACAGCCAACTGCTTAGTTCAGCAGTTTCCAAACAGCAAACAGAAGAGTTCACCAGTTTTCAAACAGCAAACTGCAGAATTACACAGTTTTCAAACATCAAAATGCAGAGTTGAACAGTTTTCTAAAAGCAAACTGCATAATTTAACAGTTTTGAAACAGTTAAATGCATAGCTTAACTGTTTTCAAAGAGCAAACTGCAAATGCTGGACAGTTTTCAAAGAGCAAACTGCAGAATTAAACAGTTTTCAAACAGCAAACTTAAAATTTTTCCAGATATGAAACATCAAACTGCATACCTTGTCAGTTTTCAAACAGCAAACTGCAGAATTAGACAGTTTTCAAACAGCAAGCTGCATAGCTTGACAGTTTTCTAAAGCAAACAGCACAGTTAAACAGTTTTTAAACAGCAAAATGCAGAAGTAAACAGTTTTCGAAAAGTAAACAGCACAGTTAAACAGTTTTCAAACAGCAAACTGCATAATTAAGCAGTTTTCAAACAGCAATCTACAGAGTTAAACAGTTTTTAAACAGCTTACTTCAGAGTGTAACAGTTATCGAACACCTGGCAGTACATGCCCTAGTCGGATAGAGGGAGGCGCCGTTCTCGGTTGAGGTACTGTGTAACATACTATTCCAGTCAACCGTAAGGAACCTTGAGGGAGATAGGCTTGGGTGTGTTTAGCAATCCACAATTGTGGCAAATCCTCTTAGTTCCTAAAAACAATTTTCAGTCCCAATTCCATACTCCTTAGATAACACGGACGTTGCATAGCTAGGCCTGGAATTGAATTAATACTAAAAGTTGAGTATCTCACCTGCAGGGACCTTGAGTGAGATTCGCTTGGCCTCCCTGATGCGTCCATCTCCTGAACACTTATCGCAGGGGGTGAATGTCTGGCCACTACCCTCGCAACGTGGGCATGTGGAAACTTGCTGGAAGGCACCCAATGGAGTTCGTACCACCTGGACAAACTGGCCAGAGCCCTGGCACTGGGGGCATGTGCTGGGGGTAGTGCCGGTCTTCACACCACTCCCTACGCAGGTCTGCACATGAGGGGTGAGGGATATGATGAGCTACTAAGGCATGTGCTGGCAGTATTGCCCCCCCACAGTCTCATGTCTGCACATCAGGAGTGAGGGACATGATAAGCTACAATGGTATGTGCTGGCAGTAGTGCCCCCACAGTGTCACATGTCTGTACATGAGGGGTGAGGGACATGGTTAGCTACTAAGCATCGGATGTGGTTAGCAACTAAGGCATGAGCTGGGGTAGTGATGGTCTTCACACCAGTGGGGTAGTGATGGTCTTCACACCACGCAGGCCTGTACAGGACGGGACATGGTTTGCCACTGTTGCATGAGACATGGTTAGCTACTGCAGGATAAGACATGCTTAGCATATGTTACATGTATGTTTTGTACAGACATATAAATATAAATACATAAATGAAATGCTTAGCATATGCTGTGGCATAGGACATAGTTCATCACTAAGGCTTTGGATAGTGCTATGGTCAGCTGCGAAGGCATGGGGGATGGTCAACCACAAATGCATGCGGATGGGCAATTTTCACCTGAAGGAGTCACGGGCTAGCATGCGTGGGTCCTTCAATGCTGTAGGGAATACATGCTGACATGCAAATTCAAAGACTGGATTTATGAGCTTCAGGGCTTGCATGCAAGGTCAGCTGATCTAGACCTCATTGTAACTACATGCATGCATAACTCACCCCACAAGATGCCAGCCTGTCAACATCGATCTCCTTAGAACAGCCAAAGACAGCATCCAGAAAGTCAAGTTGCAAGTCAAACCTGCACATGGGGGGATGGGCGGGCCTGGTCAACAAGGGTTGAGACATTGGTTGAGCCTGAAGCTGGGCATGAAGAAGGGACAAACAGGATGGGCAGAACAGAAACCCAAGTTCTCATGCATAAGTCAACTTACCTCTCATCCTCTCCCTGAACTGCGGAGGTTCGAGTGCGTCCCCGGCTTTGGCCCTGGAATCCAACGCCCTGGCCAAAGAAGGACTCAAACAAATCGAAGGGGTTGGTGAACTCCACACCCTGCCCACCACCGCCACCACCGCCACTTGCGCCCTTCAGTCCGGCCTCTCCGTAGCGGTCGTAGATGGCCTTCTTGTTCTCGTCGGATAGAACCTGCATAATATTGGGGGCATGGGCAGGGCATGAGCTACTGAAGTCCGAGATCACTGCGCACGACCGCAAAAGCTTCCATGCTACCACACTCCTTACCTCATATGCCTCGCCAATCGCCTTGAACCTGTCCTCCGCTCCGGGCTCCTTATTCACATCCTATGGCGTAAGAATAGCGCATGTGAGCATCGAGGATTATCGAGAATTATCCTAACGGACGAGTCGAAGGTGATCCCAAGCCGCCCTAACTTCCCAGCACATCCGAAAGAGGGTCAGACAATCGCAGATCATACCGGATGCAGCTTGCGGGCCTTGGCCCTATAAGCTTGCTTGATGCCTTGCTTGTCTGCGTCCCTGGAAACTCCAAGGGTCTCGTAGTAATCCCCAGCAGCGCGAGTGACCACGCAGAGGCCTCGACTGCGCCTGCTTTGCTTGCTCTGCACTTTTGGGTGGCTGGGGGTGTTCTTAACGGCGGATGGGCCGACCCGCACGGCGGGCCTCCCTGTGCTACAGTGAAGAGAACGATGGGCGTGCATTCCTAAAGTGTAAGGAAGCGTCAAGGTATATGATCTAGAAGTAGGTTAGAACTGTCAGGATGATGAGAAGTGTGTAGAACAACCAATTTAAGCCAGACAACCCATGGCGTTAGGCAGTACAACGCGGCATGCAGACATGCTATCCACGTCGAGGTTTCCCAAGCCAAGGGCACCAACAAGCAACCAACAACCAACCAACAAGTACAAAAGAAAGCCACTACGCCACTACGCCAGCTTCCACTTTTCCCCAGGTTTGGGCTAAAAAAAGTGAAGCATGCCGTGTTCAAATTCATCACTCTGAGTAGACCCATCTCCGTTCTTCTTTCTTTCTTTTCCATCTGCGTATTGGACATGCTCCACCAGTTTAAAGCGCGTTCCTCCCCAACTCTCTCTGCCTCGCCCCCCTAATTACTCGACTTCGATTTAGCCGTGCATGCACCAGGATGTTGTTTTAGACCAAGCGCCTTATCTTGCTTTCTTCAGCTAGAATATCTTCTCAGCTGCGTATACAAAATTTTAGATCACCTGTCGGCATGCAGCACCGCAAGTCGATAAGCCGCTCCGCGGCCTTGAATCAATGCGTTATTCTTGCCAGCCTTGTGCTATCCGTGTCTGCTGGATTGACACCGGTGAAGGTCGCATTCCTTACCGACTGCACCAACTACTCCCACTGGTATGTATGTACTGATGATAATGGTGGTGATGATGATAATGATGATGATCGTTGTGTCGCCAGATTATTTGGGTACCCTTAAGGGCTCTATGTGTGCTGGAAGTTAGCTTTGAAGCATGAGCATCTTGCCAATGATGGTGGCGCATTTTAGAGCAACATAAGAACAACTGATGTGTTTGGAGAGTTCAGCAGCAACATGGGTTCAACATGGGTCGATCGCACGAAAAAACTGAAACCATAAAAACCTGTCATGTGGCCCCCCATTAAGTGCGTGGTAGGGGATGCAGTTCAGCGTCGAGATCAGTTGATCGCGCTGAACCCTAGAACCAATACTGTTTGTTTCCTATCTGTACTGCACTCACTTGTTACTGAGAGAATATTCAAAATACTTCCCATGAAGTTGTTGTGTGGACCTGTGGACTATTCTTAGGTCACCTCAGGCCTGTCTGTGACGCAGAAAATAATGAATTACACCCGATCCTGGCCTGCCTGTGTCAAAGTAAATAATGCATTAAACCTTATCTGGGCTTGTCTCTGACAAAAACATAATTACACCTGATCCTGTTGCCCCCCATAAAGCACCGAACCCAAATTATTTTGGGGGGGGGGGCTGTGCTTGCCTGAACTTTGTCCTTTTGCCCCCCCCCCCCCCCCCCCCCCCCCCCCCATGAAGGATGAACTTGGGGGTTGCAGTTCAGCATCAAGATGAGTTCAATTACAATTTTGGGGGGGGGGTGTGCTTCTCTGCAGCTTGTCCTTTTGCCCCCACCCCCTTGACGGATGAGCTTCGGGGTGCAGGTCACCATCAAGATGTGTTAAATTACAATTTGGGGGGGGGGGGGGGGGGGGGGGGGGGGGGGCTGTGCTTGCCTGGACCTTGTCCTTTTGCCCCCCACATGTAGGATGAGCTTGGGTATGCAGTTCAGCTTCAAGATGAGTGGTCAGCCTGGCTCAGTAGTACGAGTGGCATACTGTACTGATGCGGAGAAGGAGGCATACCCTGAGGAGTACAAAAAGGCAGTAGAATCGAGGATTGCTCCCTCCATAGCACACAACCCTACCAACTCAGGCCTGTCTATGACAACCTAAATAACGAAGTAAACCTGAATCTGTTGCCCCCTATGAAGGATGAGCTTGGGGATGCAGTTCAGCTTCAAGACTCTTGGGCAGCCGGGTTCTGTAGTACGAGTGGCATGCTGTACTGATGAGCAGAAGGAAACGAACACACCACAACACACCACCCCCTACCCCCACCCACCAGAGCTACGCAAATTCCCCTATACTCACCACCCTGAGGAGTACAAGAGGGCAGTGGACACGGGGTTTGCTCCCTACTTGGCAGGCAACCCAACCAACTACTACACCACACTCCTGAATACAGACTGCAATCAGATGATCCATGTAAATAATGAATTACACCTATCCTGCTGCCCCCCATAGAGGATGAGCTTGGGGGTGCAGGTCAGCTTCAAGATGAGTTCAATTATAATTTGGGGGGGGGGGGGGGGGGGGGGGGGGGCTGTGCTTGCCTGAACCTTTTCCTTTTGCCCCCTGTGAAAGATGAGCTTGGAAATGTAGTTCAGCTTCAAGATGAGTGGGCAGCCTGGCTCAGTAGTACGAGTGGCATACTGTACTGATGCGGAGAAGGAGGCATACCCTGAAGAGTACAAAAGGGCAGTAGAAACGTGGATTGCTCCCTCCATAGCACACAACCCTACCAACTTAGGCCTGTTTATGACAACCTAAATGACAAAGTAAACCTTAATCTGTTGCCCCCTATGAAGGATGAGCTTGGGGATGCAGTTCAGCTTCAAAATGAGTGGGCAACCTGGCTCAGTAGTGCGAGTGGCATGCTGTACCGACGCGGAGAAGGAGGCATACCCTGAAGAATACAAAAAGGCAGTAGAAACGTGGATCGCCCCCAACATAGCACACAACCCTACCAACGACGACCGCTATACAGCATACAACAAGCCGGAGGCAGTGATTGACTACTTAAAGTTCAATACACCAGAGGAGGAATACGTGCTTGTTTTAGACTCAGACATGATTTTGAGACGGCCGTTCTTGGTGGAGGAGATGCATCCAGCCCAGGGGCTAGCCATTGGGGCAAAGTACGCATATATGATAGGTGAGCATGCTTCTTTTAGACTCAGACATGATTTTGAGGCAGCTGTTTCTGGTGGAAGAGATGCACCCAGCCCAGGGGCTAGCCATTGGGGCAAAATACGCGTACATGACAGGTGTTCATGTATGATAGGTGCGCATAAATGATGGGTGTGCATATATGTCTCAGACATGATTTTGAGACGGCAGTTCCTGGTGGATGAAATGCATTCAGCCCAGGGACTAATCATCGGGGCAAAATATGCATACATGATAGGTGCGCAAAAATGATAGGTGTGCATTTATGACTCAGACATGATTTTGAGACGGCCGTTCCTGGTGAAGGAGATGCATCCAGGAAAGGGACTAGCCATCGGGGCAAAATACACATACATGATAGGTGCGCATTTATGACTCTGACATGATTTTGAGACGGCCGTTCCTGGTGGAGGAGATGCATCCAGAAAAGGGAATTATTGTAATTTCTGTTGTGGGTAGTAATTTTACTGCTTTATTAGAAGATCGTAAAAAAACAATTATAAATAAATTAGAAGAAGCTAATCAACGTGCGATTGAAGCTGAACAAAAACTAGCTGAAGCTCGTCAATTATTAGAATCAGCTAAAACATCGGGGCAAAATATGCATACATGATAGGTGCGCATATATAACTCAGAAATGATTTTGAGGAGGCCGTTCCTGGTGGGGGAGATGCACCCAGCAAAGGGACTAGCCATCAGGGCAAAATACGCAAACACGATAGGTGTGCATATATGATAGGTGCGCATATATGACATGATTTTGAGACGGAGGAGGAGATGCATCCGGCCCTGGGACAAGCCACCAGGGCAAAAGTGTGCATATATGATAGGTGTGCATATATAACTCATACATGATTTGGATGCTGCTCTTCCTGGTGGAGGAGATGCATCCAGCAAAGGGAGCAGCCATCTGCGCAAAATACGCTAACACGATAGGTGCGCCTACATGATAGGTGCGCCTACATGATAGGTGCGCCTGCATGATAGGTGCGCCTACATGATAGGTGCGCCTGCATGATAGGTGCGCCTACATGATAGGTGCGCCTACATGATAGGTGCGCCTACATGATAGGTGCGCCTGCATGATAGGTGCGCCTACATGATAGGTGTGCATTTATGACATGATGTTGAGACGGCGGAGATGCATCCAGCCCTGGGACTACCCATCAGGGCGAAATTGGTGTATGTAATATGTGCGCATTTATGACCCTGACATGATTTAGAGGCGGCCGTTCCTGGTGGAGGAGATGCACCCAGAAAAGGTACTAGCCATCAAGGCAAAATATACATGTATGATAGGTACGCATGCTTGTTTTTTACTCCTACATGATTTTGAGACGGCCGTTTTGGGTGGAGGAGATGCATCCAGCAAAGGGACTAGCCATCCGGGCAAAATATGCATTCATGATGGGTGCGCATATATGATAGGCCTATGCATTTGCATTTGTATCCTGTGTGTTAAAGATTCCTTTACCTGTCTTCCTTCTGTTTTCCCCTTTTAAATATATGATAGGGGCGCCTGGAGTCCTTGGTTGGTTCTGCTTGTACTTGCACTTGCATGTGCATTTGTATTTGCATGATGCTTCCGCACCAAACTGAGGACGCGTGTGATACTATCTATAATAGTGTCATACTTGCCTTTGGTTAACATCATATGATATGCCGGTCCTTACCAATAAACCAACTTGCATTTGCATTATAGCAATTCAAAGGATGATTTGTAATTCCTTTTTTTGGCGGAGCCCCCCCTTGTGGGGTTAACCTTACAGTTTGACCGTCCGCCCATCCACCCCCCCCCCCCCCACACCCACCCACCCACCCCCACCCCCACACCCAAACGAAGCCTGACACGTCAGCCAACGGTCTCGTAACAAACTCGCCTCTGTTGCCACCTGCGCTCCGTTGCGGACACTTTCCGCCATTTTTTAGCGGCGCTTGGTTGCAAAGAGCAATCCAAATGAAAACATGTAAAAATTGAATCCTGATTGCAAACACAACCATATAATCCTGATTGCAAAGAGCAATCCACATGCAAACATGTAAATGTGTAATCCTGCTTGCTAACACAACCATATAATCCAGCTTGCAAAGAGCAATCCAAATGCAAACAGTTATCCAAATGTTAGTTTTAGGTATTTATATATATATATATATATATATATATATATATATATATACGAGGGGGGGGCAAGAATAAAGTTGGCAGACCGCATGTTCGGAAGTTGTTATATTGACCCCTGGACCCCCCCCCCCCCCCTCCCCCCCCCCCCCCCCCCCCTCCCTCCCCCCCTTTGAGACCTCATATCTGAACCCCCAGACAGTATAACATAGTGTAAGGGGGGGCCATGAGCATCATCTCGTCAAGGCCTTTCCAACCATACAACCAAAAGATACAAATATCAAGTTTGGACAAAGTTATTTAGATTTCAGTATTTTTACAACTTTCTTGAGCGCTCCGCAGTCGTCCGCGTCCTTGGAGGAGATCACTAAGGTATGTAAAGGACTGAAGGCGCTATTTATCTGTCTACCGTATCTAACTTTATTATCATCATTATCATGGCTTCATCGACTCAACTTGTATTCTGGAGCCTGATGGTCTGCTCGGGTGGTGTGCGTGTCTGTGTCTGGTGTGTGTGTGCGTGCGTGTGTGTGTGTGTGTGTGTGTGTGTGTGTGTGTGTGGGGGGGGGGGGGGAAGGGGGTCCACTGCTTTAGGAACCTCGTAGGGGACCAGAGTTCAGAACGCGCATCCAAACGCGTTGCGCGCGCGCCTTTTTCGCCGCCAACTGCCGCTTGTGCGAAGCTGGGCGCGAAGGTCTGGGTGACGTCCAGCCTGGCGTCCAGCCTGGATGTACCTTCCAGGAGATCCACCTATTACACCCTGCGTGTAACTTACTAACGAATGCAGATTCGCACTCCTCTCGTCGAGACGTACTCATAGGTGTACCTCACGCTCGAAAATTCGCACTGGCAAGAAAGTTACACGAGGTACAAATAAAATTGGGAAAACGGTCGGACCCCCCCCCCCCCCCCCCCCCCCCCCCCCCCCCTCGTATCTCGGCCGCCCGTGGGTGTATCGACTATTGCTCGCGGTTCTCTATCCATATCGAACATGCGGTACGAAATCTTTTTCCTTGCCCCCCCCTCGTATATATATATAAGTTGGCTTAAAAACCAAGTAACAATTCAAATTTTCTCTAGAGTTGGCATAAAAACCAAGTTCCAATTCAAATTCAAATTCAAATTACAGGTGTGAGTAATGAGCTAGTCCCTCGACACATTCCCAAGGTTGCCCCCTGGAAGAGTTGGCTTAAAACCAAGTAACAATTCAAATCCCAATTCAAATTACTGGTGTGAATAATGAGCTAGCCCCCCGTCACATTCCCAAGGTTGCCCCCAAAAACGTTAGCTTAAAAACTAAGTAACAATTCAAATCCCAATTCAAATTACTGGTGTGAATAATGAGCTAGCCCCCCGTCACATTCCCAAGGTTGCCCCCCAAAACGTTGGCTTAAAAACTAAGTAACAATTCAAATTCCTTCCAGAGTTGGCTTAAAAAACAACTAACAATTCAAATTCCCTCCCGAGTAACAATTCAAATTCCCTCCAGAGTAACAATTCAAATTCCCTCCAGAAAAACAACTCAAATTTCCTCCAGAGTTGGCTTAAAAAACAACTAACAACTCAAATTCCCTCCAGAGTTGGCTTAAAAACCAACTAACAATTCAAATCCCAATTCAAATTACAGGTGTGAATAATGAGCTAGCCCCCCGACACATTCCCAAGGTTGCCCCCAGAAAAAGTTGGCTTAAAAACCAACTAACAACTCAAATTCCCTCCAGAGTTGGCTTAAAAAACATCTAACAACTCAAATTCCCTCTCTAGTAACAATTCAAATTCCCTCCAGAGTTGGCTTCAAAAACAAGTAACAATTCAAATCCCAATTCAAATTACAGGTGTGAATAATGAGCTAGCCATCCGTCACATTCCTGAGGTGGCCCCCCGAAATGACACCCTGGCAGGCCCCGTTGGAAGACGCGGGGATCAGGTGGGGGGATTCTTCTTCATTCATTGTGACGACTTGAAGCGCATGTCGACGCTGTGGCTGAAATACACGGAGGATGTGCGTTTTGATGACATGGTAAGCGGTGTCAAAGCAATGACTTGATGTCCATGTCGACCGTGTGGCTGAAATACGCAGAGGATGTGCGTTTTGATGATATGGTAAGCGGTGTCAAAGCAATGACTTGATGTCCATGTCGACCCTGTGGCTGAAATACACAGAGGATGTGCGTTTTGATGATATGGTAAGTGGTGTCAAAGCAATGACTTGATGTCCATGTCGACCCTGTGGCTGAAATACGCAGAGGATGTGCGTTTTGATGATATGGTAAGCGGTGTCAAAGCAATGACTTGATGTCCATGTCGACCCTGTGGCTGAAATACACGGAGGATGCGCGTTTTGATGACATGGTAAGCGGTGTAAGGTCCTCACCATGTGGCCATGACAGACATGCATTGATGGGTCAGTTATGTACAAATAAATGCGGTACATGAAGTACACTAAGTAGCAATGACTTGAAGCGCATGTGGACATTGTGGCTGAAATACACGGAGGATGTGCGTTTTGATGACATGGTATGTGGGGTCAAAGCAATGACTTGCAGCGCATGTCGACGTTGTGGCTGAAGTATGCGGAGAATGTGCGTTTTTATGATATGGTAAGTGGTGTCAGAGCTATCAGCTTACTCCACCAATATTTAGTTCCCAAATCCTGTTTTGTAGAATGAAGCTGTGTTTAAAAAACCCAAAGAAGGGTCCCCTTCCTTCCATTCACACAACACATTCAGGATTAGTGTTGGGAGGAGGTGTATGGTTGGGTTGACCATCACCTGACATAACCTGCCTGTGTATAATTATCTTGGCAGCCTCGCAACCTACTGGGATGACATGAAGTGCATGACGACGTTGTGGTTGAAGTACACGAAGGATGTGCGGTTTGATGGCCTGGTAAGAGGTGTCAAAAGCGATCAGCTTACTCAAGGGTCCCCTTGCTACCTTTCACACAACACATTCAAGATTAAGGTTGGGTCTAGGTGTATGGTTGGGTTGACCATAACCTGCCATCACGTGACTATATGATTCACTTGGCAGCCTTGCGACGTACTGGTCGGGTCTAGGTGTATGGTTGGGTTGACCATAACCTGCCATCACGTGACTATATGATTCACTTGGCAGCCTTGCGACGTACTGGTCGGGTCTAGGTGTATGGTTGGGTTGACCATAACCTGCCATCACGTGACAATATGATTCACTTGGCAGCCTTGCGACATACTGGTCGGGTCTAGGTGTATGGTTGGGTTGACCATAACCTGCCATCACGTGACAATATGATTCACTTGGCAGCCTTGCGACGTACTGGTCGGGTCTAGGTGTATGGTTGGGTTGACCATAACCTGCCATCACGTGACTATATGATTCACTTGGCAGCCATGCGACGTACTGGTCGGGTCTAGGTGTATGGTTGGGTTGACCATAACCTGCCATCACGTGACTATATGATTCACTTGGCAGCCTTGCGACGTACTGGTCGGGTCTAGGTGTATGGTTGGGTTGACCATAACCTCCCATCACGTGACTATATGATTCACTTGGCAGCCTTGCGACGTACTGGTCGGGTCTAGGTGTATGGTTGGGTTGACCATAACCTGCCATCACGTGACTATATGATTCACTTGGCAGCCTTGCGACGTACTGGTCGGGTCTAGGTGTATGGTTGGGTTGACCATAACCTGCCATCCCCTACCTTTGTATGATTCCCTTGGCAGCCTAGCAACCTACTGGGATGACTTGGAGCGCATGTTGACGCTGTGGCTGAATTACACGCAGGATTTGCGTTTAGTTGGCATGGTTAGTGGTGTTAAAGCAATGACTTTAAGTGCATGTCCACGTTGCGGCTGAAATACTCGGAAGAGGTGAATTTTAATGACATGATAAGTGCTGTCAGAGCAATCGGCTTACTCAAGGGTCCCCTTGCTACCATTCACACACCACATTCAGGATTAGGGTTGGGACGAGGTGTGTGGCCATCACCTGCCATCACCTGCCATACCCTACCTATGTATGATTCGCTTGGCAGCCTCGCAACCTACCAATTCAGTCAAAGTTAATCAAATGTAATCCAGTACAATCCAATTCTATCCAATTATATTCAATTCCACCTATTCTCCCCTGTCCTTGTTAAGTCCTAGTACTCAGCAGGGTACTACTTTTTGTCAAATTGGTCAGCGCTTAAAGCGCACAAACGTCAAATTGGTCAGCGCTCTGTAGTGCAAACGGCGCAAAAACTGCGCGCTGCGCCCAGATGTGGTGGAAAAAACTTTGCGAAACGCGCAGTGGGGCTCAAAAAGCGTGCGCGAAATCGCGCTGCCGCGCGCTTTGTAGTACCCTGGTACTCAGGATATCTGTACGCTATCCACCCAGGAGACAAGCCGTGGATCAGTGAGATGTATTCTTCTTTTTTCCAATTAAATTCCACATATTCTCCCCTTCCTTGTTCAGCCCGACAAGTACTCGGGACATGTGTGCGCCATCCACCCATTAAATTAGATTCAATTCCTCCTATCCTTCCCTCTCCTTGTTCAGGCCTACAAGTACTCGGGGGATGTGTAAGCCATCCACCCATTAAATTCAATTAAATTGAATTAAATTCCTCTTATCCTGCCCTCCATGTTCAGGCCTACCAGTACTTGGGAGATGTGTACGCCATCCACCCATTCAATTCAATTAAATTGAATTCCACCTATTCTGCCCTGTCCTTGTTCAGGCCTACAAGTACTCAGGAGAGGTGTACTTCATCCACCCACTAATTAAATTAACCACCCACCCACCCAACCCACCCACCCACCCACAAATTAAATTTAATTCCTCATCTTGCCCTCTCCTTGTTCAGGCCTACAAGTACTCAGGAGATGTGTACTCAATCCATCCACCCAATTTAATTCAATTAGATTCCTCTTATCCTGCCCTAACCTATTCTCCCCTCTCCTTGTTCAGGCCCACAAGTACTCTGGAGATCATGCCATGCACCCATTAAATTCAATTCAATTCAATTCAATTCCTCTTATCCTGCCCTCTACTTGTTTATGCCTACAAGTGCTCAGGAGGTGTGTACGCATCCACCCATTAAATTAAATTAAATGAGATTAAATTCCTTATCATGTTCTTTCCTTGTTCAGGCCTACAAGCACTTAGGAGATGTGTACGCTATACACCCATTAAATTCCATTCCACCTATTTCCCCCTCTCCTTGTTCAGGCATTCAATTCCACCTTTTCTCCCCTCCCCTGGTTCAGGCCTACAAGTACTCAGGGGATGTGCACGCCATACACCCATTAAATTAAATTAAATTCCTCTTATCCTTCTCTCTCCTTGTTCAGGCCTACAAGTACTCAGGGGATGTGTACGCCATCCACCCATTAAATTGAATTACATTTAATTCAATTCAATTCCTCCTATTCTGCCCTCTCCTTATTCAGGCCTGCAAGTACTCAGGAGGTGTTTACTTTATCCATCCATTCAATTCAATTTAATTCAATTCAATTCCATCCCTCCTCACCCTGCCCTCTCATTGTTCAGACATACAAGTACTTAGGGGATGTCTACAACATCCACCCATTAAATTCAATTCAATTAGTTTTTTCTTTTCCTGCCCCAACCTATTATCCCCTGTCCTTGTTCAGGCCTACAAGTACTCAGGGGATGTGTACGCTATCCACCCAGGAGACAAGCCGTGGATCAGTGAGATGTATGGATATGCGTTTGGTGCTGCCAAGGCTGATGTGTGGCACAGATGGGACACCATCAGCATGCTCTACCCTAGCTACGAGCCAGCAGGTGTGGATTGGGTGGGGTTGGATAGGTGGGTGGGTGTAAGGGGTGGTGGGCAGGGACTGACTCAAACACTTGCTAGGAGGTTGTTTTGTTTTTTCCGCCAAAGCTGGCGTGTGGCGCAGATGGGACACCATCAGCATGCTCTACCCTAGCTATGAGCCAGCAGGTGCGGATTGTGTGTGGTTGGAAAGGTGGGTGGATGTGGGGAGGGGGGTGGGGTGGGGTGTGGGGATGGTGTGGGTGGGGGGGGTCCTTACTCACACCCTTGCTAGGAGTGTGGGGGGGGGTCCTTACTCACACCCTTGCTAGGAGTGTGGGGGGGGTCCTTACTCACACCCTTGCTAGGAGTGTGGGGGGGTCCTTACTCACACCCTTGCTAGGAGTGTGGGGGGGTCCCTTACTCACACCCTTGCTAGGAGTGTGTGTGGGGGTCCTTACCCACACCCTTGCTAGGAGTGTGGGGGGGGGGGTCCTTACTCACACCCTTGCTAGGAGTGTGTGGGGGGGTCCTTACCCACACCCTTGCTAGGAGTGTGGGGGGGTCCTTACCCACACCCTTGCTAGGAGTGTGTGGGGGGGTCCTTACCCACACCCTTGCTAGGAGTGTGGGGGGGGTCCTTACCCACACCCTTGCTAGGAGTGTGGGGGGGTCCTTACTCACACCCTTGCTAGGAGTGTGTGGGGGGGTCCTTACCCACACCCTTGCTAGGAGTGTGGGGGGGGTCCTTACTCACACCCTTGCTAGGAGTTTTTTTTCTTTTCCCGTCAAAGCTTATGTGTGACACAGACTGGACACTATCAGCTTGCTCTATCCTAGCTACGAGCCAGCAGGTGCGGATTGGGTGGGGTTGGGTACGTGGGTGGCTGGATGGGGTGGGGTGGGTGGTGGGGGGGTGGGTGGGTGGGTGGTGGGGGGGGCGACTCACACCATTGCTAGGAGGTGTTTTTTCTTCCCCGCCAAAGTGGATGTGTGGCACCAACGGGACACCATCAGTGTGCCCTATCCTAGCTATGAGCCAGCAGGTGCGAATTGGGTGGGTTGGGTAGGGTAGGTGGATTGGGGTGTGTGTGCGTGGTGTGTGTTGTGTGTGTGTGATGTGTGTGGGGGGGGGGGGGGGCTGACTGACATCCTTGCTAGTTATTTGTATGCCAGGGCTATGTGTGGCACGAACGGGACACCATCAGCTTGCTCTAACCTAGCTATGAGCCAGCAGGTGCAGATTGGGTGGGATTGGTAGGTGGGGTGGCGTGGAGGGGGTGGTGTGATGGGGAGGGAGCGAGTGGTGGGTGAGGAGGTGGGGGGGGCGGACTCACACCTTGCTTGTATCCCCTTGTCCCCCCCCCCCCTCCCCCCCCCCCCCCCCTCATCCTGCTGCTATTATCCGGCCAGGCATCCCTACATGATGCATTATGCGGCCCGAAACTTTGAGACAGGATAAACTCGCCTCAACTCAACCCAATCCCCCCCTTCCGCCCACCCCCCATACCCCATCCCTACCCCACCACCACCCACACCCCTGTCTTATCCCCGTTCATGCTTGAAATCCCCTTTCCCTACCACATCTTCTAACGTATATTGGACTATCCGGTCAGAATCCCTAAGGGTGAGGAGTATTGGGGCTGAACTTTGAGATCAGGACAAAAATCCCTCAACACACCATACAACCCCAATCCAATGCACCGTGCCGTCCCCATACACCCACCACCCAGTTAACCGCCATCCTACCCCCCACCCCCTACCAGGCACCCCACACCAGACCTTCTGTATCCCCTTCCCACATTCCCTACCCCAGTCCCTGGCTGCTAGTGACACGCAGGGATCACCGCGAAGGTGATGCAAGTATGGCTGAACTTTGAGATCGGGGCGGGGTTCTCCGGTTGGCACCAAAGCATTCCATCACATAGGGCGACAGGGTTTTCGAAACGCTACTGCCGTGCGTCCCCCGTTGGGAGATGGAGAAGACACTATCTCTTTTATGGCACAACAACAAAGGTGACAGCAGACACCGACCCCCACCTGCCGTTAGGATCTGCAGAACATAACCAACGTGCGTTCTTGAATCATGACTTCATGGTTTTACTGTGGTCCAGTGCAGTATCTTGTGATGTGTGTGTTGGTGAGTGTGCGTGAATGTGTTTTGTGGGGGGGTAGTGAGAAGTGGGGTGTGTGGGTGCGGGTGGGGGGTTGAATCAGGACTTCATTGGTTTTTGCTGTGGCAATGTGCGGATCTGTGTATGTGTGATGTGTGGTGGAGTGTTGGTGTGTGTGTAAGTGGGTGGGTGGGTTGGGGTTGGGGGAATTTGAATCATGACTTCATGGTTTTTCTGTGGCCCATGTGCGTATCTGTGTTATGTATGTGTGTGGTTGAGTATGTGTGGTGTGGTGTAAGTGGTGGATGGGTGGGGTGGGGGGCCTTGGAATTCATGACTTCATGGTTTTGCTGTGGCCATGGCGGATCGTGTATGTGTTGTGTGTGGTGAGTGTGTGGTGTGTGTAAGTGGGTGGATGGGTGGGGTGGGGGGCTTGAATCATGACTTCATGGTTTTGCTGTGGCCCATGTGCGTATCTGTGTATGTGTGTGTGTGGTGAGTGTGTGGTGTGTGTAAGTGGGTGGATGGGTGGGGTGGGGGGCTTGAATCATGACTTCATGGTTTTGCTGTGGCCCATAGTAGCGTAATCGTGCATGTGAGTGTGGTTTGTGTTGAGTGATGTGGTGTGAGTAAGATGGGTGATGGGTTGGGTGGTGGGGGGCTTGAATCATGACTTCATGGTTTTGCTGTGGCCCATGTGCGTATCTGTGTATGTGTGTGTGTGGTGAGTGTGTGGTGTGAGTAAGTGGGTGGGTGGGTGGGGTGGGGGGCTTGAATCATGACTTCATGGTTTTGCTGTGGCCCATGTGCGTATCTGTGTATGTGTGTGTGTGGTGAGTGTGTGGTGTGAGGAATGTGGGTGCGGTGGGTGGGTGGCTGGGGGTGCTTGAATCATGACTGAAATGGTATATTATTGTGTGGCCATTTGTGGTATCTGGTGTATGATATGTGTGTGGTTAGTGTTGTGGTGTTGGTAAGTGGGGGGATGGGTGGGGGGTGGGGTCTTGATTTGAATCAGGACTTCAGGGTTTTGCTGTGGCCATTGTGCGTATCGTGTGTATGGTGTGTTGGTGAGTGTGTGGTGTGTTGAGTAAGTCGGTGTGGGTGTGGTGGTGGTGGTTGGGCTACTTGGATCAAGTACACGCTTATATGGTTGTGCTGGGTGGGCCCATGGGTGCGTACTCTGGTAGGTGGTTTGTGTGGTGTTATGTTTGAGGATGTGTGTGGGGATGAGTAAGTGGTGTGGTGAAGGTGTGGTTATGGCGTGGGGGAGCGTTTGATCATGACTTCAGGTTTTCTGTGGCCCAGTTGCTGCGGGAATCTGTGTATGTAATGGGTATGGTGTGTTGTGAATGGGATTGTGTGTATTGTGTTGGTATAGTGAGGTGGATGGGTTGAGGTGGTGTGGTGTGCTTGATAATATGACTTCATGGTTTTGTGTGGCCTCACTAATTGATGCTGTATAGGTATGTGTGTAGCTAAAACAAGGATAAGTATGTGGTATGAGTGTTGATGGAGTGTGTGAAGTGGGTGGATGGGTGGAGGTGGGGGCTTGACTTATGACTTGGCAATGGTTTTGTGTGCCCCCATGTGCGTATATGTTGTAGAGGCTGTGTGTCGTGACAGGTTAGAGTTGTTGTGGTGTGAGTAATGTGGGGTGGGTGGGTTGGGGTGGTGGGCCGTTGAAATACAGAGTGGAGGTGGATGGGGGGGTTGGCTGGGGGGCTTGAATCATGACTGCATGGTTTTGCTGTGGGACCATGTGTATCTGTGTATATGGTTTGGGTGAGTGGGTGGTGTGTGTAAGTGGGGGGCTGGGTGGGGTGGGGGCTTGAAGGAATCATGGACTCATGGTTTTGCGTGGCCATGTGGTATCTGTGTATGTGTGTGGGTGGTGAGTGTGTTGTGTGTGTGTAAGTGGTTGGATGGGTGGGGTGGGGGCTTGAATCATGCTTCATGGTTGGCGGTTGGCCATGTGCGTATATGTGTAGTTGTTGTGGTGGTGAGTCGTTGGTGTGAGTAAGTGGGGTGGGGCGTTTGTGTGGGGTTGGGGGCTTAGGGGCGGAATCAGACATTCACGGTATCACTGTTTGCCTTGTGCGGATGTGTGTGTGTGGCTGGAGTGATGTATGGTGAAGTGGAAGGGTGGTGTGCGGGGGTGTTGGGGTGTGTGTGCTGGGGGGGAGGCGGCTTGCATTCATTGAATTACGGTATCAATGTGTTGCATGTGCGTATGTGTGATGTGCGTAGGTGGTGTGGGTGGGTGGGTGGGTGGGGTAGGGTTTTGTTTTTTACCTAAACCTTAAGCCCCACCCGCACTCTTTCCCCTCACCACTTTCACTATTATAGACTAAGTCATCACTAAAAGACCGGGTCAGCTGTCAGCTGTCACCTGTCACCTGCCATCTTCACCCACATCCCCACCCACACCCCCACCCTCATCCACACCCTCACCCCCACGCCTACCCCCACCCCCACCCTCATCCCCGCCCTCATCCCCATCCTCACCCCCACCCCCACCCTCACCCCCACCCTCACCCCGCACCCTCATCCACAACCTCCACCCCCACGACCTACCCCCACCCCCACCCACTCAAATCCCCGCCCCTCAATCAGCCCCATCCCACCCCCACCCACACCCCCACGCCTCAACCCCCCACTCGGCTCTCCACACCCCGCAAACCCCCACCGTCCTGACCCCACACCCCACACCCTCAATCCCCTTCCCTCATCCCCCATCCTCACCCCACCCACACCACCCCACCCTCACCCCCCACCCTCACCCCTCTCCCTCATCCACACCTCAACGCCCACTCCACCACCGCGCACCGCCCCCCTCATACCCACCCTCCCCCCACACTCCTTCCCCACCGTCCCACCCTACCGCCCACTTCCTACCCCCACGCCTCACCCCACCCCCCACCCTCAACACTCACCCCACCCCCACCCTCATTATTCCTCGTCATCAGTTTCCTTATATGCAAGGCCCAACCCATAATTACAAAGACCTGAAAACCCTCCCCCCCACATCTACCCCGCCACCCACCTCTCCTCTATCAGTTTCCTTATGCAAGCCAACCCGTACTACACTACACAACCCTCTGTCACCCTCACCCTCGAACCACCTCACACCCATCATCACCCACCCTCTCAACCCCCCCCCCGCCTCACCTCACCCCTCTCGCCTCATCGGTTTCCTTATTCAGACCAACCAGTACTACAAAGACCTTCTTGTCACCCCTCACCGCCACCCTCACCTCATCATCACCCTCAACCCCACCCCCACCCTCACCCCACCTCATTCCCCACCTCACCCTCGCCCGCCCGCCCTCACGTCATCCCCACCACTCACGATCACTACCCCACTCTCACCCCCCGTATCCCCACGCCTACCCCCCCCCTTCGAGCCCTCTCCCTCTCGTCCTCATCATTTCCTTATCAGACCACGCAGTAGCTACAAAGACTTGCTGCCACCCTCACCCCCACCCTCAAGCTCACCACCCCCACCCTCACCCGCACCCTCACCCTCCCGCACCCCCCTCCGCTCACCGTCTCGCTTATGCAAGTCCAACCCCCATAAATACCAAGACCCGGCACCCAGACCCCTATGCCTACCTCCACCCTCACCCTCACCCCACCCTCTCCTCTCCTCTCATCAGTTTCCTTATGCAAGGCCAACCCAATACTACAAAGATCTGCTGTCAATCGAGACAGTGGCTACTATCAATGCTGGTCTATGTGACTTCCACCTCTCTAACTGCCCGCCTTCACAACAGCTGTATGAATGGTGTAATGAGGTGGGTTCGTGAGTACACTGTTGTAGCGAGGTGGATTTGTGTGTTCACTAATGTAATGAGGTAGGTTTGTGTGTTCACTGGTGTAATGAGGTGTAATGGGGTGTAATGGGGTGGGTTTGTGTGATCACTGGTGTAGTGAGGTGTAATAGGGTGGGTTTGTGTGTTCACTGGTGTAATGAGGTGTAATGGGGTGGGTTTGTGTGTTCACTGGTGTAATGAGGTGTAATGGGGTGGGTTTGTGTGTTCACTGGTGTAATGAGGTGTAATAGGGTGGGTTTGTGTGTTCACTGGTGTAATGAGGTGTAATGGGGTGGGTTTGTGTGATCACTGGTGTAGTGAGGTGTAATGAGGTGGGTTTGTGTGTTCACTGGGGGAATGAGGTGTAATGGGGTGGTTTCGTGTGTTCACTGGTGTAATGAGGTGTAATGGGGTGGTTTTGTGTGTTCACTGGTGTAATGAGGTGTAATGGGGTGGTTTTGTGTGTTCACTGGTGTAATGAGGTGTAATGGGGTGGTTTTGTGTGATCACTGGTGTAGTGAGGTGTAATGAGGTGGTTTTGTGTGTTCACTGGTGTAATGAGGTGTAATGGGGTGGTTTTGTGTGATCACTGGTGTAGTGAGGTGTAATGAGGTGGTTTTGTGTGTTCACTGGTGTAATGAGGTGTAATGATGTGTAATGAGGTGGTTTTGTGTGTTCACTGGTGTAATGAGGTGTAATGAGGTGGGTTTGTGTGTTCACTGGTGTAATGAGGTGTACTGGGTGGTTTACTGAGGTGTACTTCTGTGTCCTGATTGTGTAATTAGGTGGTTGTGTGTTACGGTGTAATGAGGTGTAATGAGGTGTAATGGGGTAGGTTCGTGTGTTTACTGGTGTAATGAGGTGTAATGAGGTGGGTTTGTGTGATCACTGGTGTAATGAGGTGTAACGGGGTGGTTTGTGTGATCACTGGTGTAATGAGGTGGTTTTGTGTGTTCACTGGTGTAATGAGGTGTAATGAGGTGTAATGAGGTGTAATGAGGTGGGTTTGTGTGTTCACTGGTGTAATGAGGTGTAATGAGGTGTTTTGGGGTGGGTTTGTGTGTTCACTGTTGTAATGAGGTGTAATGAGGTGGGTTTGTATGATCACTGGTGTAATGAGGTGTAATAGGGTGGGTTTGTGTGTTCCCAGGTGTAACCAGGTGTAATGGGGTGGGTTTGTGTGTTCACTGGTGTAATGAGGTGTAATGAGGTGGGTTTGTGAGTTCACTGGTGTAACAAGTGTAATGATGATAGTAATGCATATATCACACACGACAAGTCCTATGCAGCGTCGCAAGCGACGCGGAAAATTGGCGGAGTGTGTTTGTAACGGAACAAAAGGTGGCAACGATGGAGCTGATCGAAGTGAGTTAGTTTGGCGACCGTTGGATTACATGTCAGGCTTCAAGTTCTTATTCCCGTTCGGACGGACAAATGGGTAAACATGGGGGCTCCGCCAAGAACCACTGTACTCCACCATGGAAGCCCACAAATGAACCAGCGCACACCATCATACATGTGCGCATACAACAACCATCACATGCCCTCATGCATGTATCACACACACCAACCACAATACACCACAATGCAAGCACATACATTATGAATGAACCAGCACACACCATCATACATGTGCGCATACAACAACCATCACATGCCCTCATGAATGCATGTATCACACACGCCAGCCACAAAACATCACAATGCAAGCACATCAATTATGAATGAACCAGTGCACATCATCATGCGTTTGCGCATACAACAACCTTGACATGCCCTCATGCATGTATCACACACGCCAGCCACAAAACATCACAATGCAAGCACATAAACTATGAATGAACCAGTGCACATCATCATGCGTTTGCGCATACAACAACCATCACATGCCCTCATGCATGTATCACACACACCAACCACAATACTCCACAATGCAAGCACATCAATCATGAATGAACCAGCGCACACCATACTGCGATTGCACATTCAACAACCTTGACATGCCCTCATGCATGTATCACACACGCCAGCCACAATACTCCACAATGCAAGCACATCAATTATGAATGAACCAGCGCACACCATACTGCGATTGCACATTCAACAACCGTTCCATGCCCTCATGCATGTGTCACACACGCCAGCCACAATACATCACAATGCAAGCACATCAATGATGATAGAAATAGGGCACACCCTGAAGCATTTGTTATTGAACAACCATCACATGCCCTCATGCATGTATCACACACGCCAACCACAATACTCCACAATGCAAGCACATCAATTATGAATGAACCAGTGCACATCATCATGCGTTTGTGCATACAACAACCTTGACATGCCCTCATGCATGTATCACACACGCCAACCACAATACACCACAATGCAAGCACACAAATGATGAATGAACATGCAGACATCATCATGAATTTGTACATTACAACAACCATCGCATGCCCTCATCAACATATCACACACGCCAACCACAATGCATCCAATCCTAATCCAATCCAGTCCTAATCCAATCCAGTCCTAATCCAATCCAGTCCTAATCCAATCCAGTCCTAATCCAATCCAGTCCTAATCCAATCCAGTCCTAATCCAATCCAGTCCTAATCCAATCCAGTCCTAATCCAATCCAGTCCTAATCCAATCCAGTCCTAATCCAATCCAGTCCTAATCCAATCCAGTCCTAATCCAATCCAGTCCTAATCCAATCCAGTCCTAATCCAATCCAGTCCTAATCCAATCCAGTCCTAATCCAATCCAGTCCTAATCCAATCCAGTCCTAATCCAATCCAGTCCTAATCCAATCCAGTCCTAATCTGATCCAGTCCTAATCTGATCATGCAAACCTGCCCCTCCCCTGATCTGCAGACATGGGACCGGTACATTGAAGTAGTCGCAGAAATCAAGAAGGTCGAATTGGACATGGAATGCTCTGATACACATGTAAGTTGGACCACTGTACCACTGTACTGGTGGCTTTTGGTGGCTGGTCCCAGTGCAAGCAGACGGGCTGCCCCCCCTCAACCTCGTAATTAGGCGCACCATTTATAAATATATTTACTTAAGTATCTCATATGCATTTATTGTTTTCTTATTTATTTATTTATTTATTTATTTATTCGTTTATTTATTTATTATGAAGTTGGGCCACTTAAGGAATATATAGCGACAGTTTTTTTCATTTGCACCTCTTTATTTAATTGTTTGTCTTGAAAGGGTGCGTGCATCATGGGTTGGAAAGGGTGTCATAGGGGTGCAGACAAGGGTGCCAAAGACCCCACACTCGCAGTGAATTGAGGAACATGAAGTGACTGTTTCGTGGAGAAATACATCCTTGTTGGCACTATCTAGGGAGTGTCGAAATTAGCTTACCCTGTCGTGTCAATTCTATACTAAGGATGAAGAATTCGGAATCAGAACCCCACACTGCCTAGTTTCGAGAGTTTGTGCACCAGGGCTGATGAGTATGTATGTGGTTGTTTCGTGGGGAAAAACATCCTCGTTTACAGTGTCTTGAGGAATATGAAGTGGCTGTTTTGTGTGTGTGTGAATATGTGTGTGAGTGTGTGAGTGTGTGTGTGTTTGTGTGTCGGGGGGGGGGGCTGAGTTTCTGTGTGTGTCGTGAAACGCATCCTCGTTTGCACCAGGTTTGCACTATCTAATTTTGTGTTACTGTATTCACCCCCCACTCCCACCCTTACCCCCACACTCACCCTCACCCCCACTTTTGGGTGCTAATATAGCAATATACAAATGATTATGCCTTGGTTTTGCATGACTGTCTCATGTCACAAATCCCTTGTTGCCTACATGCGCCTCATCTACCCCACAAGCACCTCAGCAACCCCACTGCCTCTCCCATGAGTGATACACTGGCTACCATGTCTTGGTGCAGCATGACCGCCTCATGTCACAAGACCCCTTCAGCTAACCTGCCTCCTTTCTCAAACACTAACAATCCCCTTTATGTAGCACCAACTTCCATGCCTTTGTGAAGGATGACTGTGTGATGTGGTCTCAGGACGGGCAATACAAGTCGAACACAGGGCACTTGTCAACCGCGCGTGTAAAGGCTTGCCACCTGTGTGGCCACCACACACCTCCCACCTCCCACCACATATCACACTCCTCCTTTGTGTTGGATAACTGTGTGGTGTGAGCTTAGAACGGGCAATGCAAGTCGAACCAAGAGTACATGTCAACAGCGTGTTTGAAGGCATGTCACCTCTGTAACATCACACACCACACACCTCCCTCCACACACCTCCCACCACCCACCTCCCACCACCCATCACACACCTCTCTTGTGTAGGATGACTGTGTGGTGTGGGCTCAGGGCGGGCAATGCAAGTCGAATGAAGAGTACATGTCAACAGCGTGTTTGAAGGCATGTCACCTATGCGAGACAAGCAAGAAGATCACCGAAGGCCTGGCACCTGCAAGTCTGGACTACCCAAACAAGCTTGCTCAGCTACTAGCTACTCTGAATAATAAGGACGGGGACATCTCCTTGCCAGGGGACAGCTCGGCAGACAAGGTGGGTGCGGTTTTGACATTACATCATATTGTCATAGGCAGGCCATATTTGACATATTGTCATAGGCAGGCCATTTTTGGCAGATTTGGCATTGGCCTATGACAATGCATTGACAAACAATATTTCTTTAGCTATGGGGTTGAACATATATAGATAGTTATAGCTATTACCATGCTGGGGACCTCAACCCCCCCCCCCCCCCCCCCCCCCCCCCCCCCCCAAGATTGTCTATAATTAAATTGACTTAATACAGCCCCCAACCAAGTGTCATCATTACTAGAAAACGGCTGTATATGAGACGACTGACACCTCCGATGCTATCACCACCCACCATACACAACCCACAATCCATCTCCCACAAACCACCACCCACCATCTAACATCCACCTCCCACCATCCACCACCCAATACCCACTGCCCACCATCCACCACATCCCAGATACAACCCTCTGATTCGGGTACGAAAGTCCGCCCTCTCTCGCGTTTGCAGGAAACGACTACCACCTCCGATACGACCACATCCGCCATCGACACCTCAGCCTCGTCCCAGACAGCCGCCCACCCTCATGTAGCATTGAAACGCAAGGGACACGCAAGTAAGAAGCCACCAATGCACGTCAGCCAGACAGATTCAGTGAGCGGCCACGAGGGCTTGAAGGTCAAGTGCTATCGCTCGTCACTGCCGGTGGACGAGGTGGGTACGGGAGCACTGCCGCACACAACGTGTGGGTGGGTGGGTGTGGGTGGGTGACACACACACACACACACATACATACATACACACCCGTATATAAATGAATGACTATACTCCAAATTGAATGAATGGATGCTCAAATCAATTAATGAATAATTACCTGTATGAATGAATGGCTGCCCAAATGAACGAATGAATGAATAAATCCCCAAATGAATGAATGGCTGCCCAAATGAATGAATTAATAAATCCCAACATGAATGAATGGATGCCCAAATGAATGAATGAATGAATTAATGTATCCACAACTGAATGAATGGCTGCCAAAATAAATTAATTGATAAATCCCCAAATGAATTAATTAATAAATCCCAACATCAATGAATGGATGCCCAAATGAATGAATGAATAAATCACCAAATGAATGAATGGCTGCCCAAATAAATGAATTGATAAATCCCCCAATGAATGAATGGATGGCCAAATGAATGAATTAATAAATCCCCAAATGTAAGAATGGATCCATCAATCTGTATCAACATATGCATATAAAATCACTGAGGATCGAGAAAGAGCAGCGAGAAGTGTCTAGCAAGCACCAGAGCATGTCAGTCAAGTGCTGTCGATGTCTGCAACTGCATGTACGTAGGGACTGGTATTTCATATGATGTTGACCAAAGGCAAGTATGAAATCATACTAATGGCTCATATGCTATTGTATACAAATGGTAACTTTAGCTTAGTCAGACGACCGGCATCATATGATGACATCATGACATATAATATCATTTTGCCGTTCCCTACATATACATAAATGAATGGGTCCATATATCCATTGACACATTACTTGGCAGCAAGAAAGACTTGTACAGTAAGCACCAGAGCATTAGTCAAGAGCTGTCGGTGTCTGCAACGACATATACGGATATACCCCAATGCGTGACAAGATAAGTAAACAGCAGAGTCAGTGTCGTGACAGCTGTAGTGGTGGTCATCAGAGAGAATGGCTACACAGAGCAAATGTTAGTATGCACGTACATGCATACATGCATCGCCACATAGAGCATGGCAACAGTCACAAAGCAGATGTTAGCATGCATGTGCATGCCAACATGCATTGCCGGCCGTGTTCATGTCTGTCCTTCACACCTGACCCTTGCATTGGAATTGCCACCCTCACCTCCCCAGGTGAAAGCGTGTGTGGAAGCTGCCAAGAAAGGAAATGAATACCCTAAGGCTGACGCACGGAAGCTGAGCTCGGTAGGTGCTTTGTATGTCTGTTTGGGGTTCAGTCCATCAATGCTTTTTATTTTTAGCCCTTCCTATCACGGTTGGGCAAGTCCTTTAGCCTATTAGACCCACCCCTGGACTGTTACATACATACGTGTAGGTTACTGTCTAGGGGCAGCATACTAGGCTAAAGGGACATGCCCCACCTTCACAAATCAAGAAAATAAACCGGAGGGGCAAAAACAAATGACCATTGTAGTGATGAACTGGTAATTTCTTTTCAGCTACTAGCAGAAGCTTCTAGGCAGCTCCTTACTCAGCCAAACTCGTTGCAACCTCAAGCACCTTCAAGCTGACATAATCAGCTTCTCAGAACTGCTGAAATAGTTCGGCGCAGCCCAGTGGTCGGCTTAGGGAGCTGCCTAGAAGCTGTTATGAAAAGCTGAAATGAAAAATCCTGGAACTGGTCCCCAACGAAGTGTACATCAGAGCATGCGTCGGAGCCAGGGATATTCCTAACCACGATATATCGTGCACGCACGATTTTGAATTTGTATTCCCGTGTTGGTCCATCGTGCCCCCAGGTGTGGGTAATGTTTCCAGATCTCAGATCTCTGGGTAGAGCATCGGGCGCCACGATTTTTAATGTCTCTACCTACCCAAATGTTACACTTGGGCATCAGGCTGCCACGATTTTGGAGGACCTGAGTTCCAGTGATATCAAGATATTTTAATTGTATGTTTCACGTGAACATGGTCTGTATGTATGTTACAGTCCAGGGGTAGGCCTAATAGGCTAAAGGGACTTGCCTAACCGTGATAGGAAGGGCTTAACAAGAAAAGGCATAGATGAACTGAACCCCAAATAATCGTTTTACCGACGGGGGCCCTGAGTTTTTGCTACTGTGACCATCATGGTTATAACAGGGTACCTCCCGTTTCGGCGATTGGCTCAATGGTTGCGTTCGTTAAAATTGGGCAGAAGGTGCGGGGTTCGAATCCCTATGGCTGCGCCATGGTGTGTGTTCGCGGTCGCTGTCAACCGCCATGGTAGCACTGTCCAGGTAAAGTAGCAGCCCGTTCTGTACCGCTGTAAGACAGGGCTCCCTTAATCCCACGCCCCACCAGGCGGTATCATTACTTTTAGATAACAGGGTGCTACTGTGATCATTTGTCAAGTGGAGATGTGCTACAGTGATCATTTGTCAAGTGACGATGTGCTACAGTGATCATTTGTCAAGTGGAGATGTGCTACAGTGATCATTTGTCAAGTAGAGATGTGCTACAGTGATCATTTGTCAAGTGAAGATGTGCTGCAGTGATCATTTGTCAAGTGACGATGTGCTACAGTGATCATTTGTCAAGTGAAGATGTGCTGCAGTGATCATTTGTCAAGTGGAGATGTGCTACAGTGATCATTTGTCAAGTGGAGATGTGCTACAGTGATCATTTGTCAATTGATTTTAAGAGTCAATGTAAGTTATTGTTACAATCGTTAAGACAAAGATAGATGCACAGACAATAAGTAGCATAGCATCTAGGGAGAGCGGTACACGCTAGGGGTACATTATGGCGTGGTCTCAGTCACTAGCTGACTGGTGGTCTCAGTCACTAGCTACAGTGATCATTGTGGTTAGATAACAGGGTCTAGCAGCCTCCAGGCTGCTCACTGTCTGTGGGCAGGGTAAACAACTAAAGATGGGTTGTAAACATGGGTAGTATAAATGCTGCTCTGGGTAGCGATTTGAGTCTGAGTGCTGGGATCTCAAATCAGGTCTAGGGTAGCGGATATTTTGGCCAACACAGGGTTTTAGGTAGCGATCGCAATATAAAGCGGGAAACAAACCTGCCTACAACAACACACTGTAGAGTACAGAATGCAATCCTACTTGTGCATACACTTAAAATGCACACGTATGCACTTGAAACGCAATCCTATGTGTGCATACAGTTGAAATGCAATCCTATGTGTGCATACAGTTGAAATGCATTCGTATACACTTGAAATGCAATCCTATGTGTGCATACAGTTGAAATGCATTCGTATACACTTGAAACGCAATCCTAAACAGTTGAATTACATTCGTAAACACTTGAAATGCAATCTTATACAGTTGAAATGCATTCGTATACACTTGAAATGCAATCCTATACAGTTGAAATGCATTCGTGTACACTTGAAATGCAACCCTGTATGTGTATACAGTTGAAAAACGCGCATGGAATCAAATAAAATATGTGTACGTTATACAGTTGACAAACGTGCCCTGGTTTTGGGGGGAAATGTGTTGGTCGCACTCGAAACTAGCTATCCCTCATTTATAATTATCAAAAAAGTAGACGGCAGCCCCGCTAACGCAGATTCAGCACCATGATTATGAAGAGTACTAGAACACTAGGAAGCAGCCCGCAAATGTAGAGATAGCAAGTGTGGAAAGCACCGCAAGTGCACCCCACCTTACCCTACCCCACCCATACGCACCCTACCCTACTAAAACCAACCCCACACTACCCAATCCTACTGTGACGGGTAACGATCCTCACATTCCCCACCAAATACCACGTTTCCCCCCATTGGTTACAATGGGTGGAGACGTCGAGGGCTTGCTTCAGAGAGAACGTGGTTCGCTGGGCACCCCGAGTTTGATACCCGCAGAAAGTAATGTGCAGATCGGCTGCCTGGGGAAATCTCCTGCAACGGAAGGGGGCCTGGCTAGGCGGGGCGTGTATACCGATAGTGGGCATCGCTCTTTCGGAAGGAGGTCTAAGTGTGACAGGTGACGATCCTCACGTTCCCCTACCGAACACCACGTTTTCCCCTTGATTGGTTACTCCTACCCAACCCTAACCAATCCAGCCCAACATGACGTAATCTATCCCACTGCCTGCCCCTGCCCAATCTACAGGACGAGCCTGCCTCAACAAAGGTCAAGATCGCCGAGTCCGGAGGCCAGAAGCTTGCTCGTAAAAAAACATCCTTTGTCCCCTTTGCTGTCCTCTTCAGTGTTAGCTGGGTGGGGATGGTGCTGTTTTACTATGTAGGCATCCCAATACTTGGTAGGCTGGTGAGGAAGCCCAAGTCGGGCATGCGCTCAGAGTAATGAAGTAACCCATATACTGTAGTAAACGAATACTGCAAGAACCAGTCACACTACAAGAACCAGTCACTCTACAAGAACCGTCTGGGTGGTAAATATGATCTAAGGCAGGGTGAAGTCTGGTTCTGGTAGTTTTTGTTTACTACATATGCTGTATTGGGGCAAGATTGCATGGCCTATCAGCCTCCAGGCTGCTCACCATCTGCGGGCAGAGTAAACATGGGAAGCATACCATTCTTGGTAGGCTGGTGAGAAGGCCCAAGCCAGGCATTTGCTCTGAGTACTGATCCAATCCCTAGATCAGTGCAAGACGTGGTTTGATTGCATGGTCTATCAGCCTCCAGGCTGCTCGCCGTCTGCGGGCAGAGTAAACATGGGAAGCATACCATTACTTGGTAGGCTGGTGAGAAGGCCCAAGCCAGGCATTTGCTCTGGGTAGTGACCCAATCCCTACATAGGTTTTCTTTTTTCAGCCAAGAGCAGTAGCTTCTAGGCAGCTCCCTGATCAAGCCACCGGGCTAAGCCCCAATATTTGGACAGTTCTGGACAGCTAATTCTGTCAGCTTCCAGGTGCACTAGGCTGCAATAGCTTTGGCTGAATAGCCAGTCGGGGGAGCTGCCTAGAAGCTGCTAATCATAGCTGAAAAGAAAAGCACTGAATCCCTAGATCAGTGCAAGACTGGGTTTGACTGCATGGTCTATCAGCCTTCAGGCTGCTCACTGTCTGCGGGCAGAGTATACATGGGTAGTATAAACACTACTACACCCTACCCTTGAGTGCAGAATGCAGTTGCATGGGTGTCACTGCTTTTTGTTGTGGGGGGGGGGGGCTGCATGTAGCACCTTCCAGGCAGCTCCTTCCTCTATCCTTGGGCCCGACCAGATGCTAGCTAGCGACCGACGATATCGTATCGTTTGTTTGTGCGACCGGCGACCGACACACGAAGCCTGACACGTCAGCCGACTGCCTCGTAGATAACTGGCTTCGGTCCGCTCGATTCCGTTGCCACCTCGGTCGCTCCGATAAAACTCTTCGCCAAGTTTTCGCGTCGCTTGCGACGCCGCCTAGGACATGTTCAGTCAATTCTGGGCTGGTCACCGTCTTCCCAGTCCAATCCCCCCCGTGCGATACCCACAGAAACGAGGGAGCAAACGAAGCGGATAAGGCTGCTTTAAGACTTGTCCAGGCATAGGAGGGATGATGCTGCTTGTGCTTAGGAATGGTGATGGATGATGCTAAGGGATAGTGATACTCAGCTCAAAATCTGGAGTGGCCTCCACACTTCGTAAGTCTCACACACGTGGACTGCCCCAGCTGGCTGTTTATCTCAGCTGGCCCTTGGTCATTTTGGCCCAAAATGAAAGGATGAATGAAGTTGAAAATGAGATGGAGGACAAGGCTAGTTGGACAAATCTATTGTTGAAATGGGCAAAAATAAGGCTAATAATAGGGCCAAGCAAGGCCAAACGCCTGAAAGCTCACAGTCAGAACCCTCGGTGGCCACCCTTGGCGATCATCTCCGATGGATGCGCGACCAGTTTATGGAATCGACCAATGCGGAGATTCCAGGCTTGCGCTTAAGGATGATGCTGGACTTGCTGGTCACAAGCATTAAGAAGGGCTGCCCAGCGGCCTGCTACCAAGACGAGGCCAAAACCTCCGCTGTGTTTGTCAAGATGGTCAGCGATAAGACGCAGCCTGATGGCGCACGACACCTGACGGTAGACTACAGCCTCAGCACCGCTGACAAACTTGACCACCGAATATTCGAGGTCCTTCAGGGCGCTTTGAAAATCGGGATGGGAGAGTTCGAGGTGGGTCTTCTGGATCAGGATGCGCTGTTCCAAGAACTGGAAGCCAACAAAATCCAAGAGCAGCCCCCTAACCGCGGAGTATTGACCCGAAGCTTGCTCAAAATCGAGCTGCGTTCTGTTGAAGATGATATGAGCAAGGCTTCCAAGCCCCACAAGACATGCGCGGCATGTGGGTCAAAAGAAGACGTGAAGCTTTCATGTGGCAGCTGTAAGGCTGTCCAGTACTGCAGTGTGGAGTGCCAGAAGAAGCATTGGAAAGAAGGCCACAGGGAGGTTTGCAAGTCCTCTGCTGCTGCCAGGGAGAAAGCCCTTCACCCGGAGACCCAGAGTGTGGTGTTCAATGTTAAAACCCCCAACGACGCAGCCTTTCCCATGGCTGGCATGAAGGTGAGCAATACTTCCTTGGTGTCAGGGAAGACACGCATGTTGAGAGCTGAGAGCAGCACGCACAAAAATGTGCATGGGGACAGCATGTTCATGGTCAAGGTGCAGGTGCCTGGATCAGGTGGGCCCTCGCCAATCATGATGTATGACCAATGTCGCTCCTTCCAACGCTTAATCTTTGCCTGGGAACCTTGCTACCAGGCTATTTCGCAGATCACCATGGCGAATGCTGTGCACAATGGTCTGAAAATGTATCTCAATACCAAGCAGGAGGCTGATAACTTCCGCGTGTTCTTAGATTCTGGGAGCCTTCCTCCTCAGAAGCAAACTTGGTAAGAGAAACGCTCATGGAGCCTCTGACAGAGCTCTCAGAGCAGCCCAGTCCTTCCAACGCTACATCCTTGCCTCGGAACATTTCTGCCAAGCCATTTCTGTGATCACCAAGGTGAATGCTGTGCCCAACGGTATGAAGAACATTCTCGGTGCCAAGCAGGAGGCTGATGAGTGATGACTCCAGAGTCTTCTTAGACTCCGAAAACTTTCCTTCTCAGAAGCAAGCTTGGTAAGAGAAACGCTCATGAAGCCCTCAAAGCAGCCTTGCTCATTCCAACGCTGTATCCTTGCCTAGGAATGTTGCTACCAGACCATTTCTGTGATCACCAAGGCGAAGGCTGTGCATGTCAGTTTGAAAAACAATCCCAGTGCCAAACAGGAGGTTGGTGACTCCAGAGTGTACGTGAACCGTGGAAACTTCCCTCCTCAGAAGCACTGTGTTTTGGGGGGGCTACGCATGGCAGCTTCAAGTAAGCTCCATCAGCCAGCCACTGGGCCAAGCCCACAGTTTTCTGCTGCATTGGAGTGACTTATTTATATCAGTGCATTGGAGTGACTTTGTCATATCAGTGCATATGAGTGCATTTGTCATATCAGCTTTCAGGCGCACTAACTAGCTTCTGGTAGCTGGCTCCCCCCAAGAACAGGAGAAGAGAGCTGTCTAGAGGCTGCTATGTGCAGCGCCAGAAAGGAACAGTGCTCAAAAGCAAACTTGGTGAGAAGAAGCACTCCTGGGGCTTCTAATAGAACTCTCATAGCCAGAGTTGGTGGGAGAAATACTTCTGGACCCTCATAATCAAAGTTGATGAGGACAACTGTTGCTGTACTCTCTTACAGACCTGTGAACTAGCATGGTTGGGAACCTCTGCCCCTGGAGCATTCAAATTGAATTTAGTGGCATAGCCAGACAAGCAGTGGTTTATTTATTTTGGTTTGTCTTCATTATATTGCCTATCATCTTTCAGGCTGGCTGCTCACTATCTGTGGGCGGATTCATCATTGGCTGTACAAACACTACTGCACCACACTTCTAAAAATAGGCTGTATGGTCAAATTAGGTAGACTTGAGTCGGCATGTGTTTGTATGCGCAATGAACCGCCACTAGCCGGTCTGTTTTGTGTCATTTCTTTCTTGCAAAACAGTTTTCCCACAATTTAATGAGGATAGAGACAGTGAAACGTTATAGCTGCAATTTTGTATTAATTTCATTTCTAGGCATTTTTTATGAACTCAGCTTTTAAATTGGCCATTTAAAAAATTGAATGTTGTCCACTCTCATACAGGCTTGAACTTGGTTACATAGTCCAGCCAGCAACTTGGTTACACAGTCCAGCCAGCAATTTGGCTGCTCGCCTTCATAGGCAGTACAATTAATCACCAGGTAAAATGTAGAAGTTAACAAAACAATCAAAATTATGTACATTCTTATCAAAATTAACTCGACCCAATCTCTGCATACATTCGTGTATTAAAAGACGTAGCTTCGCAGGACCTTCCACTCCTGGATTGGACACCAGATAATGTAGAGGAATCTTTTTGATCTCAGATTAGGAATTCAGGTTGTTATACGTTATTCTCGAATTCAGTAAGGCTTTGTCGGTACATTCAAAATCCACATGATGTTCGTCTTTAACGGTCCCCCCCAGAATCACAAAGATGACACAATCGATCATTCTAAAGGACGATGGGTCGCTTCCTAATACCACTTTCCACCTGAAGGTACTGGGGGGAAGTTCTGAATCTAGCCATATTACGAACCACTTTGTGAGGTAGGTCTCTGATGAGATAAGTAGGCATCCTAGGTTTACCCCACTCATCCCATGATGAGGACATCAAATTATTGTACACGACAATCTTCCTTCATTGTGATCCAGAGCGTTCATTTCTAGGGCGCGTATCTGATACCCTGGTGGGTATCTGGGGATATCTGATATCTTGGTTGGATATCTCATGCCCCACGGTATTGCATTTAATTGCTAAGTTGTTCCATGATTTTTCAGCCAATTCTAGACTTCTCACCGTCTTTCCAATTATAAGTCCTCCCATGCGATACTCCCCGAAACCAGGGAGCGCCCAAACAGGTTCGAACCCACGACTAGGATTCAGAGACGTGGCCAGGACTGGGAAAAAGGCTGGAAATTGGTGTCGCAACAGATGGGCAACTGACCCAGCCAAGGTTCGAGGCCTAACCTAGACATGCGCTGTTTATAAGGTAGTTCATATAATTGTATGGCTGCCGGTATCTATAGTATGTATGCTAGATGCCTGCAATTAGTTCTCAGCTTTAATTCCACCCAAGCAACAATAAATAAATAGTTCGCCTAATTACGAGGCGTGAGGTTGAGGGGGGCAGCCCGTTTGCTTTGACTGGGGCCAACCAAAAATGATAGGTGAAAACCGTAACAGAGCTTGTTTTGTTTACCTTTCAAAAATAAATACATACATACCAGTACATAGTACGCCTTATTACAAGGCGTGAGGTTGAGGGGGCCAGCCTGTTTGCTTTCACTGGGGCCAACCACCACCCAGGCAACAACTACGGTATATCAGCACTGCTTTGAATAGCAGACTTCAAGGGACTGCTCCCCTTCATGCGTGTTGCTGTGTATTTTCATATCTCGATCACTACTGCATCAGGGTACTTAAAACAGTATCAACAGAACCCACAGCCCAAGGCAATGGAGTGGTGGTGGGCCAATCAACTGATGGGTGAGACGCAACCAACATCCCGAACCTGCGCCCGGGACGCAACCAACATCCTGAACCTGCGTCCGGGACGCAACGGACCCTCCCATGTTGCGTCCTGGGACGCAAGGACGCGCGTCCTGCACAACCCTGTACTGCATACAGACTGAAGCTACTGATCCTGAGACCCCGGACCATACTTGGTTTTGGAACTTGGTTTTGTTGCATGTTCTATCGGCCTTCAGGCCGCTCACCGTCAGCGGGCAAAGTAAACATGGGTGGTGTACCATACACACTACTACACCACACTCCAGGGTATATAATTTAATCACAGGGATATAGACGGTTTAAAGACGTGTTCAGATCCTACCACTCTGAACCAGCTCCCAGTGATGGGTTTGAATCCGCTTATTATGCTCCCAGTTTCTGTGTCTGTATCGTACGGGACTACGGGGGGACTTGGGATTGGAAGACTGTGAGCATCCCGGAGATGGCTGCAAGTCCATGAAATCATGCATCAATTCAATTCAACGCTTAACTAGCTGCCCCCGTGGTGGTAGAGTGAGGTTTATACCGGTGAATGGTCTCCACATCCCGTTCATGGGTCCGAATCCGCTTTTGGTGCTTCTTGGTTTCTTTGGGTATCGAACACGGGGGGCCTTCGAATTGGAAGACGGTGAGCAGCCCAGAGTTGGCTGAGAACCATGTAACAATTAAATTCAGTTCAATTCATGTAACTCACTGTGTGGTATGATGGTGGTGCCTATAATAAGTGTTGTTAGATTACCGTATGTGATTAAAAGACCTATTAGCAGCCTGAAGACTGATTTCTCTCTGCAATAAATAAAGTCTTGCAATGTCTGCAAGCAGATGTGGTCTGCAATACATTATACATGTGCTCACAGTTTGCATGTCAAGTAAATATACGGTATACTGGTACCATATTTATACCGGTATATATATGCCATCCCTAATTACCGTAGTTCCTCATTCCTTTCTCATTCCAGGCTTTTTTCGTCTCTCCACCACCCTTGAAACGAAGGGGTAGAGAGGAAGAGGAGCATGGGAATCCCCCCACGAGAATAAAAAAATGGCAATGCCGCCGGACGGGGTGGGGCCAGCCATCATCTCCAAGGTACCGGCATGCGTCTCAACGCCCCTCACGTTGGACAGTAACTAGCTAGTCCCTCACTCCTTTCTCATCCCAGGCTTAGGCCGTCTCTTCACCACCCTTGAAACGAAGGGGCAACAGGAGAAAGAGCAGCATGGAAATCCTCCAATAAGAGTAAAAAAATAGGCAATGCCGCCGGATGGGGTGGGGCCAGCCATCATGTCCCGAGGTACTGGTATGCGTCTCACATTGGGCAATAACTAGCTAGTCCCTCACTCCTTTCTCATTCCCGGCTTAGGCCATCTCTTCACCACCCTCGGCACGAAGGGGCTACAGGAGGAAGAGCAGCATGGCACCCATGAGAATCCAAAACTGTGCAATGCTGCTACATGGAGTGGGGCCAACCACCATGTCTGAGGTGCCCATGTGTGTCACAACGCCCCTCACGTTGGACAATAACTAGCTAGTCCCTCACTCCTTTCTCATCCCAGGCTTTGGCCGTCTCTTCACCACCCCTGACAAAAAGGAGTAGAGGAGGAAGAGCAGCATGCCTCCACGAGGATCCATAAGTGGGCAATGACTAGCTAGTTCCTCATTCCATTCTCATCCCAGGCTTGGGCCGTCTCTTCACCACCCCTGACAAAAAGGAGTAGAGGAGGAAGAGCAGCATGCCTCCACGAGGATCCATAAGTGGGCAATGACTAGCTAGTTCCTCATTCCATTCTCATCCCAGGCTTGGGCCGTCTCTTCACCACCCCTGACAAAAAGGAGTAGAGGAGGAAGAGCAGCATGCCTCCACGAGGATCCATAAGTGGGCAATGACTAGCTAGTTCCTCATTCCATTCTCATCCCAGGCTTGGGCCGTCTCTTCACCACCCCTGACAAAAAGGAGTAGAGGAGGAAGAGCAGCATGGCCCCCATGAGAATCCAAAATTTTGCAATGCTGCCAGATGGAGTGGGGACAACCATCATGCCTGAGGTGCCCTTGTGCGTCATAACGCCCCTCACATTGGGCAATAACTAGCTAGGCTCTCACTCCTTTCTAATTCCAGGCTTTGGCCGTCTCTACACCACCCTTGACACGAAGGAGTACGTGAGGAAGAGCAGCATGCCCCCTATGAGAATCCAAAAGTGCGCAATGCTGCCAGACGGGGTGGGTCCAACCACCATGTGTGTCATAACGCCCCTCACGTTGGACAATAACTAGCTAGTTCCTCACTCCTTTCTCATTCCAGGCTTGGGCTGTCTTTCCACCACCCTTGACACATAAGAGTAGAGGAGAAAGAGCAGCATGGCCTCCACGAGGATCCAAAAGTGGGCAATGACTAGCTAGTCCTTCACTCCTTTCTCATTCCCGGCTTAGGCCGTCTCTTCACCACCCTTGACACGAAGGAGTAGATGAGGAAGAGCAGCATGGCTCCCATGAGAATCCAAAAGTGCGCAATGCTGCCAGAAGGAGTGGATCCAACCACTATGTCTGAGGTGCCTGTGTGGGCCACAACGCTTCCAACGATGGGCAAAGGGTCTACCACCCTGCTTCCATGGTCCGCTCTGAGCCTGGGGGCGCCACTTGTCTGTTCGAGGAGCTTCTTCCTGGCGTCAGCCTGTTGCAGCAGAACGAATAGGAATGATTGATATTGTGTTTTTGTGTGCGTGTTAGTGTGTGTGTTTGGTTACCGTACTATGTAAGGTGTGCTCATGATGGTGAGTTGGTTACTTGCTTGGTTAGTTGCTTGGTTGGTTGGTTATATGGTTCTTTGGTTGGTTGCTAGGTTGGTTAAATGGTTATTTGGTTAGTTGGTTGGTTGGTTATATGGTTCTTTGGTTGGTTGCTAGGTTGGTTATATGGTTCTTTGGTTAGTTGCTTGGTTGGTTAGATGGTTCTTTGGTTGGTTGCTAGGTTGGTTATATGGTTATTTGGTTAGTTGCTTGGTTGGTTAGATGGTTCTTTGGTTGGTTGCTAGGTTGGTTGCTAGGTTGGTTATATGGTTATTTGGTTAGTTGCTTGGTTGGTTAGATGGTTCTTTGGTTGGTTGCTAGGTTGGTTGCTAGGTTGGTTAGATGGTTATTTGGTTAGTTGCTTGCTTGGTTAGATGGTTCTTTGGTTGGTTGCTAGATTGGTTGCTAGGTTGGTTAGATGGTTATTTGGTTAGTTGCTTGGTTGGTTAGATGGTTCTTTGGTTGGTTGCTAGATTGGTTGCTAGGTTGGTTAGATGGTTATTTGGTTAGTTGCTTGGTTGGTTAGATGGTTCTTTGGTTGGTTGCTAGGTTGGTTAATTACTTGGTTGCTTCTTCTTTGGTTAGCTTACTTGCTTGCAGTGCTGTAGTAGCTGGCAGTTGAAGCTAGCAACGCACATGACTGTTGGCAATGAATGAGTTATCATGTTATTTTGCTCTGGTGTTGTCAGGGTGATGTCATTGTCTATGCCTCGGTATTGCTCGCCTGTATCATTTGTATGTATTTTTACAGTCCAGGGGTAGCCAAATAGGTTAAAGGGACTTGTCCAACCTTCAAAGCAGGAAAAGCATTTTAAGAAACAAGCACTGGTGAACTGAAGTCCAACAAATCGTAAACGGCGGGGGTCCGGAGCTCGTCCTAGGCAGATAATTTAACTTCACGTTTCTTGCAGGTTTCTTGTCACATTTATTACTCAATGTAACAAGATATGCTATCCCGTGAATGAGCCAGGGTCATTCACATTCTCAAACCGGTATATGTGTATTAAACAAAAAAAAGTACGCCTTATTAAGGGGCGTGAGGTTGAGGGGGCCAGCCCGTTTGTTTGCACTGACAAGACCAAACTTAGGTTGAGGGGGCCAACCACAGAGGCACCCCCCAGTGGAGTTACCCCCACTGAGGGTAGCACCCCCACTGTTGTCAGTGACCAAACTCAGGTTGAGGGGGCCAACCACTCATACCGGTATCACTTTCCCCCCACACAAGTTCAGGAGTAAAAGCAGCTCTCTCACAGACACTGCGACCGTCTCCCTTCTACAAGAAACCTGAACACATATGTATTCCTTTGAATATGGTTGTTAATGTACGTATTTTTGCAGTCCAGGAGTAGCTAAATATGCTAAATGGACTTGCCCAACCTTCAAAACAGGAAACGCGGTTTAAAAAACAGCCACTGGTGAACAGAACCCCCAAAACATTGTATGACATATGCCCACACCCACGCCCACACTCACATGTAGGAAGGCATATCATATGATGCTGGCCAAAGGTGAGTATGATATCATATGTAATCATACAAATTGCATCATGTGATATTGCATGTAAATGGTAATTTTTGCCTAGTAGGACTGCCAGCATAATATGATATCATATGATGACATGATATCATTTTGCCGTTCCCTACTTACATGTGCTCATTCACACTGATAACTAGGGAACGGCAACTAATATTAGTGTTTGAAAAACTAATATTAACTATAATTATTATAGAGTCACAATAATATTAGATTTTCAAATAAATTCGAAATTCTGGTGAGACGGCTCGTCCGACTAATGTTATCATATTTATTCACTAATATTATAGAACATAGCCGACCCCTACTGATACCACACAATCAAGACACACAGTTCCACAAGGTGCCTCCCTACATGCACCCATAGTTTTGGCAGCGCCCCCCCCTTCTTGGCCTCCAGGGTCACCCTGTTGCCCGTCAGACCTTCCGATCACAAGGCCCCTGGCTCTATCGTAAACCCTGGCTTCGGTCTGCTGCAATCAATGCCTGCGCCACCTGTTGCTCCGATAGCCAAAACTCTCCGCCAATTTTCACTCTCACACTCACGCCCCTTCCCAACCCCAACTCACACTAACCAGAAGAGACTTGTGAGGTGACACCACATACTCCAAGCCAGCTTTGACAGCCTTGATGCACTTCGCAGTCTGCATGTGTGGGGAGTGTGCGTGAGTGCGTGTGTATGTGTAATGTTGTCAGACCTATTTCAATGCATACCAGCATCTGAGCCCGTCGTACCGACGGGAGGACCCCCGTGGCCACGTCAGCGACAGGTCTCGGAAAATCGAGACCCGAGACTCGCTGCCACCTGGGTGACAGGTCAGCAAGATATGGAACCGAACCCCAAGTGGCTAGGCGAAAAAAGGCTGAACACGCGCCGGGCACGCGCTAAACCCCGGACAACGCGCTATTATATATAAGTACTCTACAATGCATCAATGCATCATGCACCATCCAACTTCAACCAATCAATCAATCAATCAATCAACCACTCAGTCAATTAGTTAATTAAACAACCAACCAATCAATCAATCAATCAATCAATCAATCAACCAACCAATCAATCAATCAATCAATCAACCAATCAGTCAATCAACCAATCAGTCAATTAGTTAGTTAACCAAGCAGCCAAGCAAGCAAACAAGCAAGCAACCAATCAGTTAGTCATCCAACCAACCAACCAACCAACCAACCAATCAATCGATTGATCAATCAATCAATCAATCAATCAATCAATCAGTCAATTAGTTAGTTAACCAACTAGCCAAGCAAGCAAGCAAGCAAGCAAGCAGTTTGTCAACCAACCAACCAACCAACCAACCAATGAATGAATGAATGAATCAACCAATCAATCAATCAACCAATACACCAATCAATCAATCAATCGATCAATCAATCAATACATCAAGCACCAATGCATTATGCATCAATCATTCAACACCAATGCATGAGGCATCAACCATTTATCGTTCATCGCCAATGCATCATGCATCAATCATGCATTGTGCATCCATCACTGCATCACACGTCAATTATTCATCATCATCATCATCATCATGCATCGTGCATCCATCACGGCATCACGCTTCAATCATTCATCATCATCATCATCATCATCATGCATGAATAATGCATCGTGCACCCATCAATGCATCACACGGCAATCAATCATTCATCATCATCATCATCAATCATCATCATAAATCATTCATCATCATGCATGCATCGTGCATCCATCACTGCATCACACGTCAACCATTCATCATCATGCATCGTGCATCCATCACGGCATCACACGACAATCATTCATCATCATCATCATCATCATCATCATGCATGAATAATGCATCGTGCACCCATCAATGCATCACACGGCAATCAATCAATCAATCATCATCATCATCGACCATGCATCGTGCATCCATCACTGCATCACACCTCAATCATTCATCTCCAATCATGCATTGCACACCAATCATTGCATCTTGCACCAGGATAAAATAAAGCACTCACCTCCTCCATTGATAGCGTCAGTCTCGAACACCTTGTCATCGGGTTTTGCACTTTGTCTTGCAAACCGCCCATGTCCATTGGCTGCACAGGTTTGGTTTGGTTTACTTGTTTTGTTTTGTTTATCTGGTTTGTTTTATCTGGTTTGTTTGTATGGTGTCCATTGGCTGCGCAGGTTTGGTTTGGTTTACTTGTTTTGTTCTGTTTTATCTGGTTTCTTACATTTGTTTTATCTGGTTTGTTTTATCTGGTTTGTTTGTATGGTGTTCATTAGCTGCACAGGTTTGGTTTGGTTGACTTCGCATGTTTTGTTTTGTCTGGTTTGTTTGATCTGGGTTGTTTGTATGGTGTCCATTGGCTGCGCAGGTTTGATTTATTTGTTTTGTTTTGATTTATCTGGTTTTTTTGTATGGTTTGGTTTATCTGGTTTGGTTTGTCTGCCACGGTGTTTTAGAGCCTATTTTGTTTTGTCTTGTTTTGACTTATTTAATTTGATCGTGTTCAGCATATTTTTGTATTGTTTAATTTAATAATGTTCAGCATATTTTGGTTTTGTTTCATTTGATCGTGTTCAGCATATTTTGGTTTTGTTTCATTTGATCGTGTTCAGCATATTTTGGTTTCGTTTGGTTTGGTTCATCTGGTTTGGTTCGGTTGCTGCTATTTGGTGATTTTATTTTGTTTTGGGCCGAATGAACCTGACATGGGCTGGGGAAGAGCCGTGTTTTGCGGAGTCCCCTCTTCAATTCCTTTTTGATCATCTTTGTCAGACAGTGGACAATCCCGTTTCAATGGATGGTTCAATGGTGAGCTCGTTGAACCGATGAAGGTGCGGGGTTCGAATCCCTACGGGTGCGCTTTAGTGTTCGCGGTCGATGTCAACCGCCATGGTAGCTTTGTCCAGGTAAAGTAGCAGTCCGTTTCCTACCGCTGTAAGACGGGCTCCCTTAATACCACACCCCACCAGGCGTTCTCATTACTTTTTGGCGGAGCCCCCTCTTCAAGGGGGCGGGAGCCCCCAGGGTTACCCATTTGTCCGTCTGCGTGTACGACCGACCGTCTGACCGAGACGAAGCCTGAAACAACAGCCAAACGCCTCGTAACTAACTCGCTGTGGTTGCCACCTGTCGCTCCGTCACGCACTCTAAGCCATTTTTAGCGCCGCATGCGACGCTGCATAGAACCTTTTCAGACAGTGGTCACCTAGTGAGCTTTTTCAGACAGTGGTCAAAGAGTGATTCAATTTGCAATTTTTCTGTTGGTAGTATGTTGCAATGCAATTTGTATCCACATATTGAAATTTGTCGGTTGGTAATACGTTGCAATGCAATTTGTATCAACATATTGCAATTCGTCTGTTTACCTTATTAAAGTGTTAGTCAGATAATGAGATAATGAGATGATGATGATGATGATGATGATGATGATGGTGATGATGATGATGATGATGATGGTGATGATGAGTCCTGTGTGTCCTGTAACCTTATTTATGTAGTAGTTAAAGTAGTAGTCGGCGCCGCGTGAGTCATCCTCCTTTTACCACCTTAGTCAGAAAGTGGTAAGAGAGTGATAGCTGCAATTTGTCTGTTTACCTTATTGAAGTATGAGTCAGATTATGAGGAGGATAATGATGATGGTGATGGTGATGATGAGTCCTGTGTGTCCTGTTACCTTATTCAAGTAGTAGTCCTCGTCTCCCTTGATTTTATCCTTGTCTGCCGGTGCCTCATCCTTCTTTCCTTTCGGTCGGTAATCTTTTAACAGGGACTCTTCTTTCCTTGCCATCCTCTTTCCATATATATTTTTTGCCAGGATCACAATCTTGGCATGGTAGTCTACCACCCCTGGCATTTCAGTGGGCTCCAATGATATGGCCAGTGGTACGTATACGCCGAAGCTCAGCCATCACTCGCCTAATTGCAAAGGCGGGGGAAGGTGCGAACGGGCGGCGGGCGGGCACGCCGTGGGCTGATGACGGGACGGCAATATATCGTCGTTATGTTGTACTGAACTTAGCAGACCGTCCTGGTATTAGTTGTTGTGTATGTGCGCTTGTGTAGTTGCATACATGTATTTAGTGTTCGTGTTTGTGAGTGATGAGAGAGAGCTTTAGAATCATATGTATCTGTGTCTAGTCGTTCGTGGGAGTGTGTCAGTGCTTGTGAGTGACTAAGTAACGTTGCCCATCGCAGCCTTGCATTCATGTATTGAGTGTCGACATGACCGTGTGACTTCCTGGAGCAGAGCAGATTGTGATTCAATTGCATATTGGTGTGTGTGTAGGTAGTGTGCCTGCTGATGTGCGAACTAGCATTGATTCACCCTCGATTAACTCCGTACTGAGTGTGGTTGAGTTGAAGACTATCAGAGAGGAGAGTGATTGCCCATCTATCTGGATAATATGCGCGGTGTGTCGGCTGGCTGTGATGTCGACTGTGATCTCGTGACGTTGAGTGCGTGCGTAGATATGTGGGT